>CM054057.1:731947869-732348699 GCA_028641055.1 Alopecurus myosuroides | reverse complement strand
CACTACTAGGGAAAAGGCTACCGCATGCGCACCAAATTAGGCTACCGCAGGCGAATTGCAGTTCGCCTGGGACCACGTCGCCAGCGGTAATGGCTTACCCCAGGCGAATAACACAATGCGCCTGTGGTAAGTTCGCATACCCCAGGCGAATACACCTTGTGCGCCTGGGGTAAAACTCTTACCTGCGGCGAACAAGCGCTGTGCGCCTGGGGTACGGATGCGTCTGGGGTACTGTGTACTGTTCGCCTGGGGTATGGTTTTGCTGTATCAAAAAATAAAAGAAAAACCAAAATAACAGAATTACAGGAAAATGACAGAATAACAGCAAAATGACACAATTAAGTTTTAGAACATAAATATTTTCGATCATCAACACATAGTCTCGATCATCAACACATAGTTTAACAAAATTACATAGTCTCGAAAAGAACCATGCTACTAATAAATCCAGGAGTTAGCTAGTGAGATGGAAATAATTATTTGTTCTAATTTAATTAAACTCGTCATCTACAGCTCTAGCGGGCTGATGTAGTGGATGACCATCATCATGTCCAAGTTGGGGACGTCACTATTCCTCATGGTGATCAGAATAGCTCGTCCAACCGCCATACCAACTCTTGCGGAATGGAACTGCCTCCATGCTTGAGAGTTGAGGATGACCCGACCATCAGCATTATCCCTGGTGATCGGAACTGCGGTGACATGTCCGGATTCTCCACGGCGTACTCCAATGGTACCGGGCTCCATGCCAGCACTGTCCGCTACCGCCATGGGTATTTTCTAGAACACAATTCCAAGATAGAATAAAAGCACAAAGTCACATACCGGCCACATTATAACATAAGCAACTACAGGAATAAGAAAGTGTTAAGAAACATACCATGACATGTCCATTGGAGATGTTAGTATTGGTGATGCGATGCACGAATGGAAAACCGATGTAGCTATCTATCTCGGCAAGTTTCTGAAGGACACGGTCCTTCTCAATCTCGCTAAGATTCGCTCTTTGAGCAACCACCACATGTTTCCATGGGTCCTCCTCGTCCATATCATCCTCAGTGTCCATATCATCCTCAGTGTTCCCAATATCCTCCTCACTCCCGGCATTCTCGCTCGCAATCCCGCCCATATACACAATTTTGATACGAGGTTGTGGTCCTTCCATTGAGAAGTGAATGTAATCACTTCCGCTTAAATTGTACGTGGCGATGAGAACCTGCAATGCTTGCCCGCAGAAGTAGGTCTTCGTTCTTTCTTTTTTCACTCGAAGATTGTAGGTGGTCCCGTGAACATTGAAGTCCACATTATTGCCAACTAACTGGTTGAACTCTTGGTGAATATTGCATGGAAGAATCTAAAAAAGAAATATAAAGAATAAACACAAGTCTCAAGCTAGATAGTAAAACGAAAGAACAAGTTAACATAAAAAGAATTGTTAATTACCAACGAATCAACGTCACCGTCGTGGAGCTGAAGCATAAAAGAAGTCCCACTGAATCGTCCTTCGGCACATCGGGACCGACATACGCCGCAAGCCATGTTCTATTAAATTAAGAAAGTACACATAGAGGTTAGAGGAGCATAGATCACAAAAACAAAGACAAATGGCAGCACCTCTAGTAGTATAATAAGGCAATTGACAGCAGTACAAACGAAATGGAACCTGTCGGAGAGTTTTAGGTGATACTTCCAACAGTACACTTTCTTATTTAATCTCACAATTCACAATTCACAATACTCTAGTAGTAATAAGGCAATTGACAGCGGTACACACGAATGTTGTTATTGTGCGTGTTTTTACTCCTATTTAATCTCACAATTCACATTCCTTTTTACTAGTGAAACCTGTCAATTCACATTCACAATTCTTAGCCTTTCGGCTTGCCCACCTGTGTGTGGTGCTGTGTTTTGTTCTACGGCTTTTGCCGTTTGTAAGGAACCTGCTAAAACTTTGCTGTTCGTGATTTCAATGAAATCGGGCGGCAGCCCCTTTTAGTCTAAAAAAAATGCACTACAAAGATCCGCTAAGAGCACTGAATCCTGGAGATATAATGCACATTCCTCTGGATCGATCCACGACGACGGGAGCACCGCGGCCACCAGAAGCAGGCGCACATCCTCCACAATGACGACGGAGGGCCGGAGTGGGCTGGGATGGAGGGGGGAGGAGGGAGGGAGGGAGGGGCTGACCTGGATCAACGTCGACGACGACGACGGAGTGGGCGACGACGGAGTGGGCGACGACCTGCTCTGCTCCTCTCGACACTGGCGACGGCGGCGGCGTGTGGGTTCGTGTGGGTGCGGGTGCGGGGTGAGATCTGGTCACTTAGAATACTAAAGCATTGAGCTAAGCACATTGGCACCGGTTTCTAATACAAACCGGTTCGAAAGGATCTGTCCACTGGGCCCCACACCTGCCGCAAATGGCCTCATGGCCTTTAGGACCGGTTTGTGGTACCAACCAGTTCGAAAAAAATCTGTCCACTGGGCCCCACACCTGCCGCAAATGGCCTCATGGCCTTTAGGACCGGTTTGTCGTACCAAACGGTTCTAAAGGATCTGTCCTGGGCCCCCTACCTACCCGCAACAAATGGCCGCAGGCCTTTAGGACCGGTTTGTGATACAAACCGGTCCTAAAGGCCTGCGGCACCGCAGGCGCGTTTCGTAGATAATGCGCCTGCGCTAAATTTCGTAGGATTTTGGTTTGCGCGGTCCCACATGGCATTACCCCAGGCGCATGTCCTGTCAAAAGCGCCTGTGATAAAGATTACCCCAGGCGTATTTTCTCGATGATGCGCCTGTGCTAAGATTTTCTAAATTACACTGCCCCGCGGCCTGGGACATATCGAGCAATACGAATGCTATAATATGTGGCTCCCCCACGTTGGTTTTCACTTAAAAAATACATACATATGAAAGTTAACATGTGCAAAAAAAAATTAATGTCGCATCGAGCGTAAATAGATTGGTTTAGCGAGATACCGCAAGTGTTTCTCTCTAAAAACACATTGTACATATAGCTATTAGCATGTTATATCGCGAGTATTTCCCTCTCTCAACCTTTCGTCACAATATTAGTCTTGCCTTTCTTGGTCGATGTTGAATACGTGACCGCCATATTTGTGACTTCTTCTTGTGAATGGAAGACCTTCCCTAGGTAGTGTGGTCCTGCTTCTTCTTGTGGTGTATGGTGCATCGTCTTCACCGGGTTCTTCCATCATCGGGTCTCCGACTAAGCCGTCGAAGTCCTTCTCATCGGCGACTCCATCCATTCCGACGAGGGCCCTTTTTCCCTCCTTACGACAACACGACTAGGCTTTGCCGGGTCGGTTATGAAGAAGCATTGCTCCACGTGCTTAGCCAATACCAGGGCTCATTTTGCGCGGTGGGGTTCTTGGACTTGGGTTTGTTGGCTTCAGACATCGACATAGTGGTGAAATATTCGTCTTCTTTCGTGACGTTTGTAGCCCATCTGACATGGAACATCGGCAGCTTTACCCCAACGTAGTCAAGCTCCCAGATTTCCTCGATCTTTCCGTAGTATCTTCTAACCTCTTCGCCCGTGTAAGATTCCATCGTTATAGACGAGTTTTGATAGTCGCTACTTTTGTCTCTTTCCTCCGTGTAGAATGTGTACCCATTGATGTCGTATGCTTGATAAGTCATCAGATTGGGCGCGGGGCCATATGACAAGGCCAATACAATTTTATCTTTCTCACATGTCATTGGCGGGGGATCGGCATCAATCTGCTTCTTGAACCATGTCGCGAAAGAGGAGTTGTGTGCTCTAAATATCTCATCTTCCGTCATCGGCCTGCGAGCACTGTTTTTTATCGCGGTTTTGTGCTCTTCTATCCAAGGGTCGACATCGTCGATGTGTTGTAACACTACTAGGTGGGCCCTTTCAAAGTCGGCTCTCCGACCACAGGAGTCCGCGTCCATTACCCTTTTGCCAGTGTTGTGGCCTACCCCCATGAACCTGTCAAGGTGCTTGTTCGCGGGCAAACCAACAGCTGGCTTCTCATCGCCTAGGAAATTCTTGCAGAAAGAGATGCATTCTTCGGTGAGAAATCCCTGGACAATGCTTCCATCCGGGTGTGCCCTATTACGAACGAATGATTTGATGATCCCGTTCATTCTTTCTAATGCCATCATGTTGTGCAAGAATGCCGGCCCAAGATTGGTGTATCGTCCACGATATGGACCAAGAGATGTACCATAATATCAAAGAAGGCAGGTGGGAAATACATCTCAAGCTCGCATAGGATGGTGACGATCTCTTCCTGCAGCCTTCCGAGTTTTCTTCACGCTTATCGACTTCCGAGTGATGACATCGAAAAAGTTACAAAGGCCAGCGAGCGTTTGACGGACGTGCGGTTCCATTATCCCTCTAATTGCAACCGGAAGTATCTGCGTCATCATCACGTGACAGTCATGAGACTTCATCCCGCTGAAGATTTTTTTCTCCGCGTCTAGGTATCTGCTTATCAGCCCCGCGTAACCTAAGGGAAATTTCACTCCGAGGAGGCATGTGAATATTTGCGCGAGCTCGTCGGGGCTTAGAGTGAAGCAAGAGGGTTTCAGGCGGTGAGTTTGGTGTTTCTTTAGCCGTTTCCGCTTGCGGTCGTCCATCTCCTCCACCCCATCCTCGTCCTCCTCCGTCTGTTCACGCGTAGAAGGCGGTAAGTGAAGCTCGCTCCTGATATTCAGGGCCATCAGGTCGTATCTTGATTTTGGCCCGTCTTTGGTCCTATCTGGCATGTTGAACAGGGTGCCAAGCAAGCTCTCACACACATTCTTCGTGATATGCATGACATCATGACAGGTCTCCGCGCTTTCTCCACGGGTCGTTCAGTGGTAGCCACATTCGATGCCTCATGTATACGGTTTTAGAAGATCCGAGATCCTTGTGTAGCTGTAGAAACGGGGTAAATTCCATGCACCTGACACAAGCCTTGTGTCCATGGCACACCTGACACGCAATATATCCGTATCCGAGATAGTCCTGCACCGTCGTGATCAGTGCGGCTCTCATACGAAAAGTTTCTTCTTTGAAGGCGTCCCATGTTTCCACCCCTTCCTCCCACAACGTGTCTAGCTCCTCCTTCAATAACTCGAGATACAGGTTGATATCGCTCCCTGGCTGGGTCGGCCCTTGAATCAGCATACTCATGTGTATGTACTTCCTCTTCAGACACAACCACGGGGGGAGGTTGTACATCCATACAAACACGGGCCAGGTGCTATGTTTGCTGCTCTGATTGCCAAACGGATTGAGACCGTCGGTGCTCGCACCAAGCCTGATGTTCCTTGGGTCGTTCCCGAATTCCTCATCGAATGCGTCTAAGGCTTTCCACTGACGTGCATCCGAAGTGTGTGTTAGCACTGGTTTTTCAACACGTTCTGGATCGCTCAGCACCGCCTTCTTTCTGTCCTCGTGCCAGCGCATGAGCTTTGCTTCCTTGGGGTCCAAGAAGTACGCTGCAGACGGGGAATGAGTGGAAAGTACCACACAACTTTCCTAGGAGCTTTCTTCGTCCCCCTCTTGTAACGATCAACACCGCACACCGGACATTTGATCTGGTCCGCGTGCTCGTTACGGTAAATTATGCAGTCACGGACGCAAGCGTGGTATTTTGTGTGCGGTAAATCGAGGGGGCACACGATTTTCTTGGCCTCCTGTAGACTACTAGCACATGTGTTCCCTTCAGGTAAGTGCGTCTTCAGGTATCGCAGAAGATCGTCCATGCTTGTGTCGGTCCATCCGTGTTTTGCCTTCATCTCAAGAAGATCCAGAGCTACTCTCAAGCGTGACTCCTCCGCCCCGCGACTTGCGTCATACAACGGAGTTGCAGAGTCTATCTCTAGTTGCGTGATCTTAGATTTACGTCTGGCGTCGGTCGACGTGTTCTTGAGAAGAAGATCTTGAACATGAGGGTCCCGCACGACTGAAGTTAGGAGTGTTCATGTCCTCGTCTGCATGTTGCTGATCACCATGACTCCCTTCTTCTTCATTATAGTCGTCTTCGTGGACAGCCGCCTCTTCGTCCTCTCCATTGCCATGTTCAGACTCCTCCTGATCATCTTCACATGTCGCGCCCAATTGGTCTCGACGTTATCATCGTCTTCATCGTCATCCATCCACTTAGTGTGGCCCTCCATGAAACTATACCTGAGCAGGTGCTTCTCCACATTACCAGAATCTGGTTTGAACAAAGACCCCAGCTTGCATTTCCGACCGGACACTCTATCTCGGTGCGGTTGTTTCGATGCATCTGGCTGTCGCGCGTCGCACGTACCTATGCACGCTTGTCCTCATCGCAATGACCATTGCTACAAAATGCAAGAGAGAGAGGTTTCATTAAAGATCCGGTTTTCACGGAAAAATTCGGCATGACCTTCCTACAAAAGGTGTAACGCGGAGCGCCAGAAATTTGCCGAAAAGGAAATAAATCAACATTTCGGCAAAACATTGGCAACTCATCCTCATGGCAACACAATAAATGAAAAAGAGAACGAATTCATCCACCGACCAATCCCATGCACCTATTAAGATGACACACAATGCAAAATATATAGACGCGATGACGACGTCGAAGATCACCGAAGAGACGACCGATAAGAGAGTGATAGATCTAGAAGTAGCTAGTGGTGCATTTGTGGTGAGGTCTAGTGTCCGGTTAGTAGATCTAGTGGAGAGATTTGGAAGAGGGAAAGTGGGGTAGCATACTAGCTAAAATATAACAAACATGATTGGTTAAATTAGCTAAAAAATGGTGGAGGGGTGGGGGGATTGAGCTAGGAGCACTAATGGCTCGAGTTTGGACTAGTGAGTGAGTGAGTGGGGTGGATAGGGGTGGTGGTGGGTGGCTGGCCGCACTTATTGGGGACAAATATTACCCCAGGCGAATATGGTATTAGATGCGCCTGCGCTAAGTGGTGCTACCCCAGGCTATTCTTTATCCCAGGCGAACAACGAACCTGTGCGCCTGCGCTAAAGGGAGCTACCCCAGTCCACTTTTTACCCCAGGCGCTTCGTTGCTTACTCGCCTGTGGTATCTGTTATACCGCAGGCGAACTGGGAATCTATTCGCCTGCGGTAAAGGAAGCGTGCCAGGGTCGGCCGTGGTTGGCCCTGCCACACTTTACCCCAGGCGCTTCCGGTTTCTGTTCGCCTGGGGTAACAGTCCTACCCCAGGCGCACCCGCTGGCGCTTCGCCTGCGCTAATTAACCCAGGCGCACAGGCTTTCTTGTTCGCCTGTGGTAGGATATACTGCTATAAGCAAATCTCTAGTAGTGACTGTTGTCATTCCGTACTTCGGGTCTACCTTCACGCCTGACAGGTTGAACCATTTGCACCAGAACAAAGGGACCTTAAAGGAAGGTCCGTAGTCAAGTTCCCATGTCTGTTCTATGTAACCATAGTATGTGACCCTTAGCCCGTTGTCGTCTTTTGCATCAAACCGGACGCCACTGTTTTGGTTGGTGCTCTTTTTATCTTGGTCTGCCGTGTAAAATATATTACCAATTATCTCGTACCCTTTAAAGGTCAATATAGTCGAAGATGGTTGCTTAGCCAACAAGTATAGCTCATCTTCAACAATGTTGTCATTAATGAGACGTCTTTGCAACCAACCGCCGAAAGTCTTCGCGTGTTCTTTAGCAATGAAATCTTCAGGTTGCTCCGGGTATTCCGAGCGTAAAATATCCTTGTGTTCCTGGATATATGGAGCCGCCAAGCTGAAATTAACTAGAACTGTGTAGTGTGCTTGAGTGAAAGATTGCTCGTCCATACATGTTGTTGATTTCTTTCCTAGCGTGCCTTTTCCACGCAGTCTCCCCTCATGGCGCAACTGAGGAACACCGATCGGGTTCAGGCCAGGAATAAAGTCAACACAAAACTCAATGACCTCCTCTGTTCCATAGCCCTTGACCATGCTTCCTTCAGGCCTAACACGTTTTTTAACATAATTCTTCAAGACTCCCATGAACCTCTCAAAGGGGAACATATTGTGTAAGAATACACGACCAAGAACGGAAATCTCTTGGACTAGGTGAACTATGAGGTGCGTCATATTATTGAAGAAGGTTGGTGGGAACACCAACTCGAAGCTGACAAGACATTGGACCACGTCCTTCTGTAAACTTGGTAGAGTTGCTGGATCGATTGCCTTATGAGAAATTGCGTTGACGAATGCACATAGCTTCACAATGGGTACTCGCACGTTTTCTGGCAGAAGCCCCCTCAATGCAATCGGAAGTAACTGGGTCATGATCACGTGGAAGTCATGAGACTTTAGGTTTTGGAACTTTTTCTCTTCCAGGTTTAGTATTCCTTTTATGTTCGACGAGTAGCCAGACGGGACCTTGATACTGCTCAGGACTTGGAAAAAGATCTCCTTCTCTTCCTTGGTAAGAGCGTAGCTGACAGGACCTTTGATATTCTCTGAATTCATCAGGTCGTCTCGTTCGTGCATACGTTGGTGTTGCAGCCATGCTTTTGGTGTATCTCTCGACTTCTTCCCATGCACGCCCAATAAGTTTAGCAGGTTCACACAAATATTTTTCGTCACGTGCATCACGTCGATCGCAGAGCGAACCTCTAGGAATTTCCAAAAGTGTAGTTCCCAGAATATAGATTTCTTCTTCCACATGGCTACGTGGTTGTCGGCGTCATTCGGAACAGATTGTGCGCCAGGACCCTTACCAAAGATTACTTTTATATCTTTGACCATGTCATATATATCAGTACCTTTAGGGAGGGTTGGCTTCCTCCGTGTATCTTCCTCGCCTTTGAAATGCTTTCCTTTCTTTCTTACGGGATGTCTGTCTGGAAGAAATCGACGATGCCGCGGGTACACATTCTTGCCTATATGTATACTTTCAGTCTCGCCTAAACAGTGTGTGCATGCGCTGTATCCCTTGTTTGACTGTCCTGAGATGTTACTAAGAGCGGGCCAATCATTGATGGTTACAACAGCAACCCTCGTAGGTCAAATTCCTCTTGTTTGTACTCGTCCACCACGTACACCTTCGTCAGCCCACAACTCTAAAAGTTCATCAACCAGTGGCCTCAGGTACACATCAATGTTGTTGCCAGGTTGCGGCGGGCCTGGGATAAGCACTGGCATCATAATGAACTTACGCTTCATGCATAACCAAGGAGGAAGGTTATAGATACATAGAGTCACGGGCCAGGTGCTATGACTGCTACTCTGCTCCCCAAACGGATTCAGGCCATCTGTACTTAGACCAAACCTTAAGTTTCTTGCGTCACGTGCAAAGTCCTCGTACTTATCGTCGATGTTTCTCCACTGCGACCCCTCAGCGGGGTGTCTCAGCATATCGTCTTCCTTACGGTCTTCTTTGTGCCATCGCATCAACTTGGCATGCTCTTTGTTTCAGAACAAACGTTTCAACCGTGGTATTATAGGAGCATGCCACATCACCTTGGCAGGAACCCTCTTCCTGGGGCGATCGTCGCCCTCAACATCACCAGGGTCATCTCGCCTGATCTTATACCGAAATGCACCGCATACCGGGCATGCATTTAAATTCTCGTGCTGACCGCGGTAGAGGATGCAGTCATTGATGCATGCATGTATCTTATACACTTCCAATCCTAGAGGGCAGACAACCTTCTTTCCTTCGTATGTACTGCAGGGCAACACGTTATCTCTTGGAAGCATCTTCTTCAATATTTTCAGCAGCTTTTCAAATCCCTTGTCAGATACTCCATTCTCTGCCTTCCATTGCAGCAATTCCAGGGTGGTGCCCAGCTTTTTCTGTCCATCTTCGCGATTTGGGTACAACAATTTTTTGGTCTTCTAACATGTGCTCCAACTTCAACCTCTCATTTTCACTTGCGCAGTTTATCTGTTCTTCACGAATGACCTGACGAAGATCATCATCAGACTCATCAACAATGTCCTCAAGTGCAGCCTCGTCTTCCCCCATTTCAGTATCACCGTGTTCACCGAACATAGGATAATTATCATTATCCTCTTCTTCTTCATTGTCTTCCATTACAACCCCTCTTTCTCCGTGCTTGGTCCAACAAAAATAACTGGGCATGAAGCCTTCTTGCAACAGGTGGGTGTCTATGGTTCTTGAGTTAGGGAAATTCCTCTTATTCTGGCATTTTTTACATGGACAAAAAATAAATCCATTCTGCCTGTTTTTCTCAGCCACATTGAGAAAACTATGCATGCCATTAAGGAATTCGGGACGACGTCGATCACTGTACATCCATTGCCGGTTTCATCTGCATTATATAAATTTTATCAACAACCATTATGCTAAATCATCATGACTAAATTAATTAATTAATACAAAAAGTTCATCACACGTTAAAACCAAAGTAGCGTAGTGACCATACATATATAGTTCTCATAAAAATACACACTGAAACCATCCATAAAAACTCTCTCTAATTAATGCATTTAAAAACAACAACAAATGCGATCAAAATCGCAACAAAGGTAACAATTGTCCCGACGGCATAATGATACCAAACCTCTTTACTAATTGCATAGTTTCTAATCTTTCTAATCTTCAGGCGCATTGCGTCCATCTCGCTCTTGTGACCATCGATGACACCGGCAAGAACCTTTTCCAAGGTCATCTTCTCTCTTTCAGTTTTTTCCAACCTTTCTTCAGTTTTTTTCAATCTTTCTTTCAAGCCAACATTTTCTTGTTCAACTAAGTGTAACTTCTCAACAATAGGGTCGATTGGCATTTCCGGTTCCACTACCTCCTAGATAAAAATATCTATGTCAAGTTGGTCGGCGTAATTAATTGTCATATAATCAGGAAATGAAAATATGTAGTTATCAAAGATAATATACCACATCCGAATCATAGACTGGACGAGGGCCAACGGGGACGGATATCAAAACCATGGATCTATATATATATATAAAATTTACACAATAAGAAAATTATATACAAGTAAATATGTAAATCATACAAATCAAAATTTGTTTTGGTAAATAAAAACAATAGGCTCACCAAGGTTGTGTCGGTGATGGGGCGATCGACGGTGGTGAGGAAGGGAACAAGGCGCGCGACACTAAAAAAAACCACAAATCATAATTAAATTTGAGCTCAAATTGCATATGTATACATAACAAATGATGAACTCTCTCTAGCTTAGGCATTTCATCAAACACCTAGCTAGCACAACAAAAATGAAATGAGCAAGAAAACGAGCAAAACTTGCAATGCCGGAAGAGGGAATGTTGATGCTAACCGTAGAACCGATGGGTACCAACAATCTTGACAAATGGTGGAGAAAAATAGGGATGGATTAGAGCTCACAAGAGGAAGGAGAGAGCAAAAATGGAGTTGAGCTCGAGCTGGAAAAAATGGAGCTGAGCTCGGGGTGGAATATAGGGGAGGGCTTTAGGACCGGTTTGTGTTACAAACCGGTGCTAAAGGGTCTGACAGCGGGCCCCATAGTTGCTGCAAAAAATGAGAAAACCTTTAGAACCGGTTTGTGATACAAACCAGTTCTAAAGGGTCTGTCCGCTGGGCCCCCTCCCTGCAGCAAATGGCCGCAAGGCCTTTAGGACCGGTTTGTACAGGGAGGGGGCCCAGCGGACAGACCCTTTAGAAGCGGTTTATATCCAATCCGGTTCTAATGTGGTTGTCTCAATGCCCTGTTTTCTACTAGTGTCCATAACAAGATTAGGCAGATATATTTCAATATTAAGGAGATATCTTAGCTGAAAAGACATGTAACCAAGAGATCCATGAAGTTAACAGCCAAGCATATTTATTTATTCTTTATACTTGTATGCAAGCAAGCAGGTGTACAGAACTACATCTTAATCATGTTACAACAAAACCCACAAGGAAACTACAATCAAAGGGTTCATCAAGCTGGGACCAACTTGTTGTACCCTAAACAGGAACACCTGATGTACTACTTCTGAATCAAGGCTTGCAAAAGTCCCCCCCTGGTGCTGAAAAAAAAGAAGACGCCATTTTTCTCCACAAATATTCGGAAGCAATTTGGGAACATTTGGTGGTAGGATTGAGAGGACGACAAGGGTAGGTGTTTGGGTTTGTAAAACTCAATCCTCTCGTTGAAAAAACAGGGTGAAAGGGCAAAATTGGTGAAGGGGAGAAATGAAAAATGGGATCTCTAAAAGTCAAACTCCCCTTGGTAACTAGCCCTAGAAAAAGACATGTCTCTTAGTTTACACTCTACTCTCTCTCTCCCAAGAACATGGAGTGATTAGATCAGACCATGCAAAAAAAGGGAGGGTGAGAATAGAAGTATAACTATTTGTTTATGCACCCATAGGCCTAAAAAGGTGGAAATGGCTATCTTTGAGGGGCACTGTGTGGGGGACTGCAAGCAAGCTCTCTTCAGAAGCACCGGCAGGGACGAACCTATAACCATTAGCCTCGACCGTCAAGGCTAATGATGAAAAAAAAAGGAGGAAAACAGAAACCAACGATCTAAATTAGACTTGATCAGGAGCAAGTCCTTCACAGGGATAATTTGAAAGCTTGATTTAGCTTCCTCACGATGTCCTTGACTGATAACGAGAAATCATCACCGGCCTGCAAGATTACCATCAGAATAATAAATCAGTAAGACCGTCTGATTAATTAACTGTTAATCAAGAGGAGATGAGATGATTGCGAGTGCTGACCGTGGCCATGATGGTGATGTCCAGGGAGGAGGTGGTGAAGGGGAGCACATTGGTGTTCATGATGGTGAGGCCGGTTCTCTCCACCTCGGCGAGAACGGCGATGAGCGCGCCCTTGCGGTTCTCGCAGTGGATCTTGACGAGCACGGTGCGGTCCGACATCCGAGCTTCGATCTCCGGCAGCCCGGCCTCGGCGCCCTCGAAGTTATCGTCGCAGGACGAACTGTCGTCCTCGTCCGCGGTGAGCTGGGACTTCTTGACCAGCACCGCCGACTCCACCGGCCGCCTCCGGGCCACCTCCTCCATGCCCTTCACCTGCTCCTGGAGCGTCTTCACGTACTTGATCGCGTCGCACAGCACCGACGCCTTGTCCATCTTCTTGAGGCCCGGGACGATCTTGGAGAGGGCGATGAAGCGCTCGCTGAGCTTCTCGCGGCGCTTCCGCTCGGCCAGGATGTGGTCCTGGTTCTGGGCCGCGGGGCGGGTCGGCGCCGCCCTGGCGGGCTCGGCGGCGAGCCGGCGACCATGGCGTCGTAGCTCCGCTTGACACCCGGGAACGGCGCCAGGACCGCAGCGCCAACCTCCTGCTTGGGCTTCAGGGGTGCTGCCGCCGCGCCGTAGTAGTTCCCGCTGGGGGCCTGCGCCGCGTTGGCGGCTGCGTCGGCGCTGCCGCCGAAGGAGAGGATGGTCGGGGAGGAGGAGTCGGCCGGGGAGCCCTGGTCCGTGACGCACGAGTCCCAGCTGGTGTTGACCTTGGCCGCCTTTAGCGGCCGGTGCTCGCATGCCGCCGCGTACTGGTACTGCTGCTGCATCACCGGCGCCTCCATCCCCCCATGCCCGAACGCGACGGCGATCTGCTGCTCGGTATACTGCTCCAGCGTCGTGTCCGACTGCCACTGGTGGAAAAAACTCGGCTCGTCCATCACCTGCGCGCCAAGAAAAAAAAACCACGCACGATCAGTCACCTCTCGCCCCCACAATCCCACCTGGTTAATTGCGGACAACATCGAGAACACACCGAGCAGCAAATTACCATATTGGAGAACCACTGAGTCGTCATTTGCAGGAATATGATCTAAACGCCTCGCCTCCAAGCCAAAGATCGCAAATTTACTCCTTGAAGCTCAGCTAATCAGCTCCCTGAATCTGAGCGCAGAGCAAGAAACACAATCGGTCAGTGAAAATGCAATGTGTAAGCGCGAGCTAGAAGAAGAGGCTGTTGCGACGTCTCTGTGGCTCTGTGCATGTGTTGAATATCAGGGGAGGAGCGAGCCGAAGCCAAGAGAGGGAGGGAGAGCTGAGACCAACCTTTGTGGAGAGGGGTCAGCTTAGTCCCTTTCCTTTTGCTTGGTACAGTACCAATGAACACGACGCAAGCAGCAGCACCTTATATAACCTTTAGGATTAGGGGCGGCGAACTATTTTAAGGCCTCTTGGTTGGGTGTGAACTACTCCTCCGCTGCAGCCTCTCGGACTGTACGAATGGTGGCTAGCGCGCGCCAGGAGCCACCTATCCCCCGCCCTGGCTGTACGTGCCCCTTTTCTTTTTCATAAAAAGGGAATTGGAGGAGTAGATTATGGGTCTCTCTATTCAATTCCGTGTATTACTTCACGATGATGTGGGTGAAATATACTAGTGGGATACCAAATATGGTGGGTGCCGTGTCTCGTCGCATGGGCAACTGGGTTGTCCATCAATAGTTTTGAGCCACTTGAACTTTGTTTTGGAGATTCTACGTATCCCCGGCAAATATACTTTAGCTCTGTTCAATGGGAGGCAAGCAAGCAATCAATTTATTTTCCAATATAAACAATAACGCGTACATGGAAGTGGCCATGATAGGCGTGAGAGCTGCGTGAGATGATCATATTTTCCTGATCATGAACTTAGAAGAAAGTCTAGCAAAACATAAGAGTTTATTGTTAGGGTAACAATAGTACTGAACCGATCCAAGATATGATAGATAGACAAGAAGCTAAAGGTGAACTCGCCGTGAGGTTGATCCTTGACGAGCAGCTAATAGAACCTCACGTTGTACTCTGTATTTTCAGGCTTTAGTCATGAATAGTGAGATTGCAGGAGTAGGAACGTCGCATTACTGCCCCGTACCGAACCTGGGTAAAAACCCTGTGTCGTTGTCCTTCGCACAACCACGTCCCCCCACGTCTCTATCGGTAGTCTCATGGCACCCCCGTCTATGAATTCTACCACGATGTCTCGACAGTTGGCGCCCACCGTGGGGCCAGCGATGTCAGGCGTTAAGTTTCGATCTGGGATACTCGGCGGGATCGGCAGTTCCATAACTGTCGGAAGCTTGGAGTTCAACAACGACGTTGGACGCTTCCTCAACAACGGATCTTACATACCGGCGCAAAATCATCTGGTAAGTGACTGCGTGTTACCGATTGGATCTGCAAATATCTTATCGGATTAACTGCATAGGCCATGGGGTTTTGCGGTGGAAGTAAACTTATCCCACCCGCCCTATACCCAGTCGAACATGACTACGATACCGGGTTCTGCTCAGATCGCCGACATACAAGTGAATCACTTTATCGGCATGGTGCAATCCGAGATCGCCGAAAACACGGATGAAAGTAATCCCGTGCAAGAGGCAAAACAACACTCCCACAACAGAGGTGGAAGATCCGACATCCGTCAACATCACGACGCACTCGGAAGCTGACTCTATACTAGCCGCCATTGAGGCAAGATTAGAGTCGGAAACCGGATCGGATCACTTCGATACCGAAGACGAAGACGAAGACGCTTTCGAAAGAAAGGTCAAATCCTTCCAAGAGGGATTCCATGAAGTACTGATGGCAAAACCGGCTGAAAACACGGATGCCGACAGTCAGTCAAGCCTTAGAACGCCTCCGCCAGAGGAAGAGAGAGAAGAAGGAGAGACCTCTCCAAAATTTCCTGATGTCAAAGAATTGACAGAGGAAGAACCCTGCAGGAAACCTCTCTCTTCCAAGAAGAAACACAAAACTGCTAAAAATCTCCAATATAAACTCCGGAAGAAGAAATTGGCTGATCCAGCCAATGAAAGCCCGGAAGAAGGAGACCCAAGCGGTGTGAAACCTTCGGAGAAGAAAACAAAAGAAATCCTTGTTCCGCCAATGACAGAACAAGAAGAACAGGAGTTACTGCAAACACCAGTGGGATTGCATGAACCCCCTAAAGTGCTAGAAGTCAGGAGACAAGCTCTCCAGAGGCAGCAACAACATCTATTCAGAACTCGTGAACACCTCGAAAAAACCCAGGACGACATCAAGCTCATGAAGGAAGAAATCGAGGAATACGAGAGAAAGAATAGATCTGGAATTAAACCTACAAGGTTACCCGGAATTGTAAGACCGGAAGTACTGCCGCCAAAAGAAAGGTTTCACAACCCATCTTGGCAAAAGCAGGTAAACGGCAAAGATGCTAGAGGCGAACCAATATACAAAACCACAGCAGAAAATGCGGAAGCAGTGTTCGCCATCCTCAGCAATGATATGTACTCCAATGGTGAAAAACTTCAAGGGGTGTATGCTTTCTTAGGAAAAGTATTGCAACAACAACAGCGAGGGCAACAGCGATCAGGGAAGTTGAATGACGACTCAGCCCTATGTAAAACAGCTACATGCGCCGCTGGAGCACCTGGACCGGAAGAACCTGGAGATTCAAGCAATTCAAAAAAGAAGAAATCAGATCTGAGAAAAGACAAGAAAAATCCCGACAACAAGGATGAAGCGTCTAGAACCGAATCCCATCTTCCGAAAGACGGACTTAATCCTCACGATCGGGAAGAAAAGCACAGGAATGACGGAAAAGCAATGCCGCCTCCGAGACGCCCAACTAAAAAAGCCGGAACGCAGGATATACCTCACAGGCGTGAGAGATCCCGGACACCCCCCAGAAATAAGGAAAGAAACAGGAGTAGAACTCCACCTTATCCAAAGGGGCAAGATCTCGGAAGAAACGGAGAGAATCCCGAAAAAGCGCGTTCGCGCCACAATGGAAAAGAAAGGATTAGATCCCCTTCTGTCCATTCAGCCGGCAGGTACTCCGCACACATGGATAGAGCGGAAAGAGACGATTTATACTTTGGACCTAAGTGCTTCACAGATAGGATCCGAAGGATAACCCTGCATTCTGGCTTTGCCATAGTTGGTCCAACATACCAAAAATATACCGGTAGTACAAACCCGGATACCTGGCTCTCCGACTACTATACAGCCGTCCAGATCAACAATGGGACAGACTTGGAAGATGTAAAGTTTCTTCCCCTAATGTTACTGGATGGAGCCAGAGATTGGATCAATGGATTACCCTCCAGAACTGTTGACAGCTGGGATGATATGGCTCGAGTATTTACTCAGCATTTCCAGGGAACCTACAAACGCCCGGATAGCATCAACCAGCTAAACCGTTGCACTCAATTTGAGGACGAACCATACGTGGATTTCATCTCAAGATGGACGGCAATGAAGAATAGTTGCTCTGGAGTAACTGACGTTCAAGCAATGCATGCTTTCGTCAATGGCCTAAAACCCGGACTTGTACCGTTCATGATTGGTTCCAAAAAGCACAAAGATCTCGGATCTATGCTTACAACCGCCAACGAACACGCTGCAGCCGAGGATGACATCAGGGCAAGAGGAGGCAATATCGATACACTGATATAGGCCAAAAAGAACCCTCGCCCTGAGAAAAAAGTAACTCCAGATGCAGCACAAGAACCCAAAGAGGTAAATATAGCCTTTGGAAGGGAAAATGGCAATAGGTGGAAAGGACGCAGTACCGAGCCGATAAACTACACCAAAGAAGAGTGGGAGAAAATAAAGTCGGAAAACTGTGTCCAACACTCGCAATTTGGGAAGCCTACTCATACTAACGCACAATGTTGCTTGAACAAGCAAATGAAAGGCAGTGCAGGATCCGGAAACAAAGGGAACAATTCCAAGAGGAAGTTTTCCAAGCAAAAGCCAGAAGCTGAGAAAGAAGATAGTGAATCGGACACTGACGAAAAAATCCAGGAACAACAGCGAAAAGGCGAGCCTAAGTTTTTGAGAGTTGATGGAGAATGCAACCTAACTTTCCTGGCAACTCCCTCAGCAAAGGTGGCAAAGAGAACGCTCCGAGAAATAAACGCGGTTGTCCCTGCAACCCCGAAATTCTTGAAGTACTCAAATACACCAATTACCTGGGATCAGTCCGATCATCCGGGGAATATGCCTTAACCTGGCACACAAGCTCTAATCGTAAGTCCTATTGTTCAAAACATTAGGCTAAAAAGAGTGTTGATGGATGGAGGATCCAGCATTAACATAATGTACCTGGATACGCTGAAGCATCTGAAAATTTCCGAGACTCAGCTCAACCACAGCAACATACGTTTTCATGGCATCGTCCCTGGCAGACAAGCACGATCCCTAGGAGAAATTTCCCTAGATGTAACCTTTGGAGACAAACATCAATTCCGGTAGGAAAAAGTATCCTTCGAGGTTGTGCCGGTTGAAAGCGTGTATCACGCGATACTCGGACGTCCAGCTTTCGCCAAATTCATGGCAAGATCATGTTATATCTATAACAAGCTGAAGATGCCAGGACCCAAAGGAGGAGTAATCACCATATCTGGAGACTTTGAATTGGCAAACGAGCTGGAAATAGAAAACGCCCTTTGCGCTGAGAAAGTCATAGCAAAGGAAGAGTTGAAAGAGCTGGCCAAAGAGGTATCGCCGACAGAAATGCCGGCAGGCAAAGAAAGCCGGAATCCAGCAGATAGCTTCAAGGCTTCCGAGAACACAAGACAGGTAATCCTAGATCCAAAGATCCGACAAAATTTGTCGTAGTGGGAACTGGGATGACCGACAAATAGGAAAGCGATCTCATCAAGTTCCTCCGTGAGAACTGGGATATTTTCGCTTGGTGTCCAGCGGACATGCCAGGCGTACCCAGGGAACTTGTTGAGCATCAACTCAAGGTGATTCCAGGATCGAAACCCGTCAAACAAGGTCTCCGTCGATTTGACGGAAGAAGACGGAAGGCTATTGGCAAGGAGATTATCCGGCTTTTGGCAACAGATTTTATCCGGGAAGTTATACATACCGAATGGTCTTCAAATCTAGTATTAGTCCTGAAGAAAGATACTACTACCCTTAGAATGTGTATAGATTACACCGGCCTGAACAAACTGTGTCCAAAAGATAGGTTTGCGTTACCACGAATCGATCAAATAATAGATGCCACTGCATGCTCTGAGCTTTTGTGCTTTTTGGACGCATATTCCGGGTATCATCAAATACGCATGAAAAAGGAAGATCAAATCAAAACTTCGTTCACAACCCCTTATGGGACGTACTATTACATAACCATGCCATTTAACCTGAAGAACGCAGGTGCAACCTACCAGCGTTGCATGCAACGGTGTTTGCATAGTCAGATTGGCAAAAATGTCCACGTTTACGTGGACGACATTGCTGTCGTTACCAAGGAAAAGAAACACTCCTTGAAGATTTGCGAGAAACCTTCGAAAATTGCGCGCTTATAAAATGAAGTTAAATCCATTAAAGTGCGTATTCGGGGTTCCCTCAGGAAAACTTCTGGGTTTCATCATTTCTCATAGAGGAATAGAAGTAAACCCGGAAAAGATCAAAGCAATCTTAAACATCTGCAAGCCTACGTGCGTAAAAGATGTGCAAAGATTGACGGGTTCCGCTGCAGCCGTCAGCAGGTTTATTAGCCGGCTGGGGGACAAAGCTCTTCCACTATACAGATTGCCAAACCTCTCACTGATCTCACAAAGAAGGACAAGAAGTTCGTTTGGTCTCCACAATGTGATGAAAGTTTCAATCTCCTGAAGACTAAAATCACTTCTACACCAGTTCTGGTTGGCCCAGATACTACCAAACCTTTCCAGATATTCTGCGATGCTTCTCTCCAAGGTCTAGGTGCAGTTCTTATGCAAGAATGTCAAGTTGTGGCTTATGCTTCACGTCAGTTGAATGCACATGAGCAAAACTATCCCACACATGACCTTGAACTTGCAGCAGTTGTGTTTGCCCTCAAGAAATGGAGACAATACTTGTTGGGTAATCGCACTGAAATCTTTTCCGATCATAAGAGTCTGAAATACATCTTCACTCAACCAGATCTAAACCTCAGGCAAAGGAGATGGATTGAAAAGATTAAAGACTTTGATCTCACCATTTCTTACACTCCAGGCAAGGCTAATGTTATGGCCGATGCTCTCAGTCGCAAGTCTTATTGCAATAATCTCATGATCATGGAAAGCCAACCTCCACTTCATGAAGAATTCCAGAAGCTGAACCTTGGTCTTGTTCCTCAAGGCTATCTTGCTAACTTGACAGCCAGTCCAACTCTCGAGGACAAGATTCGTTCTGAACAACTTCGTGATGCTGAAATCAAGAAGATGGTAGAACACATCAAAGAAGGCAAGGAGAAATTTAAGTCCTTCTCAATCGATGACAAAGGAACTGTGTTCTTTGAAGGACGCATTGCAGTTCCTCAAGTTCAAAGTCTCAAAGATGTCATTCTCAAGGAGGCTCATGAAACTCCTCTCTCCATACACCCTGGGAGTACAAAGATGTACCAGGATCTTAAGACACTGTATTGGTGGCCTGGCATGATACGTGAAATTGCTCAATACGTTTCGGAATGCGACGTTTGTCAACGTGTTAAGGCAGTCCATCAGAAAACAGCCGGTCTTCTACAACCTCTGAAAATTCCTGAGTGGAAGTGGGACATGATTGAAATGGACTTCGTCACTGGTTTTCCAAAGTCCAAGAAGGGCAACGATGCAATCTTCGTTGTCATTGATCGTCTCACTAAAGTAGCTCACTTCTTTGCTGTCAAAGAAACAATGTCAGCTAGCCAGTTAGCAGAGCTCTACACAGCAAAGATCGTTCCTCTTCATGGTGTTCCATTGGAAATAAGCTCAGACCGTGGAAGCATATTCACTTCTCATTTCTGGAAAAGCTTTCAAGAAGCATTGGGCACCAAACTTCTGTTGAGCACAGCTTATCACCCTCAGTCTCAAGGGCAAGTCGAAAGAGTCAATCAGATTCTCGAGGATATGCTCAGAGCATGTGGTCTCTCCTTTGGCATGAAATGGGAGGACTTTCTTCCATATGCTGAATTCTCCTACAACAACAGCTTCCAGGCAAGCCTAGGCATGGCACCATTTGAAGCTCTCTATGGCCGCAGATGCAGGAGTCCAGTCAATTGGTCTGGAGCTGGTGAACATTCACTCTTAGGCCCTGACATTGTTAAGGAAGCCGAAGAGAAAGTTCGCATCATTCGTGACAATCTCAAGATTGCTCAGTCTCGTCAGAAAAGCTACTATGACATCAAACACAGGGATATGATCTATGCACCTGGTGACAAAGCATATCTCCGTGTAACTCCCCTCAGAGGCACTCATCGTTTTGGTGTGAAAGGAAAGCTTGCACCAAGATACATTGGTCCTTTCAACATTCTCTCAAGGCGTGCGGAAAATGCCTATCGTCTTGAACTTCCAGAAAAGCTATCCAAGGTGCACGATGTGTTTCACGTGTCACAGCTCAAGAGGTGTTTCAAAGATCCAGATCGTGCAGTTGATCATGATTCCATTGAACTGCAAGAAGATCTATCTTATGAGGAGCACCCTGTTCGAATTCTCGATGAGACCGAGCGTAAGACTCGCAACAAGAGCACAAAGTTCTTGAAAGTGCAATGGCCGCATCATTCCGATAAAGAGGCAACGTGGGAGACCGAAGAGGATCTTCGCAAGAAGTATCCGGACCATTTCTCTTCACAGTAAGGAATCTCGGGGCGCGATTCCTTCAAGGGGGGGCATTTTGTAACATCCCAAGTATGAAAACTTCCATTTAGAATGTTTGATTCTTGTTTTATTAAAGTTTTGCATCATGTCATCATACTCATTACTTTGTTTTCATTTGGTTTGCATCTGTTTTTCTTTGTTTTCACAATTCAAATTCAAACAATATTTCAAATGCTTGTTCATACTTGTTATGTTACAACTTTTCAAATAAAAGGTTCAAATTAAACTTCCATTTGTTTCCATGAAAAATAAAAAGCTAAATTATTTATTTGTTCTTTAATATTCCACTGAATTCAAATGGCATTCAAAATTCAAATCACATTTTCCCAACATCAACCTTTTTGAATTAATGAAAATTACCAAAACATTTCTAATCATTGTTTCCATTTAAACTATAGGGTTCACCCTATTGAAATCTTGTTTTCAATAAGTCACTTAATCTCAAAATTAATTCAAATTCCATTAAATCACAAACAACATTTTTATTTTGATCATTTTGAAAAACAGAACTTGCTAGCTGTTGCTATTACATAAATAAGCAATCTAAAATTTTGCCTAATTTTTCTAACCCCCAAAGCTTATCCATTTCTTCCCTTTTCATTTCAGCAAGAAAAAAAGGAAGAAACAAAAAATTTAAAAAGAAAAAAAACGAGGGGGAGAGAGGCAGTGGGCTGTGCCCCACGCGAGCCCAACCCACCTATTCCTTTCCCTGGCCCGTACCCCTTCGCCATCTTCTTCCCGTTGTACGGCAGAGAATCCGCCAGCGCCACGTCGACGGCGCGCACAGGCAACGGCCAGCAGAGCTCCCTAGCGCCTATAAAACCTACCTCTCGAGCCCCCCGATGCTGCCCTAGCCACCTACCTACCTTCCCCCTCGAGCACCGCCGCCAATTTCCCTCTCTCTGCCACCATCCCCCTCCATCTCTGAATCTCAGCGGCGCAACCCCTCTGAACCCATGGCGCCCGACGCCGTTGCCGTGCTCCTCCACCCTATCTGAACCCGGGAATCAACCCCCCTCACCTTCCTCGACCTCCTGGACACCTCTGCGAGCCCCGAGGGAGTCTGGATCGCCGCCGCCGTCAACGTGTTGTCGCCGCCGGAGTTTCTTCCCCGCGCCGCTGCTTCCCCTACATCGACAGTGAGCACGTCCACCTGCCCCTCCCTCCTCTCTGCATCACTTCGCGAGCACGCACGCACACGAGCAGCACCCACACGCTAACACCAGCGCGTCCACGGTGAGCAGCAGTCACCGCCGGCGAGCATCGAGCCATCGTCAGTTCAGTCGTTGGGCGAAATTCAGTTTCGTCAGGCGCTATTCGCTAACTGAACAATAACCTGTCTGCGTACCCTATACTGTCAAGCGAACGTTCGCATCCCAGTGGTAGCAGTGCAGTGCGCGCGCCGCGCAGGCCAGGGTTCGAGTCCCCCCTCCCGCAGGAAAAAACCCAACTTTTTTGCGAAGGGCACTGACAGGGTGGCCCCCCTGTCAGCTGCTGTGTGCGCATTGCTGCCACGTTGGCCCTAGGGCCCACTGGAAGTGACCCAGTCTAGGTCACTGCACGGTGTAAAACTGTTTTCAGCTTTTCTTTTTTGAGTTAAGTCCAATTCTTTTGCAGTTTGGTCCCTGAAATGAAAATGCAAATAACTTTTATTTTATAAATCCAACTAATGCAAATAAAATATGTTTGTTGAACCAAATTTAATTCTCTACCTGTTTATAACATTTGTATTCTGTTTTGAATAATTCAAATGCATCCAAATTTCAAATTCAAACAATTCATTTAAAATTTGATTAATTGCATAACTATTTCATACTTAATCCAAATAACATAAATAAAATATGTTTTCCATGCTATTTTGAAACATCTATCCAAATATAAATTTTGTTTCATGTTTTGAATAATTAAAAAATTGCTTAAATACTTTAAACCTTGTTTAAATCATTTAAATTTGCTAAATTCATAACTTGCTCAAATTAAATTATTTTTGAACATGTAAAATATGTTTTCAAACTAGAAAAGTATAAACTTTTCCAATATGAATTTGAATTTATGTTTTGAACAAATAAAATTCAAATAATATTCAAACTTATTTTAAATTCATTTAAAACTTGTTGAATCTTGTTTAATTCATAATTAAATCATTGTAATTCCTTTTTCAATAATTGAAACATGTAATCCACCCAAAATTTTATGCTCTTTTCAAATATGAACTTTGTTATCTGTTTTGAACAATTTAACTTGCTGAAAATAACAAATGCTTGTGTAACACCTTTAAGGAACCAAAATTTCATAACTTAATAAATAAAATTCCAAAATTGGTAAACCTTATTTCCAATTGGTTCTATTGTTGTTATTTTGTTGTTTTCTTCATCCATGCATCATACTGAACCACTTTCACCTGTTGGTTAGTTGTAAAACAATTATTTCAACCAAAATTCATGGACCTTTTCATATGCAACTCAAATTGCATATGGGTCCATTTAAACATGTTATGTTACCATGTCAACTAGTTTATTTCTATGCATCACTTAAATGGTCATGCATAATCCCATGATTGTGCATTATGCCATGTTATTGATTGTTTGTTCTCTGCGTTGTTTGTTTGCTTCTTCTCGAATAGACAACGACGTTGAGACAGACGATACTTACGACACCCCTTCTGAGGATCTAGCTCAGTACCAGGCTGCTGAGTTTGCAGGCAAGTATTCACTCACATGAACCATTGTGTTCCTTTCAAAATTGGATACCGATACTTTCCGTTGTCTATTCAGCTAGCCCTATGAATCGTTGCTTCTGTTCGATCCTATCACATGTTATCCTTTAACCCTGATATAGCCTCACCTCCACACCTATAACCCCATTGCTTGTTGCCCGTGTCTTACTAGCATGCTTAGGGTTGTTTTTGCTCGAGTCTGTTACCCGTTACTTTCTGTTACTATATTTCTATTATGTGCTGGGGCTCGATGTTAAACAACAACCTGATTAATTTTGAGGTAATAATAATTTGCTGATAAGGCACCGGCAGGAGGCCCGGCGTGGTTTTGAGGCCTGCTAGTGTCGACTCTAATTAGGAGAAGGGTCTTGTCTACTGATCCATGATGAGCGCACTATCCGCATGTGGGAAGCGTGTATGGGCGCCCCCCCTCAATTTGATTCGATTCGCATCTCGTCCAAATCGCCACACTTAGTTCGGGCTTTCCATTTGATGCACTCATATGCAGGTACGAACCCGAGGCCAGGGTGGAATTTTTTGTAGTCGGCATTTAGGGCGGCGTGGTCTTAGAGTGCTATGAGGGTCCCCTTTTCTTCGTGGGGCTCGATTAGCCGCGCACGCACAGCACGTGGTGCTTTGGGCTTGATGCGAAGAAGAGTTGAGTTGTGTAGAGTGCCTCGCTTGGTGGGTTTGATTCCCGTCTGGCGGGATATTCTTACGTGTACGGCCAAATTGGTGCACCCCTGTAGGGATAAATCTTCTCGAGAAGCCGTGTTTTCCGCGGTTATGGTTAACTTGGTGAAAGTACTGGCTAACAAGTACTCAGAACAACTTACACCTAACTAATGATAAACTTGACTAGTAATAGTCCTATTGCCACAATAACTTGATCCATCATTAATCCAACTGTGTGAGTTTATCCTCGGATTGCTTCTTTGGATAAGGGGCGAGATCCAGGATGGGTTTGTTGGGTGGTTAGTTATAGTTGGCTACGATACACTATCTTATCTCCTTTCTGTTAGCCGAAAGTTGTAGTATGTTTCTGTAGTTGGTTAGTGCAGCCAGCTGCCGCATCTTATGTATCACCCTTTCTTCCGTTGAACCCAAAGCATCTGTGCTTGGTGTTGGCGGGATACACTTTGGTGAACTGTGAGTCTTGCTTGCCAGTACGTTTATGTACTGACCCCTTTGGGGCTGTGGTTTCCGCAGACTACTCTTACGAGGATCCCCGTGACGGCTACTACGTGGAGTTTGACGAGGCTGCTGACGAGTAGATAGCGGACCTAGGCAGGATCCGAGACATCGTGGATGGGCTCCGTCTTTTCGTTTCCGGCTTCTTAAGCCTATTTGGATCTTGTCTGTACTCAGACCTTTTGAATGCTTCCGCTGAGATGTAATGATGTTATGTTGGGACATGTGTCCTCTGGATTATTGTATTTGCTATCTCTGCTCTAGTGAGAGCTATTTGCAACTTATTTCTATTTATTTGTGTCTAAGTGATATGTTGTGCTATCATTCTGTTAAACGCCGTTGACGTACCATGTGTGTATGGTATGAAGTACGTCAATGGTAGTATCCTGATTTCTATGGGATGGTTTACGTAGACGATGAATAGTAGGGGTTGGTTGTCACACATACGTGTGTTGGCCTACTCGTAAGAGATGCGGGTGCCGGTAAGCCCCGTAATCCAATCAACTACTGTTCAACGGAACTGCGAGTATCCTCTAGAAGTCCGGGTGCGACACACGTGATGATGGCTCTCTGTGTGAGTCACAAGGGGAGATTAAAGGTATGGTTCAGGAGTTTTATGAACTTTTGTTTTCTTCTGATCCGTGTGATGCAGTGGATGCAGTGTCAGAGGCCATCCCTGTTAAGGTCACGACGGAGATGAATGAGACTCTTTGTAAGTCCTATTCGGACAAGGAGATAGGGGAGGCACTGTTTCAAATGGGGCCTACCAAGGCTCCTGGCCCAGATGGTTTCCCAGCGCTGTTCTACCAAACACACTCGGATTTTTTCAAATCTGAAATCTGCAGCGCAGTTAGGAGCTTTCTGTGTGGAGGGGAGATCCCGGATGGACTTTGTGATTCAATCATTGTCTTGATCCCCAAAGTTGCTAAACCAAAACAGCTAAAAAACTTCCGTCCTATCAGTTTATGCAACGTGCTATAAAAGATTGCGTCCAAGGTTCTAGCAAATAGACTGAAAGTAATTTTACCGGAGATCATCTCAGAGCAACAGAGTGCTTTTGTACCGGGAAGATTGATCACCGATAATGCTATGATTGCTTTCGAGTGTCTGCACACTATCAGGCAACAGAGTGCTAAGAGGCCTTTCTTTGCTCTAAAAATCGACATGATGAAGGCCTATGACAAGGTGGAGTGGAACTATCTCCATGGCTGTCTATGTAAGCTTGGTTTTGATCCAAGCTGGATACAATCGGTGATGCGATGTGTGACTCATGTTCGCTATGCTGTTCGTGTGAATGGTGAACTGACGGAACCGGTTCTACCTTCACGAGGTATTCGTCAGGGAGATCCCATTAGCCCTTATTTATTTCTTCTCTGTATGGAGGGGCTGTCAAACTTACTGCAACAAAAGGAGGGCCAAGGTGAGCTCTATGGTATTCGCAATGGTAGACTTGGTCCCCCTATATCACATTTACTGTTTGCAGATGACAGCATTTTCTTTACGAGAAGTGATGATAAGAGTGTGGCCTCCCTCAAAAATACTCTCAAACTATTCTGTGATGGTTCGGGTCAGCGGATTAATCTTGAGAAATCTTCGGTTTTCTTTGGCCCACGCTGCCCTGATCATGTGAAGAACAAGGTAATGGAGACTCTAGAGGTTCAGAGTGAAGCTTTGAATGAATTTTATCTCGGCATGCCTACTTCGGTGGCAAGGGCTCCCACTGCAACTTTTGGGTTTCTGTTTGACAAGATATGGAGGTATCTGAATGGTCTTTCAGGAAGACCACTATCAAGGGTTGGCAATGAGACACTGCTCAAGGCAGTAATTCAGGCTATTCCAACCTTCTTCATGAGTTGCTTTCAGTTATCACTAGCCACATGTACCAAGATTAAATCAATTATTGCGAATTGGTGGTGGGGAATTGAAGATGGCAAGAAGAAACTCCATTGGAGATCATGGGACTGGTTATCAACTCCTAAGGGCCTCGGAGGGATGGGTTTTCGTGATCTTTCCCTTTTTAATCAAGCCATGTTGGCTAAACAAGGGTGGAGACTGATGACCGCCCCGGACTCCCTATGTGCGCGTGTGTTCAAGGGGAGGTATTACCCGAACATGGACTTCTAGCACGCACCTAGGCCACGATCATCGTCGTATATATGGAGAAGTATCCTGCATGGGAGGGAGCTACTGATGCAGGGTGGTCGTTGGGCGGTGGGTAATGGCAGAACTATAAAAATCATGGGAGATAATTGGGTTCCTCGGACTCCACCGGAGGCGCTCAAGACAAGCTCTCCTATCCCTGCTCAAGCTACTGTAAGCTGTCTCATGGATGAGGCAGCAAGTTCCTGGAATGAGGAAAACGTGATGGCCTTTTTCGATACCGAGGTGGCTAACACCATATTACAAATCCCTATAGTATCGAATTATGGTGAGGATTTCGTATGCTGGCTGTTTACACGCCAAGGCACCTACTCTGTCCGGTCAGGCTACAATTTGGCTCGCTCCGCAAAATTTGTCAAGTGGAGGAGCAGGTCGGGTGTTGGATTGAGTTCTGATAGGGTACAGAATGAACAGCAATGGAAGATGTTGTGGAGCATCACATCGCCGGGGAAGATGAAAATTCACCTTTGGCGTTTTGTTCATAACTGCCTTCCTAGCGGTGAACAGCTGAGATTAAGAGGCATCCCGGAGACAGGCCCCTACATCTTTTGCGGCCGTCTTGAGACGATGAAGCATGCTATGCTTACATGTCAGTTTGCCCGAACTGTGTGGAGGCTGGTGAAGTAGGATCTGCACCTGCACCTCGAGCGCAAAGCTTTCGCCACCAATGGGTAGTGGCTTTTTGATTTCCTTGAGCGATCAAGCAAGTTACAGACTACTGTCCTAGCTGTTGTGTTTTGGCACTTGTGGGATGCAAGAAAAAATGTTCGAAATGCTGTGGAAAAACCAAACCCGAGGAGTACTTGCTCAAGGATTCTCGCGTTTATTAATATCATCCGATCACAAAGCTCTGATCAAGGTCCGGTTCCCAGGTGTGAGTCCAGGCCCTCTCAATGGTCTCCACCGCCACCGGGCACGGTTGTTATCAATACTGATGCGGCATTATCTAAGTGTACCAGAAGCATGGGGCGGGTGTCCTGGTATGGGATCATCTAGGCAAATTCTTAGCCGCATGCCGTCAACATCTACAAGGAAGTTTCTTTCCTGAAGAAGCGGAGGCAGTGGCAGTGCACCGTGCGCACTCTCTAACCCAGGAGGAGGGGTTCTCTGATATTATTGTCGCCTCTGATTGCCTGTCCAGGGGACAACGTCGCGATCCCGTGATGGTGTTTGAGAGCGACGGCTCCAGTAATCCAATGCATGGAATCCCCAGGCCAAAGCTTTCTTAAGTCAAATCTTGCACAGCCCGTTCGTTGGCCCCAAAAAGAATGGGATCCTCCTGTCTTTCGCTTCTCATGCCACCTCATGACCCCCAATCATGGCATATGCAACAAAACATCACAAAAGACAAAATTGCTCTTGCAGAATCGAAGAGTCAGACCCCCACTGCTCCGGGTTAGTGGTTCTACGTGTGGGCTTTACAAAACACAGTTGGAGATTTCATCAGATGCTTTGGCTAGCGAATAAGTCTTTGTTTCCAACACAGCAACTGAGCAACTTGGGAGAGGTAGACCTGTGAAGCTGTCACACAAGCAAAATATTATATTTCCAAGAAAGGGAACCGCGAGTGAGTTCATATGTTGCCATTTTTTTATAAAAAGTATATATTAATATTGGAGAGATATCAATTTACACCTAGCCTCTGCCAGATCAATACCCTAATGGCAATGGCATTACGGATACACACTGCCACAAAAGAGAAAAAAAAACTAAAAAGAAAAAGCCCCGCTACAGAATTCCAGTCTTTACAACAACATCCCAACCACTGCCAAAACATCACCTGATGTCCAAATTCACCATAAACAACACATTCAAGAAGGGAACAATGCACAAGCACCGCCGTCGCCCGATCATAGATCATGGGTTTTCATCCTGAAACAATCCCCACTCTCAAAGCATTGCCTTCAGCAAGGTCATTGTGAGAGTATTAACATAACACTACTAAAACTAACAGCTCTGAATAAGAGATGCAATGAAAACAAGAGCTAAACAGGAATTTTTGCAGTAGCTTGAAGAAAAACTAAGAATACGAGCATAACGAGTATTCAAACAAAAGAGAAGAGCGTGTCTCTCTCCCAAAAAACGATGCTAGGTTCCAATGATATTATTGCAAGAAGGAAAACAAAAGAAAACAAAACAAAAAATAACAGATGCTCCAAGTAAATTTCATATGATGTGACCGAATAAAAATATAGTTTCACTAGAAGTGACATGAATCCCCAAGCGTAGATGCTGGAGTTTTCTTAGAATTTGTTGGTATGAACCATGAGGGCATCCTCAAGCTTTGACCTTTCACTCTTCTTGATCACATTATATCACCATCTTCTCTTGACCCTTGAAAACTTCCTTCACACCACACTCAAAGAGTAATTCACATTAGAGGGTTAGTGAAACAATAAAAAAATCTGTGGGTTCTGTATGGGCACAAGTTCTATTTATACTTTTAAACGTTAGCTACAGCCACTGATGTTTCGTGAAGCAAAGAAATCCACTTGACATCATAAAAGAGTTTATGCAAGACAAATGGCAGAATCTGCCAAAACCTGTAAAGACAAATTTTTTCGGGGCACTTACGTTGCTCAAATCGAAAAACTTAAAGAACAAAAAAGTTTCGGAATTAGCACAAAAAATTTCAGGTCATTCTGATCTTTCTAGATTTTTCACGATATTTTACGGTGGACAGCAGGAATCTGTTTCCTGCGCAGAAATCCATAACCAACTCCAACTCTCGTCAGAAACTTTACTTGGCACAACTAAAACATGAAAATAAAGATACAAATGATTTCCTACAGAAGTATATAAACCCTTGACTCAAAGAAAACATAGAAAAACAAAGCAAAAATAAAACCATGGGTTATCTCCCAAGAAGTTCTTTTCTTTAACGCCTTTTAGCTAGGCCTAGAAAAGTGGATTCACGTGTTTTCAAGTGAAGAAGATGCTCACATAAGAAATATGAATTAAACCAAAACAGAACATAAATAAGAAAGTATAAAACAAATTTAAGTCTAACCCACTTCCTATGCATAGGAATCTTGTAAAGAAATTAATTAAAGAAGCTCAAACAAGAAATCATGGGAAGGTAGAACAAGATCAACTTCAAAAGTTTCAACAACAAAAAAGGTGTTTTAGTAACATGAATATTCCTACAACAATATTATCCTCTCTCATAATAATTTCCAATAACATCATGAACAAACTCAACAACATAATTATCACATAAAGCATGTTTGTCATGGTCTAAAAGCACACAATTCAAATCAACCTCCAAAATAGTGGGGTCAAAATTTAAAATCAGCTCCTTTTTTCCCCATTTTTAGCAATATTAAAAAAGATGATTGATCAATCATAAAAGTTATGGGACACATTATAGAAATCATATTTTCAGTAGCATTATAATTTATAACATCAAGTAACATAGGACCATCATCAAGAGCATTATCATATAGATTTTCTAAACAAACTTCCTCATTATCATGCATATCAATAGTTGCAATAAATAGAGGATTATCATATGATTTATCAAAGTAGCATGGATTATCATAAATAATAGTAGCAACATCATTCTCACAAGTTTCATTCATGGTAGTATAAAGTTCACAAGTATATCAAGTATCAACTTCATCACAAAGGGATATTTCAAAAGAATCAATAGGATCATCACAACTATGAGTTAAAGAGTTACTCTCATTGGGAGGTAGACATGGGTAGCTCCATTCTTCCTCCTTTTGATCATCACTCTCCTCCTCCTTTTCATCCAATGAGCTTCTAGATTCAACAATTTCTTCTTCCATAGACTCATGCAAGGCATTAGTCTCTTCCTTGGGTTGGGAGCATTTATTAAGATATTTCATTATGTACTAATTAAAATCCTTGTAATTATCAAAGCAATATTCAATTATAGCATAAATCTTGTATTTATAAGGTGCATCATCAATACTTTCAAGCAAATAGGCAATTTCGAATGCACCCTTCCAAGCAATAAATTCTTCAATTTTTTCCACATCATAAAATTCATAATTTCCCTTAACAGAAGAAGATATGGTAACATTATCATTATACTTACGTTGAAAAGGGAGGTGTTTATACCTCCTACATCAACGAGATTTATCAAAGAAATAAGTAACATTATAAGTAGAACACAAGTTTCTAGCAATGATATGAAATTTATCAATTTGTTTCGGTAAGTGTTTGCCTTTTTGTGACAAGCGGTGTTCCTTATTATATTTTTGTTGTTCTTCCGTGAACCCATCTTGCCAATAAGATCTGGTTTCAAAGACATCAAACATTGATAGCAAGCATGATAAAGAAAAAATAATAGCTAGAACAAGAACTAATTTTTTTGTGTTTTTGATAAAGAGAAGCAAACAAGACAAAATAAAATAAACTAAGCAAACCAATAACAAAGTAAAGAGATTGGAAGTGAGAGACTCTCCTTGCAGAAATTCTCTTCCTCCCTAGCAACGGCGCCAGAAATTAGCTTGATGCGCGTGTAACACACGTTCGTTGGGAGACCCCAAGAGGAAGGTATGAAGAGCACAGTAGCAAGTTTCCCTCAGAAAGAAACCAAGGTTGAATCGACCAGTAGGAGGAAGGAGTAACTTTAGAAGGTTGATGCGGCTGAGATGGCAGGACACACTACCGGTTCAGCAGCAACATGGAACCTACACAACACACTCAAATCACGTTTCCCCAACGAAGCAGTGAGGTTGTCAATCTCACCAGTTTTGCTGAACACAACGAGGTTAAACGTATGGTATGGAAAACAATATGAGAACAATATGAAAATAGTAGCAGCAATGTGAAAACAGTGGAAGCAGTGTGTGTATTATCATTATGAGGAAAATGGATCAGGGTCCACAGCTCACTAGTGGTGTCTCTCCATGAAAGATAAATGACATGTGTGGTGTACAAATTACAGCTCGGCAATTGAAATATTTGAAGGCTGCATCGTAGTGTATATGCAAGACATAAATATTACTATGTGATTCATGCAGGCATTACAACAAGATACATAGACCGTCATCCAACTGCATCTATGACTAATAATCCACCCTCCAAATATCATCCGAACAAACGTTGGGTATTAAGTTGCAAGCAAAAGATAATTGCATTAAGAAAAGTGTGTAATGTAAACAATAAAATCATCCTTAGACAAAGCATTGTTGTTTTCTCCCTAGTGGCAACAACACATCCTCCATCCGTCACGTTTCTGTCACTCGAGCACAGATGCAAAGGAGGCATGAACCCACTATCGAGCATAAATACTCCCTCTTGGAGTTACTAGCATCTACTTGGCCAGAGCATCTACTAATAACGGAGAGCATGCAAGATCATAAATAACATATGGATGAAGATAACATGATACATTGATAATCCGAAGACATAGCATTCAACATTCATCGGAATCCAGCAAACACAACATGTAGCATTACATAAAGATGATCTCAATCATGCGAGGTAGCTCACGAGATCTAAACATGAGGCATAAAGTGGAGAAGACAACCGTCTAGCTACTGCTATGGACCCGTAGTCCAGGGATGAACTACTCACGCATCACTTCGGAGGAGGGCATGGTGGTGTAGACCCCTCTGGTAATGAATTTCCCTCCCAGCAGTGTGCCGACGAGATCTCCAGAACCCTCCCGATCTTGGGATGACGATGACGGTGGCCTCGGGTGTTTCTCGGGAAAAGTGGTATTTTTCTAGGGTTGATATGTCGGGGGGATTATATAGGTGAAAGAGCGATGGCAGAGGGCACCCGGGGGCCCACACCACCCCTAGGTGTGGCCAGGGGCGGCGCCCTATGGTGTGGCCCCCTGTGGCCCCTCTCCGGGTCTATTTGAGACTCCGTAGAACCTTCTGTAATTCTAAGACTTCCGGGCTTCAAATTTTCCAATTCCGAGAATATTTCCAGAACAACTTTTCTGAAACTAAAAACAACAGAAAACAAGGAACTGACTCTATGGCATCTTGTTAATAGGTTAGTCCCGGAAATCGACAAAAATGACATAAAGTTTATAGCAAACATGCAGGAAATAACATGAAAACAACATGGAACATCAGAAATTTAGGATACATTTATGACGTATCATCGGCCGTGACGAGGAAGAGCCTTCTGCAGATGAAAGAGGAGGGGCTGATCCCTCTCGAGGATTCAAAGCGCGTGTGTCATCCTGGAAAGGAAGACGAGGTGCCGCGTCCTCGCGTCAATGAACATGTCGCGTTCTCGGAGCACATCCCCCGATATCTATATTTTCCCCTCCATCCTTTCCTCCGCAGGCTGCTGTACATATATGGAATTCGGCTCCACGACCTCCCTCCCAACACGGTGCAGCACATCTCGTGCTCCATCGTTCTATGAGAGTGCTTTCCCGGCATTCGCCCGCAATTGGGGGTTGTGGAGGACGATTTTCTCGGTGAAAATTCACCGGGAGAGAGGGCCCGCAGGGCGAGAAGAAGCCCGGGGAAACGTTGGTGACTGGAGGCTTCAGGATCCATACCAACAACGACTTCCCCTATATCGAGATGAACTTCGTCGAGTCGGCCCAAGGATGGCGTAGAAAATGGTTCTACGTCCATGACACTGATGCGAATGGCATGCCTGAATTCAAGCCATTCGTGATCTTGAAGCGGAGGAAGTCTTGGGGGCACACCATGTCACCCAAAGAAGCCAAGGACACGGCGCCCCTGCTCGAACAAGTTGCACGGCTCCACAGGAAGGACAAGGGGCTTCTGCCGAATGGGATACATTTGGCGAGTGTCTTCCCGCGTTGGAGGTTGCAGCCGCTACAGAACAGGCCCAATACCCTGTAGCAGTACTCAGGCGTCTCCGATCTGAGTCGCACTTGTGAGGACAAAATATCCAAGAACAAGTTGGAGTCGAAGATCACCGCCATCACCAGCTTGAAGAATGGAGAGAAAGCCACTGATTCCCCCTTTGAACCTTTCGCCTCCGAGCATCCTCCAACTGAAGTGAGTTCCTTCTTTTCTCTTTGTGTCATTTTGCTATTTTCAAACTCTCTTCTAATCGAGTCTTGTTTTCTTCTGTAGAACCAGGATGCAGCGATGTGCTACCCGCCACTTCCTGGGATGGATGCTGGAGGCTCGGATTTACTAGCGAGAAACTTCGAGACTCCCCTCGACAATAGCGTTGCGGATGCCGAGTCGAGCGAGGAGCAAGAAGAGATCGAGGAGGAGGAAGAAGATAAGGATCTTCACCTCATCCACCGCAAGCGCCAAAGACACGAGGAAGACCAGGTGACCTCCAAGGATAACTCTTTGAGCCAAGAGATAATCGAGGAGGTTGATCCTCCCATGATCCAGTCGGCGACTCCTCTGAACATGCTCACGCCTGTATTCCAGCAGCCGAAGGTTCCCACTACGTGGAACCTGGATCATTTCGATGAGTATGAAGATGACGAGTAACTTTCTTGCCTTGTTAGTACTTGAGTTGTTTTTCGTTTCTTCTTAACGTCTGTCTAGATGTGTCATTCTTAGAAAGGACTTGTTTGCATCTTCGGCTCAGTCTGCCAAGTAGAAGGGAGTTGAAAAGGAGCCTATCAAAGCTACGAGTCCGTCTCTGAGATCTTGGAGTCCTTGTCGACAGCCTTCGAGTCCCGCGAGAGCAGCAGAAGATTCTAAATACATGTTGCCTAGCTTCACGGGTGATAAATCGAAAGATGCCAGAGCATCCGCGAGAAATGAAACTTTGGGCAATTTGCCTGATCCATTGTCGACTCTGAATGGCAAGGTAAATTTTTTTCCCCTTCAAATAGTTCTTTTTCCTTTGTCGGGTGCACGTTAGTGCTCCCGATGGGAGTAGCCCCCGAGTCTGTAGTCAACTTTTTATAGTCGGTTACAGACTCAAGTAACTTTTCCGCTTCTTGACCAATTTTTTTTTCTCTATCGGGTGCATGGAAGTGCTCCCAATGGGAGTAGACCCGAGTCTATAGTTGACTGTATACAGTCAGGTATAGACAAAAGCAACATTATACTGATTTGCATATCTTCTTTTCATAGGCTATCTTTGAGTCTTTGGCTATTTTCGGGCGTCGCCTCGCGGTCGCTGAAGCGGAATGCGTCGCCCTTCACCGAGAGCACGACCAGATCCTTCAGGACCTTCGATCTTCGAGAGGTAAGATTTATTTTTTGAGTTTGAATAGCGACGTTGCTCTTTATCTTCTTTGTCCTTAGCATGTTTAATTCTGATTATAGAAGAGGCCACCCGCGCCAGCGCCGAGAGGGCTGAGGCTCGTGATCGAGTTAAAGGCCTTGAGAAGGAGCTGGAGTCCACTCGGAAGGATGCCGCTGATCGACTCGCGAAGCCTCAAGAGGCCCTGAATAAGCTCGAGGAAGAAGGCATGACTCATGATAATGAGCAAACTATCCTCCGCCATGTGGCTAAGTCTCTGTCTGGTATGTCACTCGCCAACTTTTGATGCGTTTTTGAGTTTCTTTATTTCTTTCTAGTAATTTCTATTGGCTTTTGCAGATGCGCTGGGAGTTCCCAGGCAATCCCTAGCCAAGTCAAGATTGACGCTCTGATGGACATCTACCACCAGATGCAAGGGCACGGGACAAAGGCTGCTTCTACTATCTGCGACAATTCACATGTCCTGTCTTCGCTGCATCAGCAGTTGTTTGTGGGGAAGCCGAATCATTCGACTATAGAAGGCCTTCTTCAAGCTTCACTTGGCGAGGGAGATCCTCTTCGCGAGTACATTCTTGCTCAGACCGAGTGCAGCGCAAAGACAACTATCCAGTTTGCTTTGGCGAACAACGTCCAGGGCGATCTGGAGAAGGTGTACTCGGAGCCTCCCAAGGACGACCCGGGCAAAAAGGTAGCGATTAAACCTTTTGCCAACATCGCTGAGAAGCTAGCCAGGATGGTATTGGAGCTAGTGTCTCGCGGTCGTGGTGCCAAACCTTCTGCGAGCGAGGCTGCTTCCGTAAAATCCGTTGTTCCTTAGGGTAGACATCATTCCTTCTTTTGTTTGCTGGTCTTGTAATGAACTTTATGTGTGTGCTTGAAATACTTAGTGCTTGCTTTCCATGTGTGGGACTTTTAAGTGTTTAGCAGCGATTACTCTTTTCTTTACTCCGTATTCTCCCGATGGGAGTAGCCCTCGGGAACTTGAAAGTATTCTTTGATGAAGATGTCAAGTGACTTCCAGCCGTGCGACTCAATAGTTTGCACATTTTCCTTCTTTTTCAGGTTTTCGAGTCTGGCTCTGGGTCTTTGAGTGCTCCTAAGGCTCCCGCTATGTCGTCATTGAATGATGCAAGTATGTTTGCTTCTCTCCGTGGTCATGTTGCAGATGAAGAGCACAAGTTAAAGGCCTTGCCGGGTGTCCCAAATGTTGCCAAATCCAAGCAGAAACTTGCCACTGAACGCGAGCAATTCGTCATGGAGGAGTTGTCCAATGTTGCAAGAGAGTTGCTGTGTAAGTTCCACAAGCCCCCCCGAGTCGATTCGGTGTGTTGTGCTTTGTGCTTACGTTTCTTCGTGCTTGCAGACGTTGAGCCTAACATAGGACCCGAAGGGCAATGGGTGAATAACCGGATTGCTTGCGAGTTCAGTAGTTCAAATATCCACGCCTGCAACTTCTAGTCCGATCGAAGCAGGTGTTTCATCATGGCGACTCTGCAGTATCGGGTGTGCCAAGTCCAATACTTCGTCGAGTCGTGCCGAGAAGCTCTTTCTTCGGTATATCAGACTTTATATCCGCTGGACGTTGCCCCTGATCGACTGAGCGCGCTGTTGAAGAAGTTTCGTTGGGTGGAAGATGTTCGCGAGTGCGTGCATCATCAGTTAGTCTGCGGAGCCCAAGTAGCTTTGTCCTTTGTGTGGCTCTGGCATACGAACGTGAACTTCAACTCAGTTGTGCAGCTACCTCCTACTCGAGGGATTCCAGTGGATTTTGGTCCCCATTATGAAGTAGTACGGCCTGTAGGTGAGCGTATTATTGATTTGACTGCTGTTGAGACGGAGCGATTACTCTGACAAGGTGCGAGTCGCCAATAACCTTGTCTTAGTCGTGAGATTGTAAGGTGTATATACCTTGTATTTTTTGAACTTAGTAAGGTGTGTATATCTTGTATTCGTTGTAAATTAGTGTGTTTCGCAAATACACTGTTGTTTCTTGTTATGCCAGTTTGGCGTAGCTCCCGTGTGTTGGGGTGTGGCCACGTTTAGCATGTATTTGAGCAATCGACAGAATAATAAAATTCTGGACTTGAAGATTCTATATTGCTATGGCCGAGAAGCCATGTTTCTGTTCGAATTACACCATGGCTGGTGACAGCCTTATTTGCGAGAAGAATATTTTCCTAAGGACAGAATTTGCGCAAGTGCGCAACATTCCATGGGTTGGAGTAGACGACGCCTGACCCTTGGTTCTTCAAGAGGTACGCGCCTCCTGGGATGACTTCGTGTATTATGAAAGGTTATTCCCAAGGAGGGGAGAGCTTGTGGTTGGTTTCCTGCTTGACTCGTAGCACCGGGTCTCCCACGAAAGATCTGTTGTGGATGCGGCGACTGTGATAGTTGCGTAGCGCCTGCTGGTAGAGAGCGGATCTAGCGAGTGTGATGTCCCAAGCTTCATCGAGTGCGTCTATGTCATCGGTGAGTGCTGAGTTTGAGGCTTCTTTGCTCTAGGCGGCAACTCTTGGTGCGTTGAATCTGATATCTTCGGAAAAACGGCCTCAACACCGTAGACCACTAAGAATAGCGTGTACTGCGTTGACCTGTTTGGAGTTGTTCTTAGGATCCACAGTACGGATGGAAGCTCCTCTGCCCAATTTCCTGCTGCTTCGTCCAGTCGAGCAAGTAGTCGCTTCTTCAGGCCACTCGAAACTAATCCGTTGGATCTTTCGACCTAGCCGTTTGTCTGGGGATGTGCCACAGAGGCGAAACTGAGAGTTATCCCTTTTCCTTGCAGAAGGCTTTAGTTTCTTTGGCGGTGAAGTTGGATCCGTTGTCTGTGATAGTGTTGTGGGGCAGACGATAGAGTTAAGGAATTTGATGGTGCACTTTGCATGTTGAGATGTTACCAGAACATGTTCTATCCATTTTGTGAACTTGTCGACTGCCAGTAGTAGATGGGTGTATCCACCGGGTGTTGCCTTGCGTAGTGGCCCGACCATATCGAGTCCCCATTGAGCAAAGGGCCAGGACAATGGGACCATGTTGAGCTTCGTGGCTGGCATATGCGGCTTGGGTGCGAATCGCTGGCAGGCGTCGCATCTTTCGACTAGGTCCTTTGCATCTCTGCTGTTGTAAGCCAATAGAATCCTGCTCGAAAATCTTTATCCACGATGGCTCTCCAACTGGATTGGTGCCCATAATCTCCTTGATGTATGTCCCGGAGGAGCTCTTTCTCGTCTTCAGGTGTGATGCAGCGCTGAAGGATTCCCGAGATACTTTGTTTGTACAACTCGTCGTTTATCACCTCCAAAGGATTTGTTGTGTCTCGCTATTTATCTTGCCTGACATACGTCTTCTGAGAGCTGCTGTCGGAGCATATGGTCCAGGTACTTGTGCGTCCAAACTGGCTCGACCAGGAAGACCTGCCTCGAGATGTGATGTATTGCAGCAATGAGTGCGCTCTGCCCACTAACTTCTGATATGATTTCTGAGGGTGTCTCTGTTGGTTTCTTGAGCTTGCCGAATCTCCTATTGATTTTTTCTAGGTAAACTCTTGGCGGTATCGGTGCATTTGTCGACCCGATGTTTGCCATCCTATCTGCCTCTTCGTTTCATGATCGTGCGACGTGCCTCAACTTGCAATCTTTGAAGCTTCCCTCGAGCAGGTTGTACATGTCGCGGTATGCGATCGTATTGTCTATAGTGTGGGGCCCCTGTGGCTCCCCTCCGGGCCCCCTCCGGACTCTGGGTGCGCGACAGGTTTCTAAGACTTCCGGCCTTCCAATCGTTCGATTCCGAGAATATTTCTAGAACAACTTTTCTGAAACTAATAACAACAAAAAGCAGGAACTGGCTCTGTGGCATCTTGTCAATAGATTAGTCCCAGAAAATTGATAAAAATGGCATAAAGTGTATAAGAAACATGTAGCATATAGTATGAAAACAATATGGAACATCAGAAATTATGGATACGCTTATGACGTATCAGTGCGTCCCAAACAGTAGTAGGCCAAAGAACCGGATTGACGCCCTTCCGTCAATCCGCCACCTATCATCTTTTTTTATTAGGCGTCCGTGTTAATGGACCGTATTCGTCCCAGTAGCAAGCCTTGCTTGCCGAGCCTGCTTACAACGCCTTTCATAGATTGATCTGCACGAGACCACCGCTAGGGTTCACTGCGCCTGTGGCGGCATACGCCACAGTTTAGCGCTCCAACGAGGAGTAGGGTCGAGGCGGCTTCCCGCTGGTGGACCACAACAAGGCATCGAAAGGAGGCGTTAAGATGCGGTGGTGGTGGGTGTTCAGGCCGTTGGGCCCGAGTTTGGCGTATCTGCTAGCACGGTCAGAGATCGCGCGGCGGCGATGGAGGATTGAGTGAGGCGGCTCACTCAACCGTAGTACCTGTGGTACGACCACGCCATCGAGTAGCAGGGTCGTGTCACAGGTGGGGCGGCGCACAGTCGCGGTCACCATCGGTACGGTGGAAACAACCACGTGCTTACTGTCGAGACATCGTAGTAGTTTTCATAGACGGGGGTGCCATGAGACTACGGTAGAGATGTGGGGTAACGGGATCGCGTAGTAACACAGAACACAGGATTTTACCCAGGTTCGGTACGTCGCGACAGTACGACGTGCCTACTCCTGCACTTCTCACTAATTGGGACTAAAGCCCGTAAACAGGGTTACAATGTGAGGGTTTTAGATCTAAGCTACTCGACGAGGATGAGCTTCTCGGCGAGTTGGCGTAGAGCTCTGTTATTCGTTCCTTCGTTATCTATCTATCTCCCGTCCGGCTTTATATAATAGCCGGATTAGGGCTTACAGAATAGGAAACCTAGAAGACTACGGTAACTTGTAACTTGGAAAGAAAGGAATCCGTCTTCTCCTCCAAGCCAGATCACATGGGCCGTGATCCGGGTTCTTCTAGAATCCGGCTTCTGTGCGTCGGATTACTGGGCCGCCTAATGGACCTAAGCCCACTACCACTTAGGCCACCCTGGTAATCCGGCACTTTGTCTACCATCTTCTATACCCCTATTTGGTATATATCCGACAGTAGCCCCCAAGAAGGATCGAAACTCTGATTCTCCGTCTTTCGCCAAATATACTTTGTCCGAGAAATATTGATTCAGCAGTCTTGATTCTTCTTATTCTTCTTTTGAAAAAGATGGTAACATGAAACTCGGAATCCTGAAAATCCGGCTTTTCTCTCACGATCCTTCGCGGAGAAGGAACTTCTTACGTCAGCGCACTTAACCATGCTGACGTAAGTGACGTTTGGGTTTTACTCGGAAAACCCAGAAACATATCTCTGACAGATTCTCGCGGGAAACGAGGAGATAACCATCATTACCCTGTCGTTTCATTTCCCGGATTTTCCGGCGAGTGACACGCGGCAAACATCCAACGGTCAAAATAGTCGTTGGCACGTATCTTGACGGATTTCTAGCTATAAATAGCCATCCTCGTCCTCAACGAAAACCTTCCGCACTCTCACCGCACTCGCCGTTGACGCGCACGAGCTCTCAAGCGACGCACTGCCCCGAGCGCTCCTCACTTCCAAGCACACCGGAAACGAATCGCGCCGCCAGGAAATGGCAAGATCACCGTCCTCGCCTACTCGCGCCGCCATCAACGACCTCATCAGCGACCTAGATCCACAACTTGGGTCACCCAAACACGCCGGCGACGAGCCGGAGAAAACCGCGGCCTCCGCGGCGGGCGGAGAAAACCTTTCCGCCGCCGCGGACGTTGCGGGCGCGAGCTCCGCCGCTTCCCCGCTGTTCGCTCCTGAAACGGCGGAGGAGAAGATCCAGCTCGTCGGTGACGATCTCGCCGCTGCGGAAGCAGCCACCGCCTCCGCCACCGGAGCAGATGAAGAGGCGGAATCTGCAGGCAACTGGATTGCCTGCAGCATTCCCCCGGCTCTTCTTCCAAACATGGAGAAAGAGGGCTTGATCCTTCAAGGGAAATGGCGGATTCCTGAAGACGAGAACGAGCCAACGCCGAGAGACGGCGAAAGGGTTCTTCTTTCTTCCCACCTCCTGAGAGGTATGGGGCTCCCCCTTCCGCTTTTTTCCTTCAAGTCCTTTCCCACTACAACATCCAACCCCATAACCTGCCACCCAACTCCATTCTTTATATGGCCGGGTTCCAGGCCCTATTCGAGGGTTACTTAGGTTTAGAGCCTAGGTTAGATTTCTGGATGTATTGTTTCGGGGTTAAGCGGAACTCCTCGGAGGGCGCACTCCCGACTTGCGGGACCATCTCCTTTACTCTTCGGAGGTTTAGGGAAGATTGGTTCCCCAAGATCAAGACATCAGAATCCGTCAAATTTTGGACGGGTTCTTTCTTCTATCATCCCGATGTGCCTTTTCCAAAAAGGCCATCGGGGTTCCACCTTTCTCCCATGAATCCGAGAACATCGACATTGGTCGGGAACAACGAGTCAGCTCGGTTCTCGGTGCGCGAGGAAGAAGAAGGGGAAAGTTACTAGATAAAGGTGGAATCCATCGAGGTTTCCAAGATTCTTGAAAGGACTGCAACCGGTAAAAGTATGAAAAGAAGAATTGTACCATAGCTCTACTAGAGAAAGCTAATTGGGGCATGTCGCGCACGAGACATTCCAGTAGCTAAACGACAAGGCGCCCAAGAGGAAGAAGATCATCTCGGCCCCTGAAGCCATCGTCAGCCTAACCGCCTGCCTCCACCACCCGTGGCCGGCGGTGCTATCGCGACCTCCTCGCAGCCCGCCCTCCTCAAATCTCCTCCTTCGCCGGTCCACCACCGCCACGACCATCCCTCTAACCTCCTGCACCACCTTCTTCTCCAGCTCCGGAGACCCACCTCACACTCCCTAGTTAAGTCCATTGCTCGACGTCGCCTCACTCCATCCTCGTCAGCTCCTTCTCTGCCGTAGCTCCCTGTCAGTCGCAGTGGCGCTGCTGTTGCCGCCTCAGGGGGAGGTTGGGAGATTGGGGCTGGAAGAAATAAGGCTGGTGCCAGTGGGGGCGGTAGTGGGGGCGATACCGCCCCCCGGCGGGCGAGAGGTGGGCGAGAGGGGAGAGGCGGGCGACGGCCCCGTCGCCTGGCGAGAGTGGCGTTATCGCCCAGGTACAGCCCGCGTTGGCGGGGCGAGAGGGGGCGAGAGGGGGAGGCGATAGGCGAGAGCGGGGCGAGAGGGTGGTGATAGCGATGCTAGTGGGGGCGGTAGGGAGGAGAGAGAGGTGAGAGCTAGCACTATAGCCCGTGCACTGGCACCGTGGCGTGAGAGTGAGAGGAAAAGCTGACGTGGCGGGGCTATAGCCCGTGATACCAGCCTAAGGAGAGAAGATGGAGGAAGAAGACCACGTGGGTGGACCCACCCACGTGTCTTGCTGGTTTCGAGCCACCATTTCTTGGGACTTGCCTGGACAGATCAGCAAATAATCATTTCTAATATATTTTTTTCTTTCCTTTTTCATTTCTATTTACTTTTTCTTTATTTCAATAAGTTTTATTTTTTACACTCTCTGTATTCGAAGAATATATGAATACTTGTTTAACACAATTTTTTTTGGGAATTCGTGGACATTTTTTGAAACTCGCATTTGTTTTTCGAGATATATGAACATTTTTAAATGCAAGAACACATGTTTGAAATATGTGTACATTTTTAAACCAGCACATACATTTTTCTTATTTTAGTTGAACACTTATTTGTTCAATTGTGAAAAATTGTTCTTGTATTAAAACAAGGTCTCACATGGTTCGAAAAGATGTTCACGTGTTAAAAAAACCATAAAGTTTTTGAAAGATGTTCATGAGGTTGAGGAAAATATTAATTACCCAACAAAATGTCCAGTAAGTTAAAAATATATACACACAATTTTAAAAATCTTCACTAATTTTAATTGCAGAATTTCCATAGGTTAGATAAAATTTCATCGTTGAATTTTTTTTAACGATTCAAAAAAATGTTCCAAGGGTTCATTGCATGATAGATAAGAGAAAGGATGAAGAAAATGAGAAGGAAAATAGATAAATTGGTAAAATATAATTAAACAATGAGTAAAAAACGAAAATTAAAAGGTAGATAAAGAAGAAAGGAATAAAAAGGAGACAGTAAAAAATACCGGAAATAAGAAACAAAAAATTGTAAACATGAAAAAAAAAAGACACAGAAGAAAAAAGGAGATGGAAACAAAATAAGAACACAATAGATGGGCTGGCCCATGCGGGTGATCCCTGTGAGCAAGTCGCTACACGGACTTGCTATAGGCCATATGTAACAGAGCCCGCGGTGGACAGTGGAGTTGCTGCTGCAGGTCCGTGAACTTTCGGGCACGTCAAAACTTGAATCAACAAGCCCGGCCCGCAGGACGGCTGCTTGGGCTTGGGTTTGGCCGTGACTACATCTGACGGAGCAGATTCCTACAAGTGAAACACATGGGACCCTTCCGCGGCGCTTTTTTTAAAACGGAAAGTCCAGCCTCTACATCTAGTTGATGCACACGGCTTATTATATTAAAGCGCTAAAATTCAGCGTAGCAGAATACTTACAATCTTAGGATACAAATCAACCATAACGAAGCGTGGCTGAATACACAAGCCAACGAAAAAGCCTCCACACATATAAATTACACATGCTGTAATCTCCTAGTATGCAACCAGCCAACCTGGTTGAAGATAACCCGGACAACCGCCACGAGCCGGGTGCATCCAGAATCCAAACGTCCTCGCTGATCTTCTGGCAACAAGAGCGACCATTGTTGGATCCAAAATATAGTTCGGTGAACAACCTGAAGAAAAAATTACCAGAGTTCAAATTGTTAAAAATAACATCATTTCTGCAATTCCAAATTGCCCAAATAAAAGCACATACACCTATGCGTATACTTGCTTTGGTGCACTTATCCACCCCATTTAACCAATTCCCAAACAAATTGGACACAGATAAAGGTGGTGTGATAGAAAAAATAAAATAAACTAATCTCCAGATTTTACGAGCAAAATCACAAGAAATAAATAGATGATCACCAGTCTCATCCTCGGCACAAAATACACATTTCGTACACCCCGTCCACCTCCTTCTAACTAGATTATCTTTAGTCAAAAGTTCCTTACGATAAAAAAAACCACATGAAAATTTTAATCTTTAGTGGAACCTTTAACCTCCAAAGATATTTGTGTAGAAACCGTGTATTTCTATTTATTTGATGCTCATAATAAGATTTAACCGTAAACACACCTGACTGTGTTAACTTTCAATTAAACCTATCTGGCGTATCATCAAGCGATACATCCATTATCTTTTCCGCGGCGCTTGTTTTTCTTTTTTTTAAACAGTAAACAACATTTACAGAAGTTGATCACTAGTCGAAAGGAAAAAAATGAATCGGTCGAATCAGAAGACCGTTGCCTGCTCCATCGAAAGCTATTCTGATGCTCGACTAGGCAGCAGCCTGTTTTACAACCTAGGACGATCCCTAAAAAAGTCCAAGAACAAAAAAAAAAGGAACAAGACGCCGACGCAAAGGCATTGCGGCATGGATGCTTCCGCCGATGACGATGATTATCTCGTAACCATACGTGTTACGCAGAAACCAAGCACGTACGCGTCTGAAACAATCTTGCGCCGCTGTCTCTTCGCTCTAATTCCCAACGTTCTAATCGCCTCTCCCTCTTTCTTTTCTCTCGTCGGCCGTGTGTACGCGGCCGCAACGTGGACGAAACATTTGATCCCCCAACCTCAACCTCCGGTTACGCGTCCGTCAACACTCTCACCGGATCCTCTCATCCCTGCTCAAAACGTTTCTCCTCCTCTCTTTGACCCGGGAGAGCAAGATTACGCCACTTCTTTTGGCAGCACATGTAACCATTTCTAACGCTGTTTCTGCCACTAAACTATGCTTACTTCGAGTTTCCACAGAAAACATTGATTACAATGCGTGACCGGGTGATCGCCAATCGGTGAGCAGATAATTGCATTCCAGGGGACAACGTCGCGATCCCGTGATGGTGTTTGAGAGCGACTGCTCCAGTAATCCAATGCATGGAATCCCCAGGGTAAGCTTTCTCCAGTCAGATCTTGCACAGCCCGATCATTGGCCCCAAAAAGAATGGGATCCTCCTGTCTTTCGCTTGTCATGCCACCTCACGACCCCGATCATGGCCTATGCAACAAAACATCACAAAAGACAAAAATTGCTCTCGCAGAATCAAAGAGTCAGACCCCCACTGGCCCCGGGTTAGTGGTTGTGTGTGTTGGCTTAACAAAAATACAGTCGGAGATTTCATCAGATGCTTTGGCTAGCGAATAAGTCTTGTTTGCAAGACAGCAACTGAGCAAGGTTGGGAGAGGTAGACATGTGAGGCTGTCACACAAGCAAAATATTATACTTCCAAGAAAGGGAACCGCGAGTGAGTTCACATGTTGCCCTTTTTTTATAAAGAGTATATATTAATATTGGAGAGATATCAATTTACACCCAGCCTCTGCACCAGCTCAATACCCTAATGGTAATGGCATTACGGATACACACCGCCAAAAAAGAGAGAAAAAACTAAAAGGAAAGAAAAAGTCCCACTACAGAATTTCAGTCTTTACAGAAAAATCCCAACCACGGCCAAAACATCACCTCATGTCCAAATTCTCCATAAACAACACATTCAAGAAGGGAACAATGCACAAGCGCCGTCGTCGCCCGATCATAGATCGTGGGTTTTCATCCTGAAACAATCCCCACTCTCAAAGCAGTGCCTTCAGAAAGGTTATTGTTAGACACAACCAATTAAGGCCAGAGCTTGGATTTTCATCCTGAAAGGTAGGAATTTAAACTTTGCCCGTGTTGTCGCCCCCACTAACATGCCGATGCCACGATTCCTGAAATTCCAAGGCAGTTCCTCATCGACTCAAAGGCTCCAAGCACCATTGCCAGTCCTCCAATCTCAAGTTTTATAACATTCTCCGTCAATGCCTTCACCATGGATTTTCCCATGATGGCAACAGAGGCAGAGCTTCACCCCATCTCCTTGCGTGCGACCGAATCTCATCTGATCCAGCAATCTAGAGGCATTAACGCCCGTGGGGAATCGCCAGCAGAACCTTCCGGAACCCGACAAGCCATCCAGATCAATGAGGACCGTCATCAGCAGATCATCTTCTTGACGCGAGTTGGAACCTAAGGACCACCGCCATTATTCTGAAGCCTCGCAAGCCCACAAGCCGTGAGTCATCTCCCGGCATGAACGACACCAGAAGAAAGGGCAGTCAAGTAAGTAGCCGCATGTCGTCTTCGGCTTGGTCTAAGCCACAACCAGATCCTCCCACAACAGGCCTGGCTGGCCCCCAACAGCACACATCGTTGTCTTAGCCCAAAGGGATCACATGCCATGGCAACCGAAGGTCCCGTCGGTGGCGGACCACCTCTTCCTCGATACCATCCGCCGTCGGGGATCCTCAAGCCTCGGCCGAGACTGCCGTGCCGCCTTATGTCCTCAGACCACGCCCCACCACCTCCTGTGATGCGCCGCCGAGGGACACCTCCCTGCCCACCCACTGCCTTCGACAGGAGGGGCGCCGCTACCGCCACCGACGTCGGCACCAGCGGCTACAGGAGAAGGAGATCGGGAGGCTGCTAGGGAGCTGCGGGAGGCGGCGCCTCCGGAGCCTCCCGGGAGGGAGGCGACTAGGTCTTTTTTCGATTCGATTCAGTTGACAAGATAGCAATTGCACTAAAAAAAACTATTGTTGTACGAATCGAATCGCTCTAAAACTTTGGAGGGGAGAAGTTCACATGTTGTGTTGTTGAAGCTTGCCGGTTTTTAAGTTCCCAACCAAATTTGTTGAGGAGAGCAAGGAGTTGAAGCATTGGGTGGAGAGTTGGGTACAATATATCGAATTAAGATTCTTCAGTGGTGTATCTAATTTACAAATTATTTATCCAGATTTTCTACATCTCTGCGGGCATTTATAAAGCCAGGTGCTTAAAGACATGTTTAGCAAAATAGATCGGCACCTTCTTGCTAAGTTGGTTGCACGGATGGTTGTATTAGTATATAACATGAATTAGTACCATTCTTTATCAGAAAATGAGTATTTTTTTATTAGACAGCTGTTCTTAGAATGGTGCCTGTGCAAGATGCACCTTGCGCTTGAGGGACACTAGTAGAAAAAAGGCCTACAGTCCCGGTTCGCCAGGCCCATTAATCCCGTCCGGGCAACCGGGACTAGCTACGCGCGACTAAAGGCCCCCGCCTATAGTCCCGCCACTTACGGACTGGGACTAAAGGCCCGTCCACGTGGGCGGGTGGCGGAGCCGGGAGGCGGAGGACATTTAGTCCCGGTTGGCCACATGAACCGGGACTAGATTTATTTCGTAATTTTTTTAATTCATTTGGTTTCTAATTATTTTTCTCACCTTTTTTCACTCCCTCTTTTTCACTCTTTTTTTCACTCCCTCACTCCCTTTTTTCACTCCATTTTTTTCACTCCCTTTAATTCATTTGGTCTAACTAAGATTATCTCTAGTCAAATTACTTACTCATGGTCAAACTTCCCGCTCGGTCACCCATCCTCCCACTACTCTAGCACTAGCACGCTTAACTTCCGAGTTCCATCCCGTCCCGAATCCAAGTGTTTCTCACGCATGTATGTGATAGTAGTATCATATCAATCTTATTAACATGTTGGTCGATGTCACATTTCTTTATTGTTTGAATTTCAAATAAATCTTTTAATAAACAAAAGTAATGATGTAATTAATAATTTTGAATAAATACAAATAATATATCAAAAAATTAAGAAAAATAGAACTAATTCATTTTAAAATCTTAAAAATACAAATAATATATCAAAAATGAAGAACAATAATACTAATTCATTTTAAAATCTCAAAATACAAATAATATATCAAAAATGAAGAACAATAATACTAATTCATTTTAAAATCTTAAAAATACAAAAATATATCAAAAATGAAGAACAATAATACTAATTCATTTTAAAATCTTAAAAATACAAATAATAACAATAATACTAATTCATTTTAAAATCTTAAAAATGAAAATAATATATCAAAAAATGAAGAACAATAATACTAATTCATTTTAAAATCATAAAATGAAAAGAATATATCAAAAATGAAGAAAAATAATACTAATTCATTTTAAAATCTTAAAAATACAAATAATATATCAAAAAATGAAGAAAAATAATACTAATTCATTTTAAAATCTTAAATGAAAAAATATATCAAAAATGAAGAACAATAATACAAATAATATTCATTACATGCATAGAGTCGATCACACATAACACAAACATATAGAGTCGATCACACATATATAACACAAACATAGAGTCGATCACATTCATAACATAGAGTCGATCATATAACACAAACATAACTTTCACAAAAGATACCCATTACATATATATACTAAGATACCCATTACATGCGCGCATATATATCGAACGCATATATACATTTTATGGCTCCGCCGATAGATGCGGAACAACTCGTACGAGACATATGCATCTAGGGCGGCATACTTGACGTTCGTCAAGTCCAGTGGGGTCTTCTCCCAATAACGGTGATTCTTCGAGGGGAAATCAGTCTTCATCCTGTCGTAGCCCTGGTGGATGAAGGTAGTTGCCATGACAGCCATCCCGGTTTTGGCCCGTTCAACTGGATAAGATTCTGAAGATCAATGTAGTGATCTTCAGGAATCATAATACCAATGCGCATCAACTTCACACGGTCTTGCGTGATGTCAACGCTGCAAAAGTCAAACCCCATGTTGACAAGAAAATCAACAAGGGCCGGACAATTCTTTGAACTACTGCAACAACAAAAATAGGATATGTGTCAGATATGTTGCAACACATGTATTCTTCACATGCAACAAAAAAATCGAATTATGCAAGATTGTACGGGTGCTTTACCTTGACCATTGGAAGATCAACACGGACTGCTTGAACGCAATCTGGATGACGGCAACATCCCTCTGATTCGCCGTGTACTCCAGATCGAACCCAAAGAACCGGTGTTCATCGGGAGATGCATGATAGAGCTCGGTCAAATAACCAAGAGCCAAGGGCAGCCTCTCGGAACTGTTGGTGTAGAGCATGTCCAGAACCTTGCCGAATGGTGTGGGACCTTCGTATTGCTGCCAAACTGCTTCAGCCATTGCGTGTGTGTGCTTGGTGGATCGAGAAGAGATGAGGAGGAAGAAGAGAGTACAGTACAGAGAGCGAGAGGAAGAAACAGAGAGCGAGTGGAATGGCGCCCTTCTGCCTCGCTCGCGAAATAAAAACCGCCGCGGGGGAGGCGAGAAGTTTGATCTTTAGTCCCGGTTGGCCACGGGAACGGGGAATAAAGGACCAATAGTCCCGGTTGACCACGGGAACGGGGAATAAAGGACCAATAGTCCCGGGCGGCCAGGTCAACCGGAATTAATTCCCTCCACGCGCCGCAACGCGCTTCCCAACCCGCGACGTATGACCTTCTGTCGCGGGTCTCCTCCCGACCCGGGACTAAAGACTCATTAGTCACGGTGCGCGACGTTTGGGGACTGATGCTGGCGTACCGAAGGCCTTTTTTCTACTAGTGAGAGAAACGGTAAAAGAGTCTCTGAAATCTGAATGCAACCAGTTCTGCATGAGTAGAGAAGCGCCGCCCTTGTAATCTACATTCACACACACACCTGTCCTATGTTCGCTGTCTGAAATGTTTTTATTTTATTTTATTAGAAATGGAGGTTCTGTCTGAAATGTATCGTATCATATTATTGATTTGTGGACAGGTAATACATACTCCTATCCTGGCAAATATACAAGATCATGTTTAACGATTCTGGTCCCACTGGTGGAGAAAGGGGTATTAGCACCGGTTTTGTAAGGGCCTTTGGACCCGAATACACATCCGGTGCTACGTATCCGGGACTAAAGCCCCCCCCCTTAGAACCGGTCTGTCACAAACCAGTGCTAAAGGACTCCACGTGGGCGCAGAAGAGTGCGCGCAAGCGGAGGACCTTTAGAACCGGTTGGTAACACCAACCGGTCCTAATGCTTTTTTTTTCTTTTTTTTTTCCTTTTCTTTTCAGGGTTTCCGATTCCATATTTAGGGTTTAGGGTTTAGGGCATGTTCCGTATTTTCAGGGTTTCCGTTTACGTGTTTCCTTTTACGTCTTTCCGATTCCGTGTGTCCGTGTTTCGTTTTTTACGAACACGGAATCGGAAACACGTAATCGGAAATACGTATCCGGAAACACCGATTCCGTGTTTGCGGTTAAGTGTTTCCGATTCCGTGTTTGCGGTTAAATGTTGATGCACCAAATAAAAGTCCATATATATATACATGTAACACGAAGTACTCGACCGAGCATTACATAGTCTGAAGTTCGTTTCCAATAGCTGTATACTTGCATAGAGAAGGGAGCTGGCTATTGGTTCATAGGATGGAAAAATTCTCCGCCTTCATCTATGACTTGGGTGAGGAGAAATCCTGCCAATTCCTCTGCAACTGCCTTGCAACGTTGGATTGGTTTGAGCATCGCCCGCTTTCGTTGCATCTTTAAAAGAAGTAGATGAAAACAATTAAGTTATGAACAAAACTAAACATAATTGATGGCAACATAAATAAAGTTGTGAAGATCCGGTTACGTACCTCTAAATTTCTGGAAGTACGGGATTTCTCATTGATAATCCTGTGAATGTACTCGCAAACGTAGTATCCACAATAATCAGTGCCCTGTGGTTGTTGCGGGACGCTCTATATACGAGAACATAATTAAGTCAAATTATTAATAATCAAGAGAATGATAATGGTATTGAAACTAGGGTACGTAGTACTACTTACTTTGTTAATCTGAAAGTGGAGCTTGTCTGCCCATGTACCGGGTTCTTCCTTGATGAACATTTGCCGAACCCTGGCCGACAAAAGAAAAATGAATACAAGAGTTAATTATTACTTACTTGATATCAGGAAATGAACGAAAAAGAGGCCGATGAACGAAAGAGGCCGATATATATACCTTTGAAGCATCTGACGCGCGCTCTTCCATGTGTCAGCGTCCCAAGTTAACGAGTCCCAGACTTCAAACTGTCCTTGATCGATTCTAATGATGAACAATATGAAGTGGGATCTGCGCACGTGTACACACGCAGTAATGCATACTCATCAATTACACTTAATATCAGGTAAGCAAAATGGAATGTCTACAAGACAGTAACACTCACTTGAATCCGTAGGGCCAAAGTATTTCTTTTTTGGTACTTTGTCGCTTCAAAAACCTTAGCAAATCATCCGGTGTATCCTTGTTGAACTTTTCTATGTGTCTTGATGAAACGAATACGGGTCAATGAACCCAAAGTCCCAGATTCCTGCCAGCCTGCATTCACGAATCTTCATTCTGCATAGTAGCGTACAAAAAGAATGTCGTGAGTGATAATTATACGGGCAATGAACGCGAGCTTAACTAAATAATTAAATTACACAAATAAATCACTTACAAACAGTAGCAGCTGAGGATAGATTTGTCGAGGGCACGTCGATTGTACATCTGGAAAAATTCATCGAACCCAAGCTCCACACCGTACTCTCTGAAGTAGTGTTGATTCTGAACTGCCGCCATGATACAGTCTCTCTCTTTTGCCTTGCGGCCTCCAAGTACCAAACATGTAAATTCCATAGTTGGGTTGTTAGAGCAGTAGGATTTTCGACCAGAGGGTGCTCGGGCTTATATTTATATACCACATCAGCAATAGCGTAACCTACGTCGCCCATGCGTGGACCGGACACTGAAGCCTGGTCAGATAACACCTTGAGCGGGGCAATTGACCGTGCTTCTTGTTGTCCGAGCTGGGGAACTTGTTTCCCGCATTTCGTCTGCTCCGCCTGCTTCATCTGCTCCGCCTGCTTCATCTGTGCGGTGTGCATCTTTTCAATGTACCGTTCATAGTCTGAAAGGGGCGGCGGTGCAGGATAATATAAGTTGTCGATGGTGCGCTCAATTTTCCACTTTGGGATGTTCTTCAGAGTTTCCTTCCAGACGTCTGGAGGGGGCTTCAGGGGAAACCATGCGAACCATGCTTTATTTTTGGCTTTCACGGCCTCGGCTAGTTCCTCCGGAGTCATCAGGCCTGGTAACGTCGGGGGAGTCTTGACTTTCTTGGGTTTCTTTTCTCTCTTCTTGGGAGGAGTCCCGTTTCTTCTGAACTGCAGCTTCCGCTTTGCCGTACCCGTAGTGGGCGCATCCGTCGGCTCACGGGAGTGCACGGGCGATGGACCCTCGGCCTCGGGCTCCCAATCTTCGTTGTGGGGTGGACTTGTAGGTGCGTTGGGGGTGGACTTGGAGGTCGTGCATTCTCTGTACGAAAGTGAAAAAACTATTAAAAATAGGCTTACATGTGGTGCAACATTCAGTAATTGTTGGAGGTGGTGCATTTGTACCTGGAGGAGTCGGTGGCCTTGGCGCCGCGTTAGGAAACACGATGTATTTCTTATTCCACAAGATGATACCAAACTCCATTTCTCCCAGTGTCCTCTCGCCTTCACCTCCAGGAATATGAAGCTCAGTTGAATGGCATCCCGGCGTAATTGTTGACAACCCGACACGAGCATGGGATGCTGGAATCTGGCCACCATGGTAGGTTGCTCCAGGTTGATTCGGTAAAGCATAGCCTGACGCCACCATGAAGAATATGTTCCCCATTGGCATATGTATCTCACAGTTTGTCTTCTCCGTGATATCATCCACGGGGTAGTGAGGCGCCGACGGTTCGACTGCATGACCGTCTTCTAGCTGCAGCTGCGTGGAACCCACGCTGCTTCTATGCTGAGATGGGACGGCATCTGCTACAGGATCGTCTTCTATTTGCCGCTGATCAGCGTCAGGTGCAGGATGTTCTACCTCCTCTTCAGTGTGGTGTCCCCCTTTCTTCAAGAGAAACACCACCTTTTCTTCTAATGTCGATATCCGTTCCAACGCCTTCTTCTTGCTTCTACCACGGCTTCTGTAAGTGCCAAGGTCCGCTGGAAACCCTTGGCTCCACGGGGTAGTGGCTCCAAAGCCTCGTGTTCGTCCCCACTTTTCGGGGTTCCCGAGTGCCTTCGTCAGCTCGTCGTTCTCTCTATCGGGAACAAAAGTTCCTTTTCGAACGGCTTCTATTGCCTTCTCTAGTTCTGATACGACTTTTGTTATTTTTTCCGACCATGGTCCCTCCGCAACAATCATCCCAGTCTCAGCGTCCAACGTTGCCCCATGCGCGAACAACCAGAACTTGGACCTATCGCGCCAGTCATGTGTCTGTGGAATGATACCTCTTTTCAGAAGCGCATCTTCATAGCGTCGCCACCTAGGCAGGGCAGTCATGTAGCCACCTGACCCCAAAATATGGTGATATTTCTTCTTCTTCGCATTCTCCTTATTTGTGGCTGATCGGGATGTAAAGACACCCGATTTCTTGTACGCCTTAAAATCAGGCCAAGCGTCTCTTATCTTCACTAGGTGCCCAGTGAAAACTGGATCTTCGTCCTTATATTTCTTCCACAGGTCTTTCTTCCACCTCTGGAATTGTGTGGCCATCTTCTTCAAAGCCCACTCCTCGACTTTCTTCTTCTTATCTTCCGCTACGCTGAAATTTAGCCAGACCGTGTCGCAAAGCACTTTTTTCAATCTGTCATCGACATAAGTAGCTCCAACGTTGGCGCCGGTCTTCGGCTTATTCCATTCTATTAAGTTGATCGGGAACAGGTCTCTTACAACAACTCCGCACTGATTTACAAATTTGCGATAAGTTTCTGGGGGTTCCAGTGGTTTGCCATCAGCAGCAACTGTATCGATCGAGAACCTTGCGGTATCTTTCAACCTTGCGGCCGGGCCTCGTTTCGACTTTGTCTCGGTACTTGCGCTAGCTGTTCCGGAGGGCGCCTAAACGGGAAAATAATGATTCATTAGTAAGTGCAATACAAATTAATTGTTGCTTCAACAGTGACTTGAGATATACATTGGCAGAGTTTGTTCTGGAGGGCACTTCTGCATCCTCGACGTTGTCTTCGTCATCATCTACTACATCTTCTATATTCTCAGCTCCGTCACCGGAGTCGTTCAAAAATTGATTGCTAAACGCCTGTCCACCGTCGTGATCATGATATATGGCCATTGCATCTTCAAAAATCATCTGGCACATGTATCTTTCCTTCTCCGCCTCACCCCTTCCCGCGACCTGATCGGCGTGCGGATCATGTGCAGGTTCTTGGGGATCCATAGCTCAACACCTGCTAGTAAAATTTATAAAATGAAGAACACTTAGGAAAATTATTTCATCGGAAGCGAAATTATTTCATCGGACACTTAGCGAAATTATTTCATCGGACACTTAGCGAAATTATTTCATCGGACACTTAGCAAAATTATTTCATCGGACACTTAGCGAAATTATTTCATCGGACACTTAGCGAAATTATTTCATCGGACACTTAGCGAAATTATTTCATCGGACACTTAGCGAAATTATTTCAGACACTTAGCGAAATTATTTCATCGGACACTTAGCGAAATTATTTCATCGGTTATTTATATAGAGAATGTGGTATATTTTAAATTTAAATAGAAAAATCTCTAATTCTAGCTAATTATAATTACTACAAATTATAATTACTACAAAATTCTAGCTAATTCTAGCTAATTATAATTAATACAAAATTCTAGCTAATTATAATTACTCTAATTATAATTAATACAAAATTCTAGCTAATTATAATTAATACAAAATTCTAGCTAATTATAATTAATATAATTACTAGCTAATTATAATTAATACAAAAAGGAAAAAAACAAAAAAAAACTCACAGAGAGGGTGCCTCTGCCTCTGTGACGTCACGCCTACGTCACACAGGGAGTTGGCGCGTGGCGTCGGGGCAGAGAGGGAGCTGGCAGCGTCGGGGCCGCGGCGTGGCGGCGACGGGGCGGCGTCGGGGCAGAGGGAGGCGGCGCCGGGGGGGCGGGCGAGGCGGACAGCGTCGGGTGCAGAGGGTGGCGGCGACGAGGCGACGTCAAGGGCGCGCGGCAGGGCGGCGTCGGGGAGACGGCGGCGAGGAGGCGACGGCGACGAGAAGGCGTACGGCGAGGCAGGGTTTCGCCCGGGAGGAGAGAAGACGCGCGAATATGGAAGATGAAAATTTTCGCTACGGACCGACAGAGAGAAGACCCCTCTACAGGCCTTTAGAACCGGTTGTTGTTAACAACCGGTGCTAAAGGGTCTTTAGCACCAGTTATTAACAACAACCGGTTCTAAAGGCCTGTACAGGGGGTCACGTTCAGTGTGCGCGCGCAAACCAACCTTTAGGACCGGTTGTCGTTAACAACCGGTCCTAAAGGGTTTTTTTCCTTTTTTTCTTTTTCCTGTTTTCTTTTTTCTTTTTCCTGTTTCTTCTTTTATTTTTCTTTTTTGTTTCCCTTTTCTGTTTTCTTTTACATTTATTTATAAAATCAAAGTAGACTCAAAAAATTGTGAAATCAAATATTTATATTTTCTCATATTTTGTTTAAAAATTGTCTAAATGTCATTTAAAACAATAAAGAAGTAAAAATTAAGATATTTATCAAACTAATTTGAAAATATAAAGATATTTTTTTGTTTCCTTTTTCTTTTTCCTGTTTCTTCTTTTATTTTTCTTCTTTTATTTTTCTTTTCTGTTTTTTTTTACATTTATTTATAAAATCAAAGTAGACTCAAAAAATTGTAAAATCAAATATTTATGAAAACATATTTATATTTTCTCATATTTTGTGTAAAAATTGTCTAAATGTCATTTAAAACAATAAAAAAGTAAAAAATAAGATATTTATCAAACTAATTTGAAAATATAAAGATATATTTTTTGTTTCCTTTTTCTTTTTCATGTTTCTTCTTTTATTTTTATTTTCTGTTTTTTTACATTTATTTATAAAATCAAAGTAGACTCAAAAAATTGTAAAATCAAATATTTATAAAAACATATTTATATTTTCTCATATTTTGTGTAAAAATTGTCTAAATGTCATTTAAAACAATAAAAAAGTAGAAAATAAGATATTTATCAAACTAATTTGAAAATATAAAGATATATTTTTGTTTCCTTTTTCTTTTTCTTTTATTTTTCTTCTTTTATTTTTCTTTTTTGTTTCCCTTTTCTATTTTCTTTTACATTTATTTATAAAATCAAAGTAGACTCAAAAAATTGTAAAATCAAAGGAAACGGAAAGATAAGAAAACGATCAGTACATCATGCGATGATCCAAAGCGCCACATTATTCTTTCAGGGAAAAGAAACATCGTGGGAGTGGAGGACAAGATAGACACAATGGAAGAATTGTGATGTGTAATAATTTATTGTACCAAACTTTGTTGAATGGATCATGTGAATTATATTATCTCTGATGTGTTTTGGGGCAAACCTTAAAGGGGGGTGTAGAACAAAACAATCGGTATCGCCATCATACAGCCCTACCGTGGCTACTGGGTGCATATATGCATACCAAATGCACGGCAGGACGTATGATGGCGAATCCGGATGTTTTGTATTTGCTCGATGAACTGAATATGATGTATCAAACCTTAAAGGGGGTGTAGAACAAAACAATCGGTATCGCCATCATACAGCCCTAACGTGGCTACTGGGTGCATATATGCATACCAAATGCACGACAGGACGTATGATGGCGAATCCAGATGTTTTGTATTTGCTCGATGAACTGAATATATGATGTATCAAACCTTAAACGGGGGTGTAGAACAAAACAATCGGTATCGCCATCATACAGCCCCACCGTGGCTACTGGGTGCATATACGCATACCAAATGCATGGCAGGACGTATGAGGGCGAATCCGGATGTTTTGTATTTTGCTCGATGAACTGACCGGTGTATGAAGGTGGGCTATATATAGGGTCCTCTGGCTCACAAAGTGTTGTGCTAGGGTTTTGATCCAACGGTTAAGAAACACCCTCATCCAACGGTCACAACATCTCGAGAGAAACACACCGTAGCCCTGATCGAACGGCTCACAACAGCTCGAAAGAAACACACCCTGGATCCAACGACTCACAAGCGCTAGAAAGAAACACACGATCTGTGTGATTCTATCTGATTGGTCCAAACGAAACCCTAACTCATTTAGTCCCGGTTGGTGTCCCCAACCGGGACTAAAGGGATGATCCGTTTCCCAACGAAACCGGTACTAAAGGTTGGTGTCATTTTAACACTTAAAAAATAAAAATGATACTTATCAAAATGGTCAAATTTAGTGGAAACTGGTGAAATTTTTGATATTTATCAAAATGGTCAACACAATTACATAAAAGGTTTAATACATTATTACACATCACCAACAACAACCCCTATCTAATTTTCTTCTTGCCTTTCTTCTGATTGCGCCGTAACCATGGAGTATCTTCATCATTTAACGGGATGCTTGGATCATCTTTGACTTTGAAGGGAGGAATTTCATCAAATTTATTGTAATCTTCTGACATGTCTGTCTTGTCCTCGACTCCCACGATGTTTCTTTTCCCTGAAAGAACTATGTGGCGCCTGGGCTCATCGTCTGATGTATTCGCTTCCTTATCTTTTCTTTTTCTCGGTCTGCTAGACATGTCCTTCACATAGAAAACCTGAGCCACATCATTGGCTAGGACGAATTGATCATTGTTGTACCCAAGATTCTTCTGATCCACTGTGGTCATTCCGTACTTCGGGTCTACCTTCACGCCTGACAGGTTGAACCATTTTCACCAGAACAAAGGGACCTTAAAGGAAGGTCTGTAGTCAAGTTCCCATGTCTGTTCTATGTAACCATAGTATGTGACCTTTGCCCGTTGTCGTCTTTTGCATCAAACCGGACGCCACTGTTTTGGTTGGTGCTCTTTTTATCTTGGTCTGCCGTGTAAAATATATTACCATTTATCTCGTACCCTTTAAAGGTCAATATAGTCGAAGATGGTTGCTTAGCCAACAAGTATAGCTCATCTTCAACAATGTTGTCATTAATGAGACGTCTTTGCAACCAACCGCCGAAATTCTTCGCGTGTTCTTTAGCAATGAAATCTTCAGGTTGCTCCGGGTATTCCGAGCGTAAAATATCCTTGTGTTCCTGGATATATGGAGCCGCCAAGCTGAAATTAACTAGAACTGTGTAGTGTGCTTGAGTGAAAGATTGCTCGTCCATACATGTTGTTGATTTCTTTCCTAGCGTGCCTTTTCCACGCAGTCTCCCCTCATGGCGCAACTGAGGAACACCGATCGGGTTCAGGTCAGGAATAAAGTCAACACAAAACTCAATGACCTCCTCTGTTCCATAGCCCTTGACCATGCTTCCTTCAGGCCTAACACGTTTTTTAACATAATTCTTCAAGACTCCCATGAACCTCTCAAAGGGGAACATATTGTGTAAAAATACACGACCAAGAACGGAAATCTCTTGGACTAGGTGAACTATGAGGTGCGTCATATTATTGAAGAAGGTTGGTGGGAACACCAACTCGAAGCTGACAAGACATTGGACCACGTCCTTCTGTAAACTTGGTAGAGTTGCTGGATCGATTGCCTTATGAGAAATTGCGTTGAGGAATGCACATAGCTTCACAATGGGTACTCGCACGTTTTCTGGCAGAAGCCCCCTCAATGCAATCGGAAGTAACTGGGTCATGATCACGTGGAAGTCATGAGACTTTAGGTTTTGGAACTTTTTCTCTTCCAGGTTTAGTATTCCTTTTATGTTCGACGAGTAGCCAGACGGGACCTTGATACTGCTCAGGACTTGGAAAAAGATCTCCTTCTCTTCCTTGGTAAGAGCGTAGCTGGCAGGACCTTTGAAATTCTCTGGATTCATCAGGTCGTCTCGTTCGTGCATACGTTGGTGTTGCAGCCATGCTTTTGGTGTATCTCTCGACTTCTTCCCATGCACGCCCAATAAGTTTAGCAGGTTCACACAAATATTTTTTGTCACGTGCATCAAGTCGATCGCAGAGCGAACCTCTAGGAATTTCCAAAAGTGTAGTTCCCAGAATATAGATTTCTTCTTCCACATGGCTACGTGGTTGTCGGCGTCATTCGGAACAGATTGTCCGCCAGGACCCTTACCAAAGATTACTTTTATATCTTTGACCATGTCATATATATCAGTACCTTTAGGGAGGGTTGGCTTCCTCCGTGTATCTGCCTCGCCTTTGAAATGCTTTCCTTTCTTTCTTACGGGATGTCTGTCTGGAAGAAATCGACGATGCACCGGGTACACATTCTTGCCTATATGTATACTTTCAGTCTCGCCTAAACAGTGTGTGCATGCGCTGTATCGCTTGTTTGACTGTCCTGAGATGTTACTAAGAGCGGGCCAATCATTGATGGTTACAAACAGCAACCCTCGTAGGTGAAATTCCTCTTGTTTGTACTCGTCCCACACACGTACACCTTCGTCAGCCCACAACTCTAAAAGTTCATCAACCAGTGGCCTCAGGTACACATCAATGTTGTTGCCAGGTTGCGGCGGGCCTGGGATAAGCACTGGCATCATAATGAACTTACGCTTCATGCATAACCAAGGAGGAAGGTTATAGATACATAGAGTCATGGGCCAGGTGCTATGACTGCTACTCTGCTCCCCAAACGGATTCAGGCCATCTGCACTTAGACCAAACCTTAAGTTTCTTGCGTCACGTGCAAAGTCCTCGTACTTATCGTCGATGTTTCTCCACTGCGACCCCTCAGCGGGGTGTCTCAGCATATCGTCTTCCTTACGGTCTTCTTTGTGCCATCGCATCAACTTGGCATGCTCTTTGTTTCAGAACAAACGTTTCAACCGTGGTATTATAGGAGCATGCCACATCACCTTGGCAGGAACCCTCTTCCTGGGGCGATCGTCGCCCTCAACATCACCAGGGTCATCTCGCCTGATCTTATACCGAAATGCACCGCATACCGGGCAGGCATTTAAATTCTCGTGCTGACCGCGGTAGAGGATGCAGTCATTGATGCATGCATGTATCTTATACACTTCCAATCCTAGAGCGCAGACAACCTTCTTTCCTTCGTATGTACTGCAGGGCAGCACGTTATCTCTTGGAAGCATCTTCTTCATTATTTTCAGCAGCTTTTCAAATCCCTTGTCAGATACTCCATTCTCTGCCTTCCATTGCAGCAATTCCAGGGTGGTGCCCATCTTTTTCTGTCCATCTTCGCAATTTGGGTACAACAATTTTTTGTGGTCTTCTAACATGTGCTCCAACTTCAACCTCTCATTTTCACTTGCGCAGTTTATCTGTTCTTCACGAATGACCTGACGAAGATCATCATCAGACTCATCAACAATGTCCTCAAGTTCAGGCTCGTCTTCCCCCATTTCAGTATCACCGTGTTCACCGAACATAGGATAATTATCATTATCCTCTTCTTCTTCATTGTCTTCCATTACAACCCCTCTTTCTCCGTGCTTGGTCCAACAAAAATAACTGGGCATGAAGCCTTCTTGCAATAGGTGGGTGTCTATGGTTCTTGAGTTAGGGAAATTCCTCTTATTCTGGCATTTTTTACATGGACAAAAAATAAATCCATTCTGCCTGTTTTTCTCAGCCACATTGAGAAAACTATGCATGCCATTAAGGAATTCGGGACGACGTCGATCACTGTACATCCATTGCCGGTTCATCTGCATTATATAAATTTATCAACAACCATTATGCTAAATCATCATGACTAAATTAATTAATTAATACAAAAAGTTCATCACACGTTAAAACCAAAGTAGCGTAGTGACCATACATATATAGTTCTCATAAAAATACACACTGAAACCATCCATAAAAACTCTCTCTAATTAATGCATTTAAAAACAACAACAAATGCGATCAAAATCGCAACAAAGGTAACAATTGACCCGACGGCATAATGATACCAAGCCTCTTTACTAATTGCATATTTTCTAATCTTTCTAATCTTCAGGCGCATTGCGTCCATCTCGCTCTTGTGACCATCGATGACACCGGCAAGAACCTTTTCCAAGGTCATCTTCTCTCTTTCAGTTTTTTCCAACCTTTCTTCAGTTTTTTTCAATCTTTCTTTCAAGCCAACATTTTCTTGTTCAACTAAGTGTAACTTCTCAACAATAGGGTCGATTGGCATTTCCGGTTCCACTACCTCCTAGATAAAAATATCTATGTCAAGTTGGTCGGCGTAATTAATTGTCATATAATCAGGAAATGAAAATATGTAGTTATAAAAGATAATATACCACATCCGAATCATAGACTGGACGAGGGCCAACGGGGACGGATATCAAAACCATGGAGCTATATATATAAAAAAAAATTACACAATAAGAAAATTATATACAAGTAAATATGTAAATCATACAAATCAAAATTTGTTTTGGTAAATAAAAACAATGGGCTCACCAAGGTTGTGTCGGTGATGGGGCGATCGACGGTGGTGAGGAAGGGAACAAGGCGCGCGACACTAAAAAAACCACAAATCATAATTAATTTTGAGCTCAAATTGCATATGTATACATAACAAATGATGAACTCTCTCTAGCTTAGGCATTTCATCAAACACCTAGCTAGCACAACAAAAATGAAATGAGCAAGAAAACGAGCAAAACTTGCAATGCCGGAAGAGGGAATGTTGATGCTAACCGTAGAACCGATGGGTACCAACAATCTTGACAAATGGTGGAGAAAAATAGGGATGGATTAGAGCTCACAAGAGGAAGGAGAGAGAAAAAATGGAGTTGAGCTCGAGCTGGAAAAAATGGAGCTGAGCTCGGGATGGAATATAGGGGAGGGCTTTAGGACCGGTTTGTGTTACAAACCGGTGCTAAAGGGTCTGACAGCGGGCCCCATAGTTGCTGCAAAAAATGAGAAAACCTTTAGAACCGGTTTGTGATACAAACCGGTTCTAAAGGGTCTGTCCGCTGGGCCCCCTCCCTGCAGCAAATGGCCGCAAGGCCTTTAGGACCGGTTTGTACAGGGAGGGGGCCCAGCGGACAGACCCTTTAGAAGCGGTTTATATCCAATCCGGTTCTAATGTGGTTGGCTCAATGCCCTGTTTTCTACTAGTGTCCATAACAAGATTAGGCAGATATATTTCAATATTAAGGAGATATCTTAGCTGAAAAGACATGTAACCAAGAGATCCATGAAGTTAACAGCCAAGCATATTTATTTATTCTTTATACTTGTATGCAAGCAAGCAGGTGTACAGAACTACATCTTAATCATGTTACAACAAAACCCACAAGGAAACTACAATCAAAGGGTTCATCAAGCTGGGACCAACTTGTTGTACCCTAAAAAACAGGAACACCCTGATGTACTACTTCTGAATCAAGGCTTGCAAAAGTCCCCCCCTGGTGCTGAAAAAAAAGAAGACGCCATTTTTCTCCACAAATATTCGGAAGCAATTTGGGAACATTTGGTGGTAGGATTGAGAGGACGACAAGGGTAGGTGTTTGGGTTTGTAAAACTCAATCCTCTCGTTGAAAAAACAGGGTGAAAGGGCAAAATTGGTGAAGGGGAGAAATGAAAAATGGGATCTCTAAAAGTCAAACTCCCCTTGGTAACTAGCCCTAGAAAAAGACATGTCTCTTAGTTTACACTCTACTCTCTCTCCCAAGAACATGGAGTGATTAGATCACCATGCAAAAAAAAGAGGGTGAGAATAGAAGTATAACTATTTGTTTATGCACCCATAGGCCTAAAAAGGTGGAAATGGCTATCTTTGAGGGGCACTGTGTGGGGGACTGCAAGCAAGCTCTCTTCAGAAGCACCGGCAGGGACGAACCTATAACCATTAGCCTCGACCGTCAAGGCTAATGATGAAAAAAAAAGGAGGAAAACAGAAACCAACGATCTAAATTAGACTTGATCAGGAGCAAGTCCTTCACAGGGATAATTTGAAAGCTTGATTTAGCTTCCTCACGATGTCCTTGACTGATAACGAGAAATCATCACCGGCCTGCAAGATTACCATCAGAATAATAAATCAGTAAGACCGTCTGATTAATTAACTGTTAATCAAGAGGAGATGAGATGATTGCGAGTGCTGACCGTGGCCATGATGGTGATGTCCAGGGAGGAGGTGGTGAAGGGGAGCACATTGGTGTTCATGATGGTGAGGCCGGTTCTCTCCACCTCGGCGAGAACGGCGATGAGCGCGCCCTTGCGGTTCTCGCAGTGGATCTTGACGAGCACGGTGCGGTCCGACATCCGAGCTTCGATCTCCGGCAGCCCGGCCTCGGCGCCCTCGAAGTTATCGTCGCAGGACGAACTGTCGTCCTCGTCCGCGGTGAGCTGGGACTTCTTGACCAGCACCGCCGACTCCACCGGCCGCCTCCGGGCCACCTCCTCCATGCCCTTCACCTGCTCCTGGAGCGTCTTCACGTACTTGATCGCGTCGCACAGCACCGACGCCTTGTCCATCTTCTTGAGGCCCGGGACGATCTTGGAGAGGGCGATGAAGCGCTCGCTGAGCTTCTCGCGGCGCTTCCGCTCGGCCAGGATGTGGTCCTGGTTCTGGGCCGCGGGGCGGGTCGGCGCCGCCCTGGCGGGCTCGGCGGCGACCATGGCGTCGTAGCTCCGCTTGACACCCGGGAACGGCGCCAGGACCGCAGCGCCAACCTCCTGCTTGGGCTTCAGGGGTGCTGCCGCCGCGCCGTAGTAGTTCCCGCTGGGGGCCTGCGCCGCGTTGGCGGCTGCGTCGGCGCTGCCGCCGAAGGAGAGGATGGTCGGGGAGGAGGAGTCGGCCGGGGAGCCCTGGTCCGTGACGCACGAGTCCCAGCTGGTGTTGACCTTGGCCGCCTTTAGCGGCCGGTGCTCGCATGCCGCCGCGTACTGGTACTGCTGCTGCATCACCGGCGCCTCCATCCCCCCATGCCCGAACGCGACGGCGATCTGCTGCTCGGTATACTGCTCCAGCGTCGTGTCCGACTGCCACTGGTGGAAAAAACTCGGCTCGTCCATCACCTGCGCGCCAAGAAAAAAAAACCACGCACGATCAGTCACCTCTCGCCCCCACAATCCCACCTGGTTAATTGCGGACAACATCGAGAACACACCGAGCAGCAAATTACCATATTGGAGAACCACTGAGTCGTCATTTGCAGGAATATGATCTAAACGCCTCGCCTCCAAGCCAAAGATCGCAAATTTACTCCTTGAAGCTCAGCTAATCAGCTCCCTGAATCTGAGCGCAGAGCAAGAAACACAATCGGTCAGTGAAAATGCAATGTGTAAGCGCGAGCTAGAAGAAGAGGCTGTTGCGACGTCTCTGTGGCTCTGTGCATGTGTTGAATATCAGGGGAGGAGCGAGCCGAAGCCAAGAGAGGGAGGGAGAGCTGAGACCAACCTTTGTGGAGAGGGGTCAGCTTAGTCCCTTTCCTTTTGCTTGGTACAGTACCAATGAACACGACGCAAGCAGCAGCACCTTATATAACCTTTAGGATTAGGGGCGGCGAACTATTTTAAGGCCTCTTGGTTGGGTGTGAACTACTCCTCCGCTGCAGCCTCTCGGACTGTACGAATGGTGGCTAGCGCGCGCCAGGAGCCACCTATCCCCCCGCCCTGGCTGTACGTGCCCCTTTTCTTTTTCATAAAAAGGGAATTGGAGGAGTAGATTATGGGTCTCTCTATTCAATTCCGTGTATTACTTCACGATGATGTGGGTGAAATATACTAGTGGGATACCAAATATGGTGGGTGCCGTGTCTCGTCGCATGGGCAACTGGGTTGTCCATCAATAGTTTTGAGCCACTTGAACTTTGTTTTGGAGATTCTACGTATCCCCGGCAAATATACTTTAGCTCTGTTCAATGGGAGGCAAGCAAGCAATCAATTTATTTTCCAAATATAACAATAAACGCGTACATGGAAGTGGCCATGATAGGCGTGAGAGCTGCGTGAGATGATCATATTTTCCTGATCATGAACTTAGAAGAAAGTCTAGCAAAACATAAGAGTTTATTGTTAGGGTAACAATAGTACTGAACCGATCCAAGATATGATAGATAGACAAGAAGCTAAAGGTGAACTCGCCGTGAGGTTGATCCTTGACGAGCAGCTAATAGAACCTCACGTTGTACTCTGTATTTTCAGGCTTTAGTCATGAATAGTGAGATTGCAGGAGTAGGAACGTCGCATTACTGCCCCGTACCGAACCTGGGTAAAAACCCTGTGTCGTTGTCCTTCGCACAACCACGTCCCCCCACGTCTCTATCGGTAGTCTCATGGCACCCCCGTCTATGAATTCTACCACGATGTCTCGACAGTTGGCGCCCACCGTGGGGCCAGCGATGTCAGGCGTTAAGTTTCGATCTGGGATACTCGGCGGGATCGGCAGTTCCATAACTGTCGGAAGCTTGGAGTTCAACAACGACGTTGGACGCTTCCTCAACAACGGATCTTACATACCGGCGCAAAATCATCTGGTAAGTGACTGCGTGTTACCGATTGGATCTGCAAATATCTTTATCGGATTAACTGCATAGGCCATGGGGTTTTGCGGTGGAAGTAAATTTATCCCACCCGCCCTATACCCAGTCGAACATGACTACGATACCGGGTTCTGCTCAGATCGCCGACATACAAGTGAATCACACTTTATCGGCATGGTGCAATCCGAGATCGCCGAAAACACGGATGAAAGTAATCCCGTGCAAGAGGCAGAAAACAACACTCCCACAACAGAGGTGGAAGATCCGACATCCGTCAACATCACGACGCACTCGGAAGCTGACTCTATACTAGCCGCCATTGAGGCAAGATTAGAGTCGGAAACCGGATCGGATCACTTCGATACCGAAGACGAAGACGAAGACGCTTTCGAAAGAAAGGTCAAATCCTTCCAAGAGGGATTCCATGAAGTACTGATGGCAAAACCGGCTGAAAACACGGATGCCGACAGTCAGTCAAGCCTTAGAACGCCTCCGCCAGAGGAAGAGAGAGAAGAAGGAGAGACCTCTCCAAAATTTCCTGATGTCAAAGAATTGACAGAGGAAGAACCCTGCAGGAAACCTCTCTCTTCCAAGAAGAAACACAAAACTGCTAAAAATCTCCAATATAAACTCCGGAAGAAGAAATTGGCTGATCCAGCCAATGAAAGCCCGGAAGAAGGAGACCCAAGCGGTGTGAAACCTTCGGAGAAGAAAACAAAAGAAATCCTTGTTCCGCCAATGACAGAACAAGAAGAACAGGAGTTACTGCAAACACCAGTGGGATTGCATGAACCCCCTAAAGTGCTAGAAGTCAGGAGACAAGCTCCAGAGGCAGCAACAACATCTATTCAGAACTCGTGAACACCTCGAAAAAACCCAGGACGACATCAAGCTCATGAAGGAAGAAATCGAGGAATACGAGAGAAAGAATAGATCTGGAATTAAACCTACAAGGTTACCCGGAATTGTAAGACCGGAAGTACTGCCGCCAAAAGAAAGGTTTCACAACCCATCTTGGCAAAAGCAGGTAAACGGCAAAGATGCTAGAGGCGAACCAATATACAAAACCACAGCAGAAAATGCGGAAGCAGTGTTCGCCATCCTCAGCAATGATATGTACTCCAATGGTGAAAAACTTCAAGGGGTGTATGCTTTCTTAGGAAAAGTATTGCAACAACAACAGCGAGGGCAACAGCGATCAGGGAAGTTGAATGACGACTCAGCCCTATGTAAAACAGCTACATGCGCCGCTGGAGCACCTGGACCGGAAGAACCTGTAGATTCAAGCAATTCAAAAGAGAAGAAATGAGATCTGAGAAAAGACAAGAAAAATCCCGACAACAAGGATGAAGCGTCTAGAACCGAATCCCATCTTCCGAAAGACGGACTTAATCCTCGCGATCGGGAAGAAAAGTACCGGAATGACGGAAAAGCAATGCCGCCTCCGAGACGCCCAACTGAAAAAGCCGGAAGGCAGTATATACCTCACAGGCGTGAGAGATCCCGGACACCCCCCAGAAATAAGGAAAGAAACAGGAGTAGAACTCCACCTTATCCAAAGGGGCAAGATCTCGGTAGAAACGGAGAGAATCCCGAAAAAGCGCGTTCGAGCCACAATGGAAAAGAAAGGAGTAGATCCCCTTCTGTCCATTCAGCCGGCAGGTACTCCGCACACATGGATAGAGCGGAAAGAGACATTTTATACTTTGGACCTAAGTGCTTCATAGATAGGATCCGAAGGATAACCCTGCATTCTGGCTTTGCCAAAGTTGGTCCAACATACCAAAAATATACCGGTACTACAAACCCGGATACCTGGCTCTCCGACTACTATACAGCCGTCCAGATCAACAATGGGACAGACTTGGAAGCTGTAAAGTTTCTTCCCCTAATGTTACTGGATGGAGCCAGAGATTGGATCAATGGATTACCCTCCAGAACTGTTGACAGCTGGGATGATATGGCTCGAGTATTTACTCAGCATTTCCGGGGAACCTACAAACGCCCGAATAGCATCAACCAGCTAAACTGTTGCACCCAATTTGAGGACGAACCATACGTGGATTTCATCTCAAGATGGACGGCAATGAAGAATAGTTGCTCTAGAGTAACTGACGTTCAAGCAATGCATGCTTTCGTCAATGGCCTAAAACCCGGACTTGTACCGTTCATGATTGGTTCCAAAAAGCACAAAGATCTCGGATCTATGCTTACAACCGCCAACGAACACGCTGCAGCCGAGGACGACATCAGGGCAAGAGGAGGCAATATCGATACACTGATACATGCCAAAAAGAACCCTCCCCCTGAGAAAAAAGGAACTCCAGATGCAGCACAAAAACCCAAAGAGGGAAATATAGCCTTTGGAAGGGAAAATGGCAATAGGTGGAAAGGACGCAGTACCGAGCCGATAAACTACACCAAAGAAGAGTGGGAGAAAATAAAGTCGGAAAACTGTGTCCACCACTCGCAATTTGGGAAGCCTACTCATACTAACGCACAATGCCGCTTGAACAAGCAAATGAAAGGCAGTGCAGGATCCGGAAACAAAGGGAAGAATTCCAAGAGGAAGTTTTCCAAGCAAAAGACAGAAGCTGAGAAAGAAGACAGTGAATCGGACACTGACGAAAAAATCCAGGAACAACAGCGAAAAGGCGAGCCTAAGTTTTCGAGAGTTGATGGAGAATGCAACCTAACTTTCCTGGCAACTCCCTCAGCACAGGTGGCAAAGAGAACGCTCCGAGAAATAAACGCGGTTGTCCCTGCAACCCCGAAATTCTTGAAGTACTCAAATACACCAATTACCTGGGATCAGTCCGATCATCCCAGGAATATCCCTGAACCCGGCACACAAGCTCTAATCGTAAGTCCTATTGTTTAAAACATTAGGCTAAAAAGAGTGCTGATGGATGGAGGATCCATCATTAACATAATGTACCTGGATACGCTAAAGCATCTGAAAATTTCCGAGACCCAGCTCAACCGCAGCAACATACGTTTTCATGGCATCGTCCCTGGCAGACAAGCACGATCCCTAGGAGAAATTTCCCTAGATGTAACCTTTGGAGACAAACATCACTTCCGGCAGAAAAAAGTATCCTTCGAGGTTGTTCCGGTTGAAAGCGTGTATCAAGCGATACTCGGACGTCCAGCTTTCGCCAAATTCATGGCAAGATCATGTTATATCTATAACAAACTGAAGTTGCCAGGACCCAAAGGAGGAGTAATCACCATATCTGGAGACTTCAAATTGGAAAACGAGCTGGAAATAGAAAACACCCTCTGCGCTGAGAAAGTCATAGCAAAGGAAGACTTGAAAGAGCTGGCCAAAGAGGTATCGCCGACAGAAATGCCGGCAGGCAAAGAAAGCCGAAAGCGAACATATAGCTTCAAGGCTTCCGAGAACACAAGACAGGTAATCCTAGATCCAAAGATCCGACAAAATTTGTCGTAGTGGGAGCTGGGATGACCGACAAATAGGAAAGCGAGCTCATCAAGTTCCTCCGTGAGAACTGGGATATTTTCGCTTGGTGTCCAGCGGACATGCCAGGTGTACCCAGGGAACTTGCTGAGCATCAACTCAAGGTGATTCCAGGATCGAAACCCGTCAAAAAAGGTCTCCGTCGATTTGACGGAAGAAGACGGAAGGCTATTGGCAAGGAGATTATCCGGCTTTTGGCAACAGATTTTATCCGGGAAGTTATACATACTGAATGGTCTGCAAATCCAGTATTAGTCCCGAAGAAAGATACTACTACCCTTAGAATGTGTATAGATTACACCGGCCTGAACAAACTGTGTCCAAAAGATAGGTTTGCGTTACCGCGAATCGATCAAATAATAGATGCCACTGCAGGCTCTCAGCTTTTGTGCTTTTTGGACGCATATTCCGGGTATCATCAAATACGCATGAAAAAGGAAGATCAAATCAAAACTTCGTTCACAACCCCTTATGGGACGTACTATTACATAACCATGCCATTTGGCCTGAAGAATGCAGGTGCAACCTACCAGCGTTGCATGCAACGGTGTTTGCATAGTCAGATTGGCAAAAATGTCCACGTTTACGTGGACGACATTGCTGTCGTTACCAAGGAAAAAGAAACACTCCTTGAAGATTTGCGAGAAACCTTCGAAAATTTGCGCGACTTATAAAATGAAGTTAAAATGAAGTGCGTATTCGGGGTTCCCTCAGGAAAACTTCTCGGTTTCATCATTTCTCATAGAGGAATAGAAGTAAACCTGGAAAAGATCAAAGCAATCTTAAACATCTCCAAGCCTACGTGCGTAAAAGATGTGCAAAAATTGACGGGTTCCGCTGCAGCCGTCAGCAGGTTTATTAGCCGGCTGGGGGACAAAGCTCTGCCACTATACAAATTGTTGAAGAAATACGACAAATTTGAGTGGACAGAGGAGGTAGATGCAGCTAACCCAGTTGAAGGAAACTTTGATGAAAGCTCCGATTTTGGCATCACCAAAAGACGAAGAACCTATGTTATTGTACCTTACGGCTACAAATCGGGTTATTAGTGTAGTAATTGTTGTGGAAAGGAAGAAAGACGAACAAAGCATACCAGACCAGCATCCGGTATATTACATAAGTGAAGTTTTCTCCGAGTCCAAACAAAGGTATCCACACTATCAAAAACTGGCATATGGCGTATTTTTCGCATCTCGGAAACTTCGTCATTACTTCCAAGGACATTCCATAACAGTGGTATGTAAAGTATCGCTAGGGGATATAATAAACAATGTGGAAGCAACTGGTCGAGTAGCCAAATGGGGCATCGAGCTAGCAGCATTCGACATTAAGTACCAACCGGGGACGGCAATAAAATCCCAGGTTCTGGCAGATTTTGTCGCCGACTGGACGGAAGCAATGGAAAAAACACCGATGCCGGAGTCCGAGTACTGGATCATGCACTTTGACGGATCCAAGATGAAGGAGGGCGCTGGAGCTAGTGTAGTTCTAAAATCTCCTAAAGGAGATACAATGGAGTATGTATTACAAATACACTTCAACGCCAGTAATAATGTGGTAGAATATGAAGCTTTGCTTCACGGCTTGCATATCGCAAAGGAAATAGGTGTCAAGCGCATCTTATGCTATGGCGACTCAGATTTGGTACAGCACCAGCTCAACCAAACTTGGGACGCCAAAAGCCCTATAATGGCCGAATACCGGAGAACGGTGGACGAGTTTGCCATTTGTTTCTTTGGATTCGAAGTGCTCCATGTTAATAGGGAGGAAAATTGGAACGCGGATGCCTTAGCTCGCATGGGGTCAGAAAGGGTAAAAACCCTACCACCAGGTGTATTCGTCCAACATTTGTACGAACCATCGATTAAAGGTGGAGATGTTGATTATCCTCTGCCTTCCGAGTCAATTGAAGTCATGTTCGTAAACCCGGATTGGACAATCCCATATTTAAACTTCTTAGTTGATCAGAAGTACCCGGATGGAGCAGACGAAGTCTTGCAAAGACAGATTCAGCGTCGATGCAAATGATACACGGTAATTAATAATTGCCTGTATAAACGCAGCACTACCGGAATTTTTCTGCAATGTACTTCACCAGAAGAAAGACGAGAAATCCTGCAAGAAATCCATGCCGGAGATTGCGGACATCATGCTCAATCAAAAAGCATAGTCAAAAAAGCATTCCGTGTAGGGTTTTTCTGGCTAACAGCCAAGACAGACGCTGAGCACATAGTAAACACATGTGCAGGGTGTCAATATTACGCCAAGGAGACAAATATGCCAGCCCAAGCACTCAAAACTATCCCCATTACATGGCCGTTTGCGGTCTGGGGGCTAGATATGATGGGACCATTCAAAACTGCCAGAGGCGGACTTACGCATCTACTCGTTGCAGTGGATAAATATACCAAGTGGGTGGAGGCCAAACCCATCAAAAAACTTGACGGTGTAACTGCCAGAAATTTCATCATTGACATAGTCATGAGATACGGCGTTCCACACAGCATAATAACCGACAACGGGACAAATTTCTCTATTGGAGAGTTGGCAAAATATTGCCGACAAACGGGAATTCGCCTAGATCTCGCATCTGTGGCACACCCGCAATCCAATGGTCAGGTTGAAAGAATGAATAGCTCAATCTTACAAGGAATACGCCCAAGACTCGAATCTCCTCTTCATAGAGCAGCTGGGGCATGGGAAGAAGAGCTACCTTCCGTGCTTTGGAGTATTCAAACAACACCAAACATGTCAACTGGGCAAACCCTGTTTTTCCTAGTTTATGGTGCGGAAGCAATTCTCCCAACGGACATGATCCATGACAGCCCAAGAGTGCAGGATTTTGATGAATCGGATGCCGAAAGCGCACGACAGGATGCCGTCGATCTCTTAGAAGAAGAACGGGAACTTGTGCTTCAAAGATCCGCCATCTATCAGCAAGGTTTATGACGTTATCATAGTCGGAAAATCAGGCATCGTTCTTTTAAAGAAGGTGACCTAGTGCTAAGATTGGTGCAGCAAAGAAAGCACAAACTAGCCCCAGTATGGGAAGGACCATTTGTCATCAGTAAAGCCATGAAGAATGGATCATATTATCTTGTAGACATTCGAGATACGGAATATGATCCCGAGAAGCCGAATCGCAAAAGAAAGAGAAAGATAGATGATGAACTAGGAGAGACAAAGAGGCCCTCGAGTATCCAGCAGTTACGTCCCTTTTATACTTAGTTCAATTTCTATGTAAACATCTTTGAGATCATGAAATAAAGTTGTCGGAATTCTTACATCCATGTTTTTACAAGTTTATTATAGTACAAAGCATGATTCCGTCTTATCTATGTCCCAATGATCTTACAAAATACTCAATGTTAACCCGAATTGTGCCTGCGTGCTCGGCGTTTAAAAACTGAATGATTTTCAGCCTACTAAAGGTTAAAGGAAACTCGGATTGTGTCTGTGTGCCCGAGCTTCATTCAAAAAGTTCCTTACTTTTCTCTAAGCATTATCTGATTGTTTATGTGCTGGGTCACTGGAGCTAGTAAGTAAAAAATGCCTTTAGTGTGATCCATGTGTCCAAGTTTAAACTGATCGGTTTTACCCAGTAACTTGGCGTGAAGATTAAAGTACTACTGAGCCATTTCAAACGCTAAGGACAGTTAAAGCACACAAACCAGAGAACTTGGAAGATAAAGGAATATAAAACCCGGAAAACTTGCAAAGGATTTCATAAAAGTTAAACTGCAAAAGGCGGAGTACTTGTTTATACAAAAGAATAGAAGCATTGCAATATAAATTACATTGTAAAGTGCAGTAATGCTCCTATTTCCTATTCCTCCTATCCAGGGTAGGGAGAATTCTTCAAGCATCCGAGTCTTCTTCACTTCTGTCATCCTCGGGGGCTTCTGGAATCTCCTCTTCCGGATAGGTGATGGAGATATTCACCATAGAGGCGATCTTGGTGGCGTGACCCTTGATTTCATCAAAGATGGTGGTCCGCTGGGTCTCCGAATATCCAAGAGGGATACCGGACGCCACGCGCCAAGATTTGGCACTAGGGTAATGCATACACATAAGGCCTAAAGCCATGCGTGCACCACCCCGTGCTGCGGAGCGCAAGGTGGATTCCTTCGAGTCCGCCACCTCCAGAATAGCTTCCGGAAGTTTCTCAACTTCCGAGAATTCCCCAGTTCTTGCGGGAAGGTACTTGTTGACCAGCTGCATGCCTGCAGCTCGGATCGCAGTGAATACCTTCCCGAAAGCTCGGATTTTCTCAATCCGAGTAAGATCTGGGTTATCTCCTGTTTTTTCAAGACAGAACAACCAAAGGGTTAGCGGAAAAGCAGAGAAAGAAGTTAAGATATGGAAAATCCGGTAAAAGATGGTAACTTACCGAGGATCTTGTCCATCTCAGAGCCTTCCTCCAGGCGCAGGGTTAAGGCGTTCTCCAAATCTTGGATAGTAGCCTTGTCCTTGTCCGCTTGTTGGGAGGCCTTGGATTGAGCAATTCCAAGAGACAGATTGCTGGCCTCCAGATCTTTTTGAACCTTCATAAGTTCCTTATGAAGGTCCAAGTTCTCCCGGCGGAGATTCTCGGCATTGCCGGCATCGTCAGCTATTTGCTTGGCTTTCGCCAAAGCAGTTGGAAAGCAAGGAAAAAATTCCGGGATAAGAAAACTCGGAAAAGTACTTAGAAAAAATTATGGACAAGGAACTTCAGAGAATTAAAAGTATACCTGTTGTTTCCTCCAGTTGTAGCTGAGATGATGCCAGCTCTGTTTCCTTAACTTCAAAAATAGAGAGAAGGCTTCTAACCTCCTTATTCTTGACAGTTAGCTTGTTGAAAACTTCCATGTTTATGGTTTCAGCGGTTTGCTGAAACAAGGAAATGAACCAAAACGCTTAAGTTAGAAACAAGCACGATAAAGATGAAAGCACTAAGAGAAAAGGATGCATTCAACTTATTGCTTGGGGGCTAGAGATACTACCTGGCTCATCCGCTGTAAACCTGCCAAGTTTTCAGTGAACTCCTTTGCGTAGTCGGCAAAAAGAGTCCCAACCGTGCTAAGGCCCTCGTTGATATTTTTGAATTCTTTATCGAAGGTGGGAATTTCCTCCTCAATTATCCGAGAAGGACCTCCCACCTCAGGGACCGCCCTTTCCCTCGTGTCCGTTTTCGGCACAATGGGCTGGCTGGTCTGCAGGGATTCGGTGTTGGGGGCTGCAGCATGCTCTTCTGTTGCTGCGATTGGTGTATTTGGAGCGGTAGCAGGAGAAGGATGTGGGCCTCTGCTGGCCACAGCCTTGTGCCTCTTCAGTTTTTTCGGCTTCAGAGTAGAGGGAGGCAGGCTAAAAATAATAAAAGCCGGAAAGTTAAAACTCCGAGATAAAGGAAGAAAATCCCGACAAGGCAAAACAACCCAGATGTTCGAACCTGGAGGTGACGACGGGGACCCCGTCAAGATCAATGACTTCCTGGGAAGCGGAAATCTTCTTGCGCTTACGTCCACCGGCAAAGGCGGCGCGCAATGCCTCCAGATCGGCATCGGAAGCAAGTTCCGACTCAGGAAGTTTGGCAATCTGTTAAGAAGGCAAAAGCTGAGTTAAAAGCATGAAAACCGAGTAAACGAAAAGGATTTAAACCCAAAAGGCGAAGAACTGTACCTTGGGAGCCGGATTCGCGGCCGTATACATTGGCCGGCTTTCTAAATATTGGTCGTGGGATGCGACCAATTGATTTGCGCGTTTTCACACATCCTTTGCCGACCAAACCTTGTCGGTTATCCGCATAGCATCGCCGTCTCCCGAGTATTCGCAGAGAAGGCGAGCGCCGTGATTCGCCAAAGGCTAAGTCCTCCTTTCTAGCCAGCAAAGGACTGTGTCCATGCCGGTTAGAGGCGGATCAGAAGCGACGAGCTTTGCGATGCGCCGCTTGATCCTGAGAAGATCCGACGGCAGGGTTTGAACTGCTTCAGTTCCCCAATTTTCTTGGGGAACAACGGCGGTGTTCGAGAAAGGTGGAACCCCGGTGTTTTTCCCAGGAAAGGGAACATCGGGATGATAAAAGAAGGAACCCGTCCAGAATTTGACGGATTCCGATGTTTTGATCTTGGGGAACCAGTCCTCTCTGAATCTACGCAGGGTAAAGGAAATGGTCCCACAAGTTGGGAGTATGCCCTCCGAAGAGTTCCGCTTAACCCCAAAGCAATAAAGCCAGAAATCTAACCTAGGAGCTATACCTAGATATCCCTCGAAAAGGGCCTGAAATCCGGCCAGATAGAGGATGGAGTTGGGTGGCAGATTGTGGGGTTGGATGTTGTAGTGGGCTAAGATCTGGAGAAAAAAGGCGGATGGCGGAAGACCCATAGCTCTCAGAATCTGGGAAGTGAGGAGGACGCGTTCCTCGTCCTTTGGCGCGGGCTCGGTCTCGTCCTCTGGGATCCGCCACTTTCCCTTCAGCACGAGCCCCTCCTTCTCCATTGTCGGAAGGAGGGATGGCGGAATACTGCTGGCACTCCAGTTGCCGGCAGTTTCCGCCCCGTCTTCGGCTCTGGCGGCGGCGGACGCTGCGGCCTCTGCGGCCGCGAGCTCGTCTCCGACGAGAGCGATTTTCTCCTCCACCGTCTCGGGCGCGAGCGGCGGGGGAGGCGCGGAAGAAGATCCCGCAAGATCCGCGGAGGCGAGAGGGATTTCCTCGCCCTCCGCGCCGCCTGTGGCCTTCGCCGGCTCGTCGCCGGAGGCGTGCACCGGTGAATCCAGCTGAGGATCCATCGCGTCGATGATCTCGTCGATGTCTTTTGCGACTGTGCGGGCTGGGGAAGAGCTTGGAGAAGCCATCAAGGGGCGGCGCTCGGCTGGTCCGGTGAGGTCTCAGGTGCGTTCGGGTGCTCGGGAGGTGCTCTGCGGGAACTTGGGCGCTGGAAATGGAGCTGCGAAGTGAGAGCGGAAGGTTTCCATGGAGGACGGAGGCGGCTATTTGTAGCCGGAATCCCGTCACGATGCGTGCGAACGGCTCTTTTGACCGTTGGATGATCAACGCGTGTCACTCGCCGGAAATTCCGGGAAATTAAACGACGGGTGATTATTGATATTGCCTTGTTTCCCGCGAGAATCTGTTAGAGATATGTTTCTGGGTTTCCCACCTAAACGTCCCTTACGTCAGCAAGATTAAAGCTCTGGCGTAGGAAGTTCCTTCTCCGCGAAGATTCGTGGAAAAAAAGCCAGATTTTCTGGATTCCGAGTTTTGCGTTGTAACATCCTTTGAGGAGAAAAAGAAGAATCAAGACTGCAGGCCGGTATTTCTTGAAAAATATGTACTTGGCGAAAGACGGCGAATTCGAGTCTTAATCCTTCTTGGGGGCTACTGTCGGATATATACCAACTAGGGGTATATCAGATAATAGTCTCAAGTGCCGGATTACCAGGGTGGCCTAAATGGTAATGGGCTATGGTCCATTAGGCGGCCCAGTAAGCTGATGCACAGAAGCCGGATTCTAGAAGAACCCGGATCGCGGCCCACGTGATCCGGCTTGGAGTAGAAGGCGGATTCCTTACTTTCCAAGTTAACAGTTACCGTAGTCTTCTAGGTTTCCTATTCTGTATGCCCTAATCCGGCTATTATATAAAGCCGGACGGGAGATATGATAGATAGACAAGAAGCTAAAGGCGAACTCGCCGAGAGGTTGATCCTTGACGAGCAGCTAATAGAACCTCACGTTGTACACTGTATTTCCAGGCTTTAGTCCTGAATAGTGAGATTGGAGGAGTAGGAACGTCGCATTACTGCGCCGTACCGAACCTGGGTAAAAACCCTGTGTCATTGTCCTTCGCACAACTACGTCCCCCCACGTCTCTATCGGTAGTCTCATGGCACCCCCGTCTATGAATTCTACCACGATGTCTCGACATGTACGTATCCCCAGCAAATATATTTTAGTTTTGTTCAATGGGAGGCAGGCAAGCAATCAAACTTTTCCAAATATAACAATAAGCACTTGCATGGAAGTGGCCATGGTAGGTATGAGAGTTGTGGTCTCAATTTTATGGTACTGCCTCAATCATCTAAAAGTTGCATTTTACAATTTTGTAGATTATATAGTTTATTACTAGAAACTAGTGGTCAAAATGTATAATTTGAAGACCACAATGTACAAAACAATAGCTTTTAGAGGAGTATGGATTAAAAGAAAATCTATTGTGTACGATAATACTTCCATCTAACTAATAATATCTTTCTAAAACTCCCCCACATCCTTAATTCACCAGGGTTGGCGGAAGATGTTTATTGTTTATCCAAAACCGTGTTTGGACGGCAGATTGACTTGAGAGACGCGGTTGGCCCAATGGTAGAATTTGTCACCTTTGTCGCTGTCAGGACGAGACGGTGTGTCACCTCCTCTTCAAATGCAGATACTCCCTTCGTATTTGGAACATGGCTAAAGAGTGGACTCAAATTGAAGACTTTGATCCCCCCTCTTGGAACTCCTTTAAGACGGTGGAAGATTGGTGGACCACAATTGTCCTCTCACATGCTAGTCGTCGGAAAGCTATTTCCCCCCTTGTTCATACTCATCTCGTGGGAACTTTAGAACGAACGCGTACCTTCAAGAATACGAGCACTTTGCCAAACATCATCTTTGAGAGAATCAAGATGGCGGCCCGGAATTCAGTTCTAGCGAGTGCTAAACATTTGGGTCGATTAATTTCGAGAGAGTAGGATTTTGTTCGAGGTGGTTCCTCATTTGTTTGTAACCAATTTTTTTTTACCTAAACTCATCCTTATTTAATGAATTAAGGCAAGCCTTTTGTCTTTCTTTAAAAATAAACCAAATTTAGTTTCACATATTTTCATAGTACAACATGCCTTTTATAAATATACCATAGTTATAGAAACTTATTCGTTTGGTGGAAATGGAACTAGATCCACGATTTTACAACATGTGCCATTGTAATTCAAGAACTAACCAATTTGATTTCAAGAAATACATAAAAAGGCCATTTTGTTTGTTTCTCGAGTTTTTTGTGTGTGAAGTTTTTGTTCATAAATTCCATACCATGTCAAATTGACCCTTAAATTTTAACCAAACATAATAATCTTTGAACCCAACAAAGGAATATTGATCAATATTGTGATGGTGACTTTGCATCGTGATGACCCACCCAATAGAAAAGGAAAACTATTTATAAAAGTTGAAAATGATTTCAAAAGAGTTAACAAATGATCTATTTTAGAATCACTAGATTTCTTGATTTTTAACAATCCATCTCATTAGTTTTAATTGTATCTTTTCTTCATTTTGATGTTTTTCCAGTTGTGTTAATTATTCCTATATTTTGATCTTTCTAGTTTTGAACAAACATTCCTAGAACAAGTTTATTTTCTTGGCTATGTTATTCTTCTTCTTTGCACCTCCCCATGTTTTTTAAATCCGCCTAAACCATCCTTTCTCTAAATTTTTTCCAATGTTCTGGCAAGTACTTATAAATTGTTTAACTTTGACGTTTTTCACTACTACCATGAACGAGTTTATTGATTTTATTTTCTTGTGAACTATTCCATAGGTTTGGCTCTTATTCAACTTGCATTTTTCTTTAACTTTGGGAAAATTTGGTTTCATTAGTAATTTAGGGTTTAGAATTAATGCTTAGTTCTCTAATACAAAATATTTATGTTTTTCTACCAATGTTTATGTATTTTAATTTCCATTATTTTATAACCAGTCTCTTAGTTTTTATTGAATATTTTCAAAATAAAATTACTATGATTGCAAAATCACCACCACCTTATTAGCCACACATTTTGACTAGGGTTAGAGAACAAACATGTTGTGTATTGAATGTCAAGAAACTTGCTTGCTATGGAAGTATAGACACAAAACTGAGCTCACCGAATGGTTAAAAAACAAAGAAAAAAACCTTAACGGTTTTTGGAAATTGGTACACTACACATTTATGGCGGTTTTGATGCGATCCATTGGCGGCAATGGCAGCCGACATACGGGTTTTCTCCATCCGCCTAGATCTAGGCGCGATCCATGGAGTTTCGCGTGTGATTGTGAGGGTGGGGTCGGTTCAGGGTGGGGAAGAAAGTGTCTTCCCATCCTTTTCTCTTGCTGTTGGTTGTCGTGTACTTCTTGCTGGTGTGAGGTTCGGGGCCTTGGTCGCTGGGATGGTGGCTCTATGAGGCTGCACGTACGGATCTCTGGTGGGTGGCATAAAAACGGTCTTGGATGATAGGGCGCCCTGGAAGGTGAGGCTACACGGTTTTTTCTTCGGAAAGCAACATCACATCAGTGGTGGCCATCCCTTTGGCCATACGAATGGCGAGGGACGCGGGGGGAGGATTAATCTTGTGCCGGAATGGCTTTGCCGGTGGCGACTCCCTAGTCAAGATCCGACGGTCTCATGTTGGCAAGGAAGCCCATTCCCCTGGCTGGGTTGGCTCCCTTGGTTTTTCGAGTGGTATGGTGAGTCTTTGAGCGAAAGCTCTGCGCTTTCGCACATATGACCTTGATGCAAAGGATCATCACTTACCTCTTGGGGGCGTCCTTGTAGGTAACCACTCTATGCGAGGGTTCTAGGTGAAAACAATAGCCCATCGTTTCGGGCTCAAACGACATTGGCAAGTCATGTTGTTACTCTCTTGGGGATGCCTTCGTTGAGGTCAGGTTCCATCTGGCTTGCAGCATGTTGGCGCCTTTGGGCTTGCTTTTTTATTCTGGCTTGAAGCTTATTCGACTTTGAAATGGTGTGGATTCATTAGTATTCTAACTTTTGTACTAGTTCAACATTTTGATTTTTATCTATAAAACAGAATGAAAACATATTTTGAAAGATAAATTTATCTTGAAGTAATTATGCAAATTGACCGCCCGGATCGGAGGATCCTAACGGAACGACACGGAAAATATTTGGATATTTTTGTTTGTTACCCAAGACCCGACAAACGAAAATATTTTTTGCACATTGACAAACAAAAATCGTAGTACGACGTACATGTTCTCCACACATTAATTCCCCCCCCCCCTCGCGCCCCTCCGGTAATCACATGGGCCCGCCATCCCCTCCAACCAAATACCGCAATTTCATCCCTTAAGCTGAATTATGTAGCCTCCTTCCTGAAGGTGTAGCATCAATCCCTGCAAAATGTAATTTTATTCTGGACTCATCGATCTATTGTGGAGTACCAACACTAGGGTGTAGTTTGGCAGCACAATTTTTCTAAAATCAAAGTATTGTCAAACCAAAGTATTTAATCGCCAGGCAAATTAATACTTCATTTTTGGATAATACTTCAGTTTAGGGAAAAAATGCAAGTCTAGCCTGAAGTTTCCAGTATAGCAAAAATGAAGTTTTGGAAAATACTTTAAATTTTTTAACCACAATATTCACCGCATCCAGACACGTCAAAGTATTCGATACTATAGTATCTTTTAGGAACCATAGTACTGGTTGAATTTTTCAAAAATACCTTGATGCCAAACTAGACCTAGTTCTTGTCTGTTCGTGCTTTTAACCGACTATACATTTTGTCTTTGCTATTCATCGTTGAGCACCCAGCATAAAGTGGAGAAGCACATCAGTAAGCCTGGGGATAAACAGATCAACTAACGGCGAACAAAATTATCAGTGCAAGTGCAACCTGTTGCCCACCAGAAAATTTTGTTGGTGGATTTTGATGATGCCCTGGGCCCAGCTCACATGGGGACAAACAAGTGTGCATTGAGGCCGACCAATCGGATTACTTAACAACTTAACATAGTAATCAAACAACCATTTTTCAATGGGCAAAGCAAAGCTGGATTTATGGAGCCATCTACTCGAGGGATTTGTTCGAGATTGTTTCAAGATTTGCTCGGTATTATTTGAACCTCTTCCGAACGTGGACTCCCAACCGCTGGTGAGAGAGAAGGGGTCGGGGAAATTTAAGAAAGAGCCACTGGATGTTGTGTGATCTGGCTCCGAACTTTTGGCAAAGAGTTTACTTGAACAAAAAACCAAGGAGCTGGGGGAGAGAATAACTACCCATGTGGCACCAAGTTGGAGTTCTAAACAGGCAATTTGCCAGTCGATCGGTAGTGTTAAGCAAGACCAAACTTTTGGTTCATGTACCTAATCTCGTGGGGTTAACCACACACACACCCTTTGCCAGACAGAATGCTACATTACCCTGTATATGTCGCCCATCTGTTGATTAAATTCAGTAATTAAATCTCAACACAGAGGAAAATAATTCATACATTACAAAATATCTGCTTGCTAGGTGACAAGTATAATACTACTACACTACACTGGACCTAAGCTGAAGTTGCCAAATTGATTCTTTTGATCTGTTACTATGCAATCTCTCTCTTTATCACCAAAACACCCATACACTGAACATGTACCCATGAAGCGGATTCCCATACCTCCCCCAGCAGCACCACTGCAGCTATTTGCAAGACCTGCAGATCCAACAACCTACTTCAATTCAATCGCCCCGGATACAGAAACCACTGGGACAAGCCAGGAGCCCTATAATACAGTACTATCTCACATTATTGCGTATGTATGTACGTGAGGCTTATCTTCCTTTAAGGCCAACTCACGCCCCGTGATAGATGTAGCCCTAAGGTTTGGGCTCTGGTACCGGCCTGTGCCTACATGGGGGCACATGCCTGCATGACAAAGAGGGTAATTAGGGATCCCAGCCATTAAACAAGTCGCCTAAGCTGCCTGGCGTTGGGTCATGCGCACGCTGGAGGTGACGAGGACCCGGAGAAAAACTGTTTGCTCATGTGTGAGGTTCCGGTGACTATGATTTGATCATCAAGCTGGGAAAATATTGGTTCACTGGTGGCTTCCCTTCTGACTGGATCTGCCCAACTTGCTTCTTTATCTGTGTAGTAGTTTTTCTTCTCCCAGATCAGCATCAGCATGGGCATCTTATACTAGGCTATAATGTTCTGATGTATGCACAGGGCTGTCAACGGTAACTTATTCGATCGATCGCTCTGTGGATATGCTATGATATATAGTACAGTACTTTTTTTTTTTGGGGGTTCGGATCGATCGTCAATAATTTGATGGTGAGAGGAAGGTTCATGGGCGATGCGATGCGGGTACTGCTAGTGCCTCCACCAAACGGAAGCTGGATTGTGGTGAAGTTGGGCGCATGTAGTAAAGTCAAAAGGGACTCGTATGGACTGGCAGATTTTGATTCCCTTACAGCTATATCTGCCTATAGTTTAAGACTGCTGGATAAAATAACTATCCTCGCAAAAAAAAATTGTATCAAATTATTCAGAAATCATGCTGTACTAGAGTTCAGGTCTTGACAGAATTCCGGAAGCCACGTGGACGGAGGAGTGCAATTATATGCCGTTCTTGTACGTGTTTTCACATGAAGCTCATCACATTTGTTTGGTGGAATTTACACCCGTTGATTATATAGTACAGTATTATTTTCTGTGTGTCTTATAGACAGAATCGTGCTTTGTGTGTCTTAAGTCCGAGTGGTTCGCATGAACTTGTTCTTCACCCTATCTCTCTCTCTGTAATGCATAACAGTTAAAATTCAGTACTCTCCCGATCCAATGTAAAGAGCACTTTTTTTTTTTTCAATCCGTTCTCGTTCTGTGCCGACCTCTACGATGATGAGTCCCCCATCAGCCATGCAAACCTGAAATGGCGGCCGAATTCCTCTGCGGAAAGGATGATGCGATCGATGGCATGCTGCTACGACTAAAAGGGCCGGATCATCTAGAAGGCTGCTAGCTCCTATCGATCGTACGTACATCACTCCCAATTTTCCACACTGGGAGTGAGTGGTGGCTGTCCCTTTCCTCTCATTTCCGTTGCTGCTTTCTCGTGACAGGAAGTTGAGTTGTACCCGATCGCCAGTCACATAGAGTCTACACTCACACGCTCGACTACGGTGAGCTGCTATCTATATCTCCGACCTGGCCGACATAGCCGAAAAGCTGAAAGGCGATGGGAAAACATCTGATGCGCGGGCGGGAGAGCCGTAGCCGCACGATCTGCGAAAATGTAGCAGGGGCCATGGGCCATGGCACGCAAACACCCGAGCCGTCACCAACCCGACGACGACTCCCACCGTACGTGCCGAGGACGAGGAAACACTGTTCCGCGTTGGACTTTTCGGGCCATGGATGCCAGCCAGCCGGCCAGCGCGCGGCCGTTCCCCCGATCCACCGGTGGAAACACGGGCACCGGCCCCGGTTGGTAATACTCATTTGTCCCGGTTGTGCAACTAGGATGGTCTAGCCGGGACAAATGCACCTCCCCCATTGGTCCCGGTTGCGCCAGGACCCGGGACAAATGGGACTGATCATGTGGCGAACCTGGCCAGGGGAGTTAGTCCCGGTTCGTGTTAGGAACCGAGACGAATGTCTACTCTAAAAAAACAGCAGTTTGACCACTTTCTCTGCCGCGGCAGGGTTTTCTTTTCGCATTTTTTTTTCAAATTTGCGATGCCTGCCTCGTAATCCCCAACCGGTCTCCCCTTCCCCAACTGCGCCCACTGGCCCAAGTCTTTAATTAAGCCTGGGCCACATTTGGTCAAAGGGCCCATTGGCCCACGTCTTTAATTAAGCCCACTGGCCACATTGGGTCAAAGGACCCACTGGCCACGCGGGGTCAAAGGGGCCACTGGCCAGCGACCTACTAGTTGGCTTGCCCGCGTCCACGTCCCCACGTCTTTAAGTAAGACCATAACCGCAGCCGCGCGCGGTCAAAGGGCCCAGTGGCTAGCGATCCAGTGTTCGCCTCGGCTTCCCCGTGCCTCCACTTCCCCACGCGTGGCCACGAACGGCCACGCCATGCCTCAGCTTCCTCCCCGCGCATTCATGGCCCCCTGCAACCGCCACCACGTTCTCGCCGACGGTTGGCATGCCAACCCCGCCCGGGTCCTTTTTAAAGGGCCGCCGCCGCCCCGTACACCCCGCACATCCCGCTCCCAGCACGAACCCTAGCCATGTCGCCCCGCCGCTGGTTCAAGCGCGCCAAGAATGAGCACGAGGCCGGCTACTTCAGCGGCGCCGGCCAGAGAGGCGCCGCCATTCCCCCGCCGCCGCAGGAGGCGTTCGGATACGGTCCGGACGGCATCCGGATCGGGGGCGGCCCGCGGTTCCCCGCACCGCCTCCGGCAGCGCGCAACCCGCCGCCTCGCGCCGCGCCAGGCAAGAGCCTCCACCGCTACGCGCGGAAGGAGGAGGCGACGTGGCACTAGGACCACGCCACACCGGTCTTCTGGCCGGACGTCCACCTCCCGGACGGCTGGCACCTCAACCCCCAGAGGATCCCGGTGCCGCCGCCCCCGACCAACGAAGGCGCCCGCGAGGAGGTAGATCGTCGGCGTGCTCCTGCCGGCCCACCTCCTCAGGGACCGCGCCTACGCGCGGAGCTCCTAGAACTGGAACGTATGATTCCAGCAGGAGCGCCGCTCCTACTTCCCCACGCCGCACGGAAGCGAGCCGGAGCTGTGGTTCGAGGAGGACATCCTCGACGACGAGGAGGACTCCGAGCTGCAGGCCGGATTGGAGGCCGCCTACGAGGCCTCCCGCCGCTCCCTCGTCGAGGACGAGATTAAGCGGTGGGAGCAGGTCCTGGCCAACGCGGCCGGCGACGCCGACGCGATGCCGCCCCCTCCGCCGCCGCAGCCGTGGTGGCAGACGATGAACGCCGCCATGGAGGCGTCGGAGAACCAGCCGGATCCACAGCCGCTGCCCCCAGGCCTCAACTACGGCATGACCTGGGCCTGGACCGGCGGCGAGTGGTCGACTCAGGAGCTGCCGCCGCGGCCCCCGATGCCTCCTCAGCCCCAGATGCCTCCGCAGTCACCGGGGAGCGCCCCCAGCTGCCTGCCCACCTGTGGCAGCAGCCTCCCTACCACTGCATCTCCTCCGACGAGGAGGACTAGGCCGACACCGGCACGCCCCCGGCCACCTATAGTATCTAGGCTACCCCCCCAAGAAACGGCCGGCCGCCTGTGATCGCGCCGCCGCCCCCGACGATGCATGTAAGGACGGCCAATAGGGTCGTCGTCAAGAAACACGGCCGGCCACCTGTGGCCGCGCCGCCCCCCCCCCCCCCCCCCCCCCCCCCCCGATGTAAGCACCGGTCTTCGGACCTTTTCAATATATAAATGCATTCCCAAAACTCGTCCCGGCCAAATCTACGTCCTAGTTCATCCCCGCCGGCGGGATCTTCGTGTCCATTCCCGCCGCCGGCAGGGCTTCGCCTTGGCTCGGTCGGCCCCGAGTGTGGTTGCTCGGTCTGGAGAGAGAGGGCCGAGATATTTATACAAATGGGGCTCTAGGCCCGGCCCGTGCCACCAACCGGGACTAGAGGTATCCCCTTTGGTCCCGGTTGGTGGCACGGGCCGGGACCAAAACGTATTTCGAAATTTGGTGCCACCCTGCGCGCCCAAATGTTTTAGCGCCAAAATTTGAAAATTGTTTACATATGCACATGAATAACTTCTACATACTTTCGAATTTGACAAAAATTTCAACATGAAAAGTCCTTGAATTTGCATAACTAACTCAAATCTATTTTCTGTTTAACTAAATAATAATTCTAACTATTCAAACTACTAACTATTTTACTATTTGCATATAATTTGAATATAAATATCTTATATTGTTTTAAAATTAGTAACAATTACATTAATAGCAACATAATCAACGGACTTCTTCTTCTGTGTCACTTTGTTGCGATTTCGCCCCAACCATGAACAATCTTCATCATTTAATTTGTTTTCTATTGTTTTCCTTTATGTTTTCTATTGTTTTCATTTTGTTTTATCTTCTATTATTTTTGTCTTCTATGCCGGCCACACATCTCTACATTTCTATTCTTCTTACTACTTCCTCTGCGAGGTTCACTATTGGTAACATCGTTCTGAACCAGATTTTGGTGATGACTTTTCAGGATAGTGCTCAAGGAAGGTTTGTCATGCAGCTTTGCTTGCAAAATAAGCTCAACTTGCTCCAGGAGCTGATCATATTGGCTCTCCATGAATGCATGAGCTTCAACATTTTCTGCAACCTTTGCTGCAACTTTATATAAAGTTCGACAAAGCGAGTTGTACCTTTTCGACACGGAGAATTTGGGATATTTGTCTACAACAGAAAAACCATAGTTCTCCTTTGAAGGTTCACTCTGAGCATCATTTCGCCATCTTTTCAAAACATAGTGTGGTGGAATTTCTTTGATATTTCTGATCTCAAGAACCTACGGTACATGGCAACACGGAAGACCTACATTTTCAAACTTCTTGCAGCTACAAACGACATATATTCTGATCGAATCTAACAAAATGACCCCGAGGCCTGTTTTTGACAGTTATCTCATACTCGGATATGGGTCATAGTTGTCAGCTTTTGACCGGTCAATATAAATTATTGGTCAAAGAAATATATGACCATGTATTCCACGTTTATTATTACACATCACCAACAGACGGAGGAGAGAGAAACTGGAAAAGTGGGTGGGTGTGCCGCTGGTTGGGATAATAATGAAGTCAGGCTGGTCATAGTTGTCAGCTTTTGACCGGTCAATACAAATTATTGGTCAAACAAAACTATGATCATGTATTCCACGTTTATTATTATACATCACCAACAACATCCCTATCTAGTCTTCTGAATTTTCTTCATGTAGAGATGGTCCATGAACCCTTGTCCCTTGCTTATGATCGCTTCGGCCGTAACCATGGAGCATCTTCATTATTTAACGGGATGGTGGGGTCAGCTTTCACTGTGAAGGGTGGAATTTCAACAAACTTATTATAATCTTCTGACATGTCTGTCGTGTCCTCGATTCCCACGATGTTTCTTTTCCCTGAAAGAACTATGTGACGCTTCGGCTCATCGTATGATGAATTTGTTTGCTTATTTTTTTTCTTTTTTTCAGTCTCGAGGACATGTCCTTCACATAGAAGACCTGAGCCACATAATTGGTTAGGACGAATGGTTCGTCATTGTAACCAATATTGTTGAGATCCACTGTTGTCATTCCATAAAGAGGGTCTACCTTTACTCCTTCTCCGTTCAGGTTGACCCATTTGCACTTGAACAAAGGGACCTTAAAAGAAGGTCCATAGTCAAGTTTCCATATCTCCTCTATGTAACCATAGTATGTGTCATTTTTTCCATTCTCGGTTGTTGTATCAAAGCGGACACCACTGTTTTGGTTGGTGCTCTTCTTATCTTGTGAGATCGTGTAAAATGTATTCCCATTTATCTCGTACCCTTGAAAACTCCCAATAGTCGAAGATGGTGACTCTGCCAACATGTACAGCTGATCTTCAACAGTGGTGTCATTTATAAGATGTGTTTGCAACCAACTTCCGAAAGTCTCTATGTGTTTGCGTTTAATCCATGAGTCATCCTTCCCCGGGTTTGTGGAGCGTACAATATTCTTGTGTTCCTCGAGATATGTAGCCATGAACATAGAATTTTGTAGAACTGTGTAGTGTGCTTTGGTGAAAGAATGTCCGTTCCTGGGTATCATTGTTTTCTTTCGCATCGTTCCTTTTTCCCTTAGTCTCCCCTCATGTCGCGATTCAGGAACACCAATCGTCTTAAGGTCAGGAATAAAGTCAACACAAAACCCAATGACCTCCTCTATTCCATAGCCCTTCGAGATGCTTCCTTCTGGCCTAGCACGGTTATGAACATATTTCTTCACGACTCCCATGAACCTCTCAAAGGGGAACATATTGTGTAGAAATACCGGACCGAGAATATGAATCTCTTCACATAGGTGAACCAGGAGATGAGTCATAATGTTGAAGAAGGATGGTGGGAACACCAACTCAAAATTAACAAGACACTGGACCACATCTCTCTGTAATCTTGCCAGAATTTCTGGATCGATTACCTTCTGAGATATGGCGTTCATGAATGCACATAGCTTCACAATGGGTACTCGAACATTTTTCGGTAGAAGCCCCCTCAATGCAATCAGAAGCAACTGCGTCATAATCCGTGGCAGTCATGAGACTTCAGGTTTTGGAATCCCCTTTATATTCGACGAGAAGCCAGACGGAACCTTGATACTGTAAAGGACTATTTCCTTCTCTGCTTTAGTAAGAGCGTAGCTGCTTAAGTAATGGCGCCCTGTATCCGTGTGCTTGTTGCTTGGGTCTTTCATACGTTGCTGGTCCTCCCGTGCTTCTGGCGTATCTCTTGACGTCCCATACGCTCCCAGGAAGCATAGCAGATTGAAGCAGAGATTCTTTGTCAGGTGCATCACGTCGATCAAAGACCGGACCTCTAGAACTTTCCAATAGGGTAGCTCCCAAAACATAGATTTCTTCTTCCACATGGGTGCGCGCTTATCAAAGCCGTTCGGAACAGGTTGACTGCCATCATCCTTCCCAAAGATTACTTTTAGGTCCTTGACCATATCAAATAAATCATTACCACTACGGAGGTCAGACTTCTTCCGGTTATCTGCCTCACCTTTGAAATACTTCACTCCTTTCTTTCTTATGGGATGCTTGATCGGAAGAAATCTACGATGCCCCAGGTATACAATCTTTTTACATTTATCCAAATAAACACTGTCAGCCTTATCTAAACAGTGTGTGCATGCATTGTATCCCTTGTTTGTATGTCCGGAAATGTTACTAAGAGCAGGCCAATCATTGATGGTCACGAAAAGCAATGCCCGTAGGTCAAATGGCTTTTGTTCGTTCTCATCCCACACACGTACACCTGGTTTGCCCTACAATTGTAAGAGTTCTTCCACTAATGACCTTAGATACACATCAATGTTGTTGCCAGGTTGCCTCGGGCCTTGGATGAGAACTGACATCATAATGAACTTGTGCTTCATGCACAACCAAGGAGGAAGGCTGTACATACATAGAGTCACGGGCCAGATGCTATGACTCGCGCTCTGCTCCCCAAAAGGATTAAAGTCATCTGTACTTAGACCAAGCCATAAGTTTCTTGCCTCTCCTGTAAAGTCCGTGAAGTCTCTCTCGATCTTTCTCCACTGCGATCCATCGACGAGGTGTCTCAACTTTCCGTCTTTCTTACGGTCATCTTTGTGCCATCGCAACAACCTAGCATGCTCTTTGTTTCTAAACAGACGTTTCAACCGTGGTATTATAGGAGCATACCACATCACCTTTGCAGGAACCCTCTTACGTGGGGGGGGGGGGCTCGCCGTCAACATCACCAGGATCATCTGCTCCGATCTTATACCGCAGTGCAGTGCATACCGGACATTCATCCAAATTCTCGTACTTCTCACCGCGGTAGAGGATGCAGTCATTAATGCATGCATGTATATTTTGCACATCTAATCCTAGAGGGAAGATAGCTTTCTTTGCTTCGTACGTACTCTCAGGCAATTCGTTATCCTTTGGAAGCTTTGGTTCATTAGTTGAACTAAACTCTCAAATGCCTTGTCAGTCACACCGTTCTGTGCCTTTCATTTCAGCAACTCCAGTGTGGTATCGAGCTTTGTGCTGCCATCTTCGCAATTTGGGTACAACAACTTTTTGTGATCCTGTAACATGTTGTCCAGTTTCAACCTCTCCAATTGACTTTCACAGTCTTCCCTTGCATCAGCAATAACTCGGCCAAGATCATCATCGGGCTCTTCTGATGCCTGTTCTTGACACTAGTAGGGAAACCCTCTTCTGTGGCGCACCAAAATCCTATTCTGTGGCGCACCCTGGGGCCAGAGGGGTGCGCCACAGAACACACGCCACAAAAATAATTTCTGTGGCGCACCTCAGCCGTGCGCCACAGAAATGTCAATTCTGTGGCGCACCTCAGCCGTGCGCCACAGAAATTTGCAATTCTGTGGCGCACCAAGGGGGGGTGCGCCACAGAATTTTTTTTTGAATTTAAAAAAAAGGCGGCCAGATCTGGCCGCGGGAAATTTTCGAAATTTCGAAATTTCGCCGGATTTCGTCGGATGCTCGCCGGAGTTGGTGGGGTGGAGGATGGGGTCACCGGAGTTGGTGGAGAGGAGAAGGAGAAGCTCGCCGGAGGTGGTGGTGGTGGAGGAGGAGGAGGAGGAGGAGGAGAGGTGGTGGTGATAGAGGAGGAGGAGGAGGAGGAGGAGAGGAGGAGAGGTGGTGGTGGAGGAGGAGGAGAAAGAGGAGAGGAGAGGTGGTGGTGGAGGAGGAGGAGGAGGAGGAGCTCACCGGAGGTGGTGGTGGTGGTGGAGGAGGAGGATGGTGGTGGTGGAGGAGGAGTGGTGGTGGTGGAGGAGGAGTGGTGGTGGTGGTGGAGGAGGAGAAGGAGGAGAGGTGGTGGTGGTGATGGTGGTGGTGGTGGTGGTGGAGGAGGAGAGGTGGAGGAGGAGAGGTAGAAGATGAGAAGTGGAGGAGAAGTGGAGGGGAGAAGTGAAGAAAAGGAGGGAGGAGGCAGATTTCGAATCTGCCTCCCAATTCTGTGGCGCACCCCCCCTTGGTGCGCCACAGAAATTTTTTTTCTTTTTTTTTTTATTTCTAGTCAAAATCTTAAAACGGCCATAACTTTTGTTCCTTTTGGAATTTGGCAATTCTAAAAAAAGCTCACAGGCCGAAGGCGAGTGAGGTTGGGTTTCTTTTTTTCTCTAGTTTTTTTTAATATCTTGATCATTTTTTTTCGACATCGTATGCAAAAGTTATGCCCATTTTACTTTTTTTATAAAACTTTTGCTCAGAAAGTCGAAATTCATATTTCAAAATTTGATAAAAAAGTAGACATTAAACTCTCCGTGCATCTATAAGGGATTTATTTTTTGATGCTTTTTAGACCGCCAACTCTTCCGTCAAAACTAGAAAAGGCGTTCCCGGGGGGGGGGTGGAGTTGGTGCGTGAGGGCAGAATTTTTTCGGATGATGTGGCGCACGTGGCAGTGGTGCGCCACAGAAATGTCATATTTCTGTGGCGCACTGACCACCATGCGCCACAGAATGGGAGTGTAAAGTTATTGGTGTGGGCCCCCAGCTCATTTCTGTGGCGCACCCCCATCCGGTGCGCCACAGAATTCCTGTTTTCTGTGGCGCACCACGGTCCCGTGCGCCACAGAATTCCTGTTTTCTGTGGCGCATGCCCACCCGTGCGCCACAGAATTACATTTCTGTGGCGCACCGAATAGGGGTGCGCCACAGAATCGATTCCATAGAAAGGCACTTCTCTACTAGTGTGATCACCTCCTTCTTCTGCATTGTCTTCCATTGCAGTATCACCGTATTCAGGGAACAAAGGACCTTCTTCTTCTTCTTCTTCTTCTTCTTCTTCTTCATTGTTTTCCATCACAACCCCTCTTTCTTCATGCTTGGTCCGGCAATTATAGCTGGGCATGAAATCTCTCCGAAGTAGGTGGCCGTGAAGGATTCTCGAGGAAGAGTGCTCCCTGACGTTCCGACAATCAACACATGGGCAACACATAAAGCCATTATCTTTGTTCGCCTGAGCTACAACGAGAAATGCATTCAGGCTTGCCATATACTCGGAAGTGCGTCGGTCACCGTACATCCATCGCTGCCGTGCATCCATCTGCATCGTCTAATTAAGTTTATCAAGAAACATTACAATAACATCTTCAATAGAGAAATGACAACAGTACATCGACCAATATTACTTTTTTATGTATCAATAACAGATGAAAAAGATAAGTTTTTTAACCTCGGTCGAAGATACCATTTTCAGTGAGCTTATGTATGGTTCGGGTATTTCGTCGAACACCTCGTGTGCATAGTAAAATAACACACACTAGCACCCACCTCTCTCACTCCTCCAAGCAAAAAAAAGATGAAAGGGGGGCTGTGAGGCAGTATATGTAGGGGAAGGGGGGCATTGGTCCCGGTTTGTGGAATGAACCGGAACCAATGCCCATGCGCGTGCCACGTGGCCTGTGGCGCGGCATTGGTCCCGGTTCATGCCACAAACCGGGACCAATGCCTCCTTACGAACCGGGACCATTTCCCTCAGGCGATTTCTGCTGCCTTGGGCGTACAAACCGGGACCAATGCATAGCATTTGTCCCGATCAGGGGCGGAGCTAGAAAAATACGTGACCGGGGTCATTTACTATGACAACATCTTTAGTATGCTAGCTGAAGGTGTCACTAGCTTAGTAAAAGTACTAATTTATTAACCATTTTGGGAAGTCACCGGGGTCAATTGATCCCAAACTTTGAACGTAGCTCCGTCCCTGATCCCGAATTTTGATGCAACCGGGACCAATGCCTTTTCTGGCCCTGGACGAAAGGGGTTGTTTCCACTAGTGTGTGTAGTGTGTGTACATGCGTGTACATATACGTGTGTGTTGAGTAGTACATCTTTTTTCGCAGTTTTTTCATGTACATGTACGTGTGTGCGTATGTGTGATGTCATTTTTTTTCACGGATATTTTTGTGTGTACATGTATATGCACGCATGTATATTGTGTGGAGTAGAGTGGCGCAACAAGCCCACACGCTAAGCCTAGGCAAGGTATACACCGATATCTTGTTGACCATATGATTTGCCCCAAGAGACTCACTTAAGCTAGCACATTAGCTAAGCATAAAAGGAGCCCCGGCGGCCGTCCGGGCATGCCAGGCTAAAGCTCGGCCACGGGTGTAATATACGTACGTGTGCATGTGTGATGTGGTAGTATACGTGTACATGTATGTATTCTAGTGTGTAATATATATACATGTATGTGTGTGTGCTGTGGTAGTGCACGTGTATGCGTGTGTATGGCAAGTTGTCCTCACATGTTATTATGTGTTTTGTGCAACTATAGCAATCCGTTATACAAAGTCTGCAAAAGCAAAACTTTGTTTGGATTGCTAAAGTTTCTCTCTCCTTCTACTATAACCAGCTTTTACAAATTCAATGCAAATGTCGTTGAAGACGCTCTTAGTTAAGGATTTACATATTTCACTTGGGCCAGCCAGCTCCTAGGAAGGAAATTTCTATTTGAACGAGTCTAGAACGGAGGATATACCCCAGGTTTCAGATAACGAAAATATCTTACTTACTACTCATTATTCAGAAGATGAGGTAAGAAAAACGGTTTTCCAAATGGAACACAACAAAGCCCCTGATTCCAATGGTCTAACGGCCGAGTTTTATTAGAACTTCTGGGACGTTATCAAATCAGATCTCCTTGAATTGTTCCGTTGTCTTCATGAGCAACACTTAGAGTTGTTCCGTTTGAATTTCGGTAAAATAATTCTATTACCTAAGGTTAATGAAGCATAACGGATTCAACAATTCAATCCTATCTGCCTACTTAATGTTAGTTTTAAAATTTTCACCGAACTCGCAACTCTTCGACTGAACAATGTAGCAGACCATGTGGTTTATCTTTCCCAGACTGCATTTATGTAAGATCGCAACATAATCGATCGGTGGTGATATTATAAGAAATAGTCCATGGACCGCATAGGAAAATTTTGAATGGGGTAATTTTAAAAATTGACTTCGAAAAAAGACTATGATAAGTTTAGGTGGTATTTTCTTCATCAGACCCTCAGAATGAAAGGTTTTTCTGAGTAGTGGCGTTCATTAATTCATACCTTTATTTCTTGTGAAAGTGTTATCATTAAGGTCAATGGTGATGTTGGCCGATCCTTCCAACCGAGAAGTAGGCTTAGACAAGGGGATCCTTTATCGCCTATACTATTTAATATAGTGTCTGATATATTGACAATCTTGATCGAACGTGTAAAGGCTGATGGCCAAATTGAAGGAGTTATTCCACATCTCGTTGATGGTGGCTTATCCATTCTTCAGTATGCCGACGATACAATTCTACTTATGGAGCATGACATCGAGAAAGCTCGAAACCTAAAGCTAATTCTTCCAGCGTTTGATCAATTATCGGTCTAAAGATTAACATTCATAAGAGTGAATTGTTCTGTTTTGACGAGGCTCAAGAAAGTGCCTCCGTGTATGCTGGTTTATTCGGCTTTGAGAAAGGACAATTTTGGGCATTACGATTCATTATCGGAGGCTTGCAAATGCTGGATGGGGAGACTACAAATTCGTTTAAATATCTGGAAAGGCAAACGATTATCCTTTGGAGGAAAAATGGTTCTAATTAATTCAGTACTAACTAGCATGGTACTATATATGACTTCCTTCTTCGAACTTCCAAAAGGGATCTTAAAACCGTTGGATTATTTATGATCATGATTCCTTTGGCAAGGTGATAGTGAGAAAGACTGGCTAAGTGGAATGTGGTTTGCCGCCCAAAATACCAAGGGGGGCTCGATATTCATGACCTAGAGTTCAAGAACATAGCCCTTCTGGGTAAATGGATCTTAAAACTTCTCGCTGAAGACGGGGGTTTGGCTTTCATTACTTAGAAGGAAGTATGTGGGCTCGCAGGTGGTATCTCAGGTTCTTTGGAAACCTGGTGATTCGCATTTCGCGGTTGGCCTCATGAATATGAAGAAGTTTTTCTTTCCATACGGGTCTTTTTCAATAAAGGATGGCTTAGAGATTAGGTACTGGGAAGATAAATGACTAAGAAAATCACCACTCCGTGAATTATATCTCACTTTGTACAATATTGTGAGACATAAAGGAGATGCACTCGCTAAGGTGATGAAATCATCCCCCTTAGGGAAGCGAGCCCAGCTCACTTGGTTAGGGAAGTGGATGTACAACCCAACCACCCAGGTTCAAGTCCTCACGGATGCAGACTTGGGTTCCTATTATTTAAAAAATCAAACCCGCCGTGGGGGCGTCCCCTGCTGCATTTCTTTCAAAAAAAAAAAATCATCCCCGTTGAATGTTTCATTTAGAAGAAGTTTATTATGACCCTAGACAAGCATATTGGAATGCTTTATTGATACAACTGGATTCGTTCCAATTGACACACGGGTCAAACAGATTTCTTTGTAATCTTCAAAAAAATTGTTTATTCTCGGTTGATTCTATGTACAAAATGTTGATCCAATCGGATATTTCAGTCGATAGTTATGCAAAAATTTGGAAGATGACGATTCCACTAAATACTAAGGTGTTTGTGTGGTATCTTCGTAAAGGGGCAATTATTACAAACAATAAGCTCGCCAAACGTAACTGGCATGGAAATAAGAAATGTGTATTTTGTCACCATGACGTGACAATAAAGCATTTATTCTTTCAGTGTAAGTTTGTTTGATATATGGCCAGTCATCCAGATAGGATCTTCCCTATAACCCCCACGTAGCATCCCGGATATTTTCGGTATTTAGCTAAATAGTGTGATCATAGGTTTAAGTCTCTTATTAGGGTGCGTGCGATTGCCATTATATGGCCTATGTGGCTATGTAGAAATGACAAGGTTTTTAACGATAAAAATTCTCCTCTCATGCAGGTTATCTACCGTTGCACTTCTATTCTCCGGTTATGGTCGCCACTGCATCGTGTGGGGCATCCCGGCCTGTTCTTGGAGGTGGAGTCGAGGATGGAGAAGGCAACGAGGGAGTTCTTATGCAGCCATGGATGGCAAGATAATCTTCGGATCTCCTCTCTACTGTTTTAGACGTCTTTACAATTTCTCATTATGATATGTAATTCACTCGTTTGTTTTGCTATTTTCATATCTGGATCTTTGTTGGAGCGTGTGGATTATAGGCCAGGTGTAATAATTAAAAACTTTTAAGTAATAAAATCTCTTTATAGGAAAATCAAGCGAGCCTTCAACGCGCGGGCTAGGATTTCCCCTCCATACTTACTTTCGTTTTCCTCGCATGCTCCAAACTCTAATCTTTCTTCTTCTATATCCATAATAGATGGTATCAAGCTATTTTTCATTATGTGCGATGCTATCTTTGTTTGTAAGGCATGCTCTTCATGGGCTTGTGGTAAGAGGTTGCTCCCACGGGTCGACGCCTCAGGTACCCTCGATGTGAGTTGTTGCTAGTGCCGGCCTCCGGGGATGGGGCCTTTAGTGCGGATTTGGTCCACTTTTATTTTTCTTGTTTAGTCTTGGATCTTTACATGCTAATGTTGACCATACATGTATGCACTCGTCTCGCCCCTCATTGAGCAAATTCCTCTACCGAACACGTATGCTCATTTTCGAGACAACTCCTGATTGAGAATTTGGGTTGGACAAATATGACTTGCATAATTAATATTTTTTACAAAACTTTTATACTTTACCAATCTATATATTCTATATGTTTTAGTATAGCAACGACATGGAAATTTATGTTGGTATTTGTTATAATAAATCATTCATACAATACTTATTGGAGCTCTCATATAAACCATAAAATTTTGCTAGACAAATGCGTTAATGTGGTTTTATCTTGTTTCATGATTTTGGAGAGAAGAATCCATATAGTAGTGTGGGTTAAGTCTTAAAAAAGTGATGTGTTGATATTTCGATTTTTCCCCATATTTTTGTTTTTAGGAAAGACAAAATTCTAAATGGTCATTTATAAATATATTTATTTTGTTTATTGTTTCAATCTACATTGTGATGTGCGAAACATGCACTTCAAGCGCATAGTTTCTTAAAAACACACACACACAACACTTCTTTTGTTACTTTATTTTGTTTCTTGATAAAATTATTTTACATGATGGCAATTTCCCATTAAAACCACTTAAATCATGCTAACGATGAAAATATAATGATTCTAACCGTAGATTGTCCCATACCTTTTATATTAGACTAGTTATATTTATAAAATATCTTATATAACTTGATTTTAAAGTACAAATAGTGAAGAGATATCTTACAAGTGCATGTATGTGCGACCTGAAAGAGAACTAGGGAATGATGAGTGGCATATTTAGGTGTAACTTTGTCATCAAATTTAATTTATGAGAAAAAATTGTTGATGCTTCCACCGATCCAAATAGATGTGTCTAGGTATGTTTTAGTGATAGATACATCCGATTCAGCGATAACTACTTCAGTTTTATTGATTTGAACTCAGATTGCAAAGACTTATCTCGGTTTTCCTTTGGAAAAATCAGGTTGTGACTTGAGTGTAGTGCTATTCCAAACATCACATCAACAGACTAGAGAACAGGGGATCTCTTGTCAGCTGTCGCTGAAGATCATTGATGAGGAAAAGGCGTAATCATCGATTTTGGACTGTTGGTTAGTATAAATTACGTTTTATTTTCTGTTAGTACCAACTTGCTACATTTCTACTGTTCGCCAAAACGATTTGTCAAAGTTAAACAGGATTCCGATTGCTAGTAGTACGATACAGTACCACCCCTACCTAAAAAAAAAAATTTACGCGCCTGCCCGTGGACCGCCAACCATTAATTGGTGCAACAATAACATGTCGAATTCCCTGCATCTCGGCAGCTTCCCATTTCCACACTTATGTTCTTCAGATCGCTCGATGGCCAGCTAAATAAAAAATCGCTCGATGGTCCTGATCGCAAAGAAATGAACGTCTAGACAGTTAAAAGACCAAATCCGCACTAGGAGAAGGCGACAAATTAAGCCATACTAGTAATATGAAACATTGGATAACAGCCATTCGTGTTTAAGGTTTTAAAAGAGAGTCCCAGGAATCATGGTTCTTCATCTCCTCCGAATAACAAAACGCTGCCAGGGGATTTGCTGTCTGGAGCCGTATCTTCGCCACCAGCAAGGCAACAACCGATCCATATCCGGTACTAGCTCCGATCCGCCGCTAGCCTTGCTGCCCTCCATGCATCGCACCACGCAAGCTACCTCCGAAGCGCCACCTTTTGCGTTCATTTGGGGGCAAAACCAGAGCAATCTAAGAGGATGAGGAGTTCAAAGATATGCTCAGGACTCACATGGCCAAATATTTTGAGGGTGGATACGCGCATGTTAGTCAAGTCAAAATTACCAGGTGACTTTGAGGGTGGATACGCGCCTGCTACTGAAGTCAAAATTACCAGGTGAGACTGATCGAATCCTTGCTAAATTCGGATCTGTCACTGTATATGCCACTATCTGCCTCATCAAGGCCACGATTGAATGGATTCGTACAGAATTCCTATATCCAAATGGTTCGTTTGCATAAAAAATGTGCAACAACATGTGCTACATTATCGTCTGGATAATTAAAACTGGGCGATTTCACCTTTTCGCTGTTGAACTTTTTGATCCTTCCTACACGACATTGTTCCTTTGCATTTCCCTTGTTTCTAAATGCTACCAAGTTGGAAGCTTTTAGTATTTTAGTCAAAAATGTAGAGGCATATCCTTTTCCAGTATATCAAGGATGATTGGCCAGTGCACATCCCAAGTATCGGTAACGAAGTGCAGATTTGTTATATTTGAAGAAATCTTTGATGTCATAACAACCAAGATATGCCATAGCATCCACCTACGCCCTAAGAAAATTTGGACCCACATCATGATCCAAGGGTTCTTGCCACAACTAAAATCACGAGCTGGCTCTCTTATTCAGTTCCCTTGTGGTGGAACATGCATGTCCACCCATGTGTGTTTATATTCTCCTGAATGTATTCCAAGCTTTTTGGTGATGTTTTTTTTTCTTCGGTCGGAAATGACGTGTCCGTTGACCGCAAGACGTAATGTGGTGAGTTCGTCAATCTCATGATTTGCCGGATCGATTGTTTTTAGATAACTCATAGGGGTAATCTGCGTCTGCATTCGTTCAAAGGAGTGAGCGTGTTTGTGAGCGGATGATTTGTACTATGTTATTTTAAATAATATCTCTGTACTATGCCTCTCTGAATATTAGTGGAAATTTTGAACACAAGAAATTTCCAGAATCCTTGCAGTAATTGAACAAATTTCTTTTGCATGCGCGGAAAAAGTTCAACTAATAATAGTCATTGTACGCGTAGTGTATGTCTAGACACAAAATAAGAAATATAGTATTTGTATCGGTTTGGTTATGTATATTGGGTGCCGGACGTCGTATTATATATAGGACGATAAGTAGTTTTTTTTAGAAATGGGAGCCTCTGCCACGGGCTCTGCATCAAAGTGATGCACACAGCCGGGGATGATAAGTAGTTATATCGCAGAACACATATCTGGATTTTTTTTGCATTATTATTGTTCAAAACCTACTTTTTGTAAATACAAGAAAATGAATGATGTCAATGCTTGAACATAACAAATATATGATTCCAAGCTTTTATTAATCAAAATAAACTACTCACTGAGTTCTTACTCTAATATCAAAACATACATTAAATATATATATGTGGGAAAATGGTTCCATATAATATATAGAACATCATGAATGTATTTGGTCACGCGCCGAAGTTTTAGATACCTACTTTTTTTCCCAATAACCATTTACAGAAAAAAAAATCATTCTCATCTACATGGTCAAAAAAAAATCAGTGGCCATGTCATGCCAAATATCAGCCATGTTGCTGGATAATATCGACTATATATCGGCCTATGAAGACGCTATTTACAAAACAATATGTTATATGTGTATTCGTAGACCCCCACTACTGATATACCGGTCTTGATTTAAAAGCAAGCCGATAAAGTTTAGAGTAATTTAGTCAGCCCATATACGAAAATCGCAGCGCTAATCCTGCCCAACATTGTTAAATGAGAGGATCATACGGATCTTTTTGTTTAATCTCAGGGTCCTTGAGTAGAGTACTTTAGTTGAGTACAGGGACCATTACGGTGTAATGCGGGCATGTACAGGGATCCTACTTTGCAGGAAGAAAACTGCAAAATATTTCACACAGCAGCTAGCTGTAGACCGAAGGCATCTGCTTAATTGTAAACCAGCTCAATGAATGCTGCACTAAATTAGGTTTATGTCACGACGAGATGGAGCTAGCTGGACCTGCTTGTTTATCGACTATGATATGTTTCCCAACTAGTGGGGTTTTACTTTTGAATCATGAGCCAAACGAAGGGCATTTACAACAAATACTATTTTACTCAGAGGACAGGTAAAATGTGTGATATGGAGGCGTCATCAAATGCTAAGTGCAAATCAACCCTGTTCATCAGTGCTAACAGTTCAACAAACATGTTATATGTATGTGGTCGAACTTTGGAATTCCCCTCTTCTCCTCGAGGATGGCGGATGCTGGTCTTCGTCTCCTCGAGCATTCTCGCGATGGGAGATCTCCAGCCAAAACATGGAAGTGACCGTGAACGTTGGTCGTGTGGTGGCGGAGCACGGACGCAGAGACGGCGGCCCTGGGTGTTGAGAGAGAGATTGCAACGCACAACTATTCATTGGTGCATATGCACACATATATAAGTAAGGGTATGGCCAGACTCTACTATACATGGAAGTAGGCGGGCCATATACGCACACGTACAATATATTCAACATCCCCCCCCGCGGTCGAAGCGTCGCTATGGCCGACGCAAAGATTGGACCGAAACTCCTCAAAGTCCGTTGTGGGTAGCCCATTGGTCATGATATCCGCAAACTGTTGCGTGGTGGGAACGTGTAGAACGGGTATGTGACCAAGGGCTACGTGTTCTCGAACAAAGTGGATGTCGAGATCAAATGCTTAGTGCGGCGATGATGAACCGGATTGGCGGAGAGGTAGACAGCGGATACGTTGTCACAGTACACGATCGTGGCCTTGTAGACAGGACACGAGAGCTCCTCGAGAAGTTGGTGAAGCCACAAGCACTCAGCCACCGCATTAGCCACGACGCGGTACTCTGCCTCGGCACTGGAGTGAGAAACCGTGGGCTGTCGCTTGGAGGGCCATGAGATGAGAGAGTGTCCGAGGTCGACACAATAGCCGGAAGTAGACCGTCGCGTGTCAGGTATGCCGTCCCAATCAGCATCCGAGTATGCAGCGATGTCCGTTAAAGAAGAGACATGGAGCGTGAGGCCGAGATCCATAGTGCCGCGGATATACCGAAGGATCCGCTTCAACGAGGCCCAATGAGCATCACGCAGAGCATGCATATGAAGGCACACCTGCTGAACAGCATACTGAAGCTCAGTTCGTGTAAGAGTGAGGTACTGAAGAGTACCCACAATGGGCCGGTAGAGCGAGGCATCCGGTGCTGGGTTACCATCTGTATCGGAGAGCTTTGCCCTTCGTATCAACTGGAATAGGCACGGGTTTGCAATTAAGCATCCCATCACGGTCAAGGAGCTCATGGGCGTACTTTCGTTGATGAAGAAACAAGCCGGTGTCTCGGCATACCACTTCTATCCCAAGAAAGTAGTGTAGGGGGCCCAAGTCCTTGAGAGCGAACTCGACACGAGGGCGATCAGTGAGCTGACGAAGAAGAGTCGTAGTGGATGCCGTCAAAATAATGTCGTCGACGTAGAAGAGTAGATAGGCTGTAGCGTCGCCCTGACCGTAAAGGAATAACGAGGCATCGGAGCGTGTCAAGCGGAAGCCGAGGTGATGCAGAAACACGGCGACGCGCTGGTACCAAGCGCGCGGAGCCTGTTTGAGGGCGTACAACGAGCGCAAAAGCAGGCACACCCGGTCCGTGTGTGTGGCGTCGACGAACCCGGTGTGCTCTCCTCTAGATGACCGTGAAGGAAGGAGTTGGAGACATCCAGCTGGTGCACCGGCTATGCATGCGAGACCGCGAGCTGAAGCACAGTGCGGATCGTCCCTGGTTTGACGAAGGTGTCGCTGAAGTCAACGCCGGCGCGCTATCGAAAACCACGAACCACCCACCGTGCCTTATGGCGGTCGAGTGTACCGTCGAGGTGGAACTTGTGCTTGAACACCCATTTGCCAGTGATGACATTGGCATTGGGAGGTCGAGGAACAAGTCGCCACGTCTCGCTAGGCTGGAGAGCATCGAACTCCTCCTGCATCGCGGCTAACCAAAATGGGCCGCGGAGGGATGCCCGGGCGGACGTGGGTAGCGGCGAGGGTGACGACACGGAGGTGGTTGTCGTGCAGGCGTACTCTGTGCCGGTGTAGCGCGGGTTCGGGCGGAAGATGCCCGCGCGCGCGGGTGCGGGGACCCGCGGCAGGTGGAACGCCCGAGGCTGAGCTCGAGGGCGATGTCGAGGACACCAAGGGCAAGGGCGATGCTGAGGATGCCGAGCGCGAGGCCGTCATGGTCGGTGCAGAGGCCGACGAGGGCGGCGACCCGACCGATGTGGTCGGTGAGGCCGAGGAGAGCTGCGACCCGGCCGACGGGGCCGGTGTCGACGCGGTGGACGGTGCAAAGATGGGCGCCGTAGAGGGCGGCGAGGCCGAGCCGGGCGCGGCGCCAGGGAGGGCATGCCGCAGTCGGAGGTGTAGGCGCCACCTGCTCCATCGATCCATGTGTAGCAAAAGAAAAACAGTGCTCATCAAAGTACATGTGCCGTGAGGTGATGACTCAGTGAGACACGGGATCGTAGCAGCAGTAGCCGTTAGTGTTAGCCGGGTAACCGAGAAAGACACAAGGCAAAGACCGGGGGCGAGTTTGTGAGGAGTGGTGGCGGCGATGCTAGGGTAACAACGATAGCCAAAAATGAGGAGGCCATTATAGGACGAAGGAGAGCTGAAAATAAGATGATGAGGAGCATAGCTCCATCGGGTGCGACATGGGCGAAGATTAATGAGAACGGTGGCAGTGGCTAGAGCGTCGGGCTTGAACTGAAGTGGTATATAGGCGTGAAACAGAAGGGTGCGTGTGCAGTAGTTGAGAGTGCGAAGGAAACGTTCGTCCCAGCAGTTTTGCTGTGAGGTGTAGGCACATGTAAGGCGAAAGATGGTGCCATGAGTGGTGAGAAGTGTGCGGATGACGAGATTATCGAACTCTTTCCCGTTATCAGTTTGAAGAGCATGAATAGGGCGACCAAATTGTGTGGCGACGTAAGAATAAAAGGAAACGAGGGTGGCCGCAATGCCAGATTTCTTGCGTAAGGGAAAAGTGCACACAAAGTGAGATAAATCATCCAAAATAACAAGATAATGCATGAACCCATAATTAATAGGAATAAGAGATGTCCAAGCGTCACTATGAATTAACTCAAAGGGAGAAGATGCAACTGTAGCGGAAGCGCCAAAGGGGAGACAAACATGCTTCCCCAGACGACATGCTTCACAAGTGTGCGCTTCCGTTTTTTACATGAAAAAGAGAAACCCCTCATTATTTGACGTAGAGTGGTGGAACTAGGATGACTAAGACGAGCATGCCAGAGGTCGACGCCGACGGGGAGAGCCCAAGGTCCAGCGGTGAGGGGAGACGGCGGAACGGGGTATAGGTCGCCGTGACTATCACATCGGTGGAGAACCATCCTGGTGCGGACGTCCTTAACATAAAAACCAAACGCGTCAAATTCAACAGTTACGGAATTGTCACGAGAAAAATTATGAACGGAGACTAAATTGTGAATGAGGTGTGAAGAGACTATGACATTATGGAGATACAATGGTTTTGAGTTAGAATGAAACTGAGTATGACCAATATGGGAAATAGGGTGTGGGGACCCCATGCTAGCAGTCCGAGACCTTCAGTATGCATATATTCACGATCCCATGATCAGATAGCCGTGCACAACATACTCGAGTTGGCATTGCAGATACAACATCCACTACACGAATACACGTCTTACACAACTGGTCACATGACTCAGTTGAAAACAACTGCGACGCAGGGCAGGAACACACACTTAGAAACAGCGGAAGTCTACAAAACACACTCGTGGTAAACCCAAGTCATGCCTTGACTAGCTACAGGCTACTGACTCGGAGACGTTCCTAGTTCGCACAGCCGTCAGCGTCACCATCTTCTTAAGGTTCTCCGGTTTTCTGCTCAAAGCCTGGCTAAGACAATAGCCAGGGACGAAACCATTGTGAGTACATTGGAATGTACTCACAAGACACCCCAAATGAAATCTAAACATGCAAGTATGCATATATATAGGGGGTAGGAAAGCTGTAATTAGAGTTCAACTAGCCATGATGAATTGAAGACACATCATGGTTGCACAAGTTTTAGTTGTTTTTGTTGAACAACCACGGACTGTCCAAGACAGTATGCAAACATCAGATAACTGGTCCTAACTATCCACTATGCAAGCGCTAGTAAATGGCTACCTCTTCAACTGGGTTTGTTCTCCCCGGCACCGAGTGAGTCAGCCGTATCGATCCGGTTTCCCCTGACAACACACCGCCATGACAGGAGACCCAACTGTTGAAACAGGTGGCGAACTTAATCCCCACACTCTGAATGTCCCATGTTTTCCTTTCTGGCGACAATTCGTTTCGGGGGACTCTAACCCCTATAGCACATTGAGGTAGACACGGACTAACACCGACAATCTTTTAGCTAGACCCCATTCCCATATTGGGGTAATATGGGAGCACGGCTTGGTTGTCCGGCGAGGACTAGGTTATGTGTCATTTTTGGAAAAACAAGACGAAAACGTTTCCTTCTTCACAAACCTCCCTCGGACAAGGTCCCACCTTTCCTCGGTTTTTTCCAAAGATTTTTTTTTCCAAAAACGGCAAGTTAAAAGGTCCACTAAGGGGACTTAAGTTGATGAGTGATGATACTAAAATATCTAAAGGGCTTGGTAACACCAAGATTATATAGTGGATATAGCCTATTAGACACATAAGACAGATAGTGGTATAGTCCACTTGAGGGAATAGTTTTTGGATCAAATTTTGTAAAACTTCATAAGTAAAGCATGCATGATAGATAATGATAAGTAAAACAACAACAAGCATTTAGATTGGCTTGCCTTGGCACTGGTCTTGGTCTTTCTCTTGAAATAAACAAGAGTTGCAATAATAACCGCTCCGGGAAATAATACCGTCTTCGTTATCTAACATCGTAAACTCAAAAAGGAAAACACCCAATCAGAACCAAACAAAGGCAAGCACTTGACAAAAAGTAAACATACATCAAGCATTTCATCAAACAATTACACTCACAAACGAAATTACTAGGGTGCACACCAACAAGCAAAACATGCACAAACAACACACATGAATAACACTAGAACTGATGTTATGGATCGTCAACCAAAATGGCATGAGTCTAGTGGGTGTCACACTCACATAAAATTCCCAAATAAGGATAAATGACTCTCTGGTCATTCATGAGGATGAACAAAATAACAAGAAAACAACCTAGGAACACATACACATGCATAGGAAAATATTATCAAGCAATACTACAAGCCTATAGTAGCACATGCTTTTCTAAACATGGAGAAATAATATAACCAGTAGCTAAGCAACCTAATAACAGAGACAAAACAATACCAAACATATCATGGCATCACTCAATGCATGAAAATAATCATAGAGCAAAACAACTATTAATACTAGACATGAAAAAGGGTTATTTAGACAAGCATACATGCATAACAATAATGGATCATCAAACATGATTTATTCTAACATGATTGATCTGTAAGATAGCATCCAAATAACAGAGGAAAACAAAACCTAGACATGCTAGTAATATCAAAATAACAACCTAATCAATGCCTCAAAAATTGAGCATGCAAATAACAACCTATGGCAGAAAATCATCTAGAACTAACATAGCATGAAAATTTGATCTAGGGCTCACTCAAGCATGTAAGCAAGTATAATAAGCTAGAACAACGGTAGCTATGCTAGGGAAAATAATACTAAATCAATTATGCAAGTCATCATACCGATAAGGTGCCCCTAGTCACTAGAAAACCAACACAATTGGATTCACTTAAAAAATCATCACCAATAAAATTAAATAAATTACAGAAGTGCTCTTTGGCCTAAAACTAACATGCATTTCATTTTCACACAATAGCTCAAGTCAACACAAGGTCAACTGCCACAGATAGATATTTTCAAGTGCTACTCAGAACAGTTGAGTTTGCAGGTTTTGTATACATAAAACTCAAGTTATTAAAGAAATGGTGTTAATGAGTGCTTCTGCCATTTATTTTATTTGTCCTAAAATACAACACAAAAACTAGATCTGCAAGTTGGAGATGGTTAGGAATTAGTAGATCTACATCTGTGATTTTTTGTTTGGCAATATTTACTCATTTGCATTTTTATTTCGATTTAAAGTCAACAGCTAAAGACAGATCTGCTGGAAAAGGAATAACAACCTGAAAAAAAACAATAAGAGGGCCGGATCTGCTGCGGGGAACAGCCCAGGAGTTGGATTCATCGAGCTGGGCCGGCCCACGAGCATTTCCCACGCGGGTGTGGAGTCAAACTCCCTGCGTACAGGATCGGGGAGGGTCCACCAGCCAGGCGCACATCAACCCTGAAGGGGTACGCGTCCGTTGGATGGGAATCCGACGGGTCTCGACGCGCCCACCCAGGAGGTTGCCGGCGACGACTAAAAATGGTGGCGGTGGCCGCTCTGGCCGCCACAGTAGAAGCGCGGGCTCACCGCCGGGGACGCATGAGGTTCCCGGGATGCGCAGAAAGCATATAAAAGACCCGGGGGGATCCGCCCATCCAGTGCTCACACGCGCGCAAGGTGGGAAAGACTGGGGTGCATCCTGCCATGGGAGCTGAGGTGAGGAGTTCCAAGTCGACGATGGCGGCGGCCCTACAAAGAACCATAGATCGAATTGATAGGGGCAAAAGGCTTGTGGGAAATCAGGAAAGGTAGGGAGGGAAACGACACTACCTGGAATGGCCCGTACCGGTGACATGACAAGGAGCTCGCCGACAGGTCGTGGTGCTCGATTCCGGCAAAGGATGGAGAAACGGAGGGGGATTTTGATGCGGGGGCTCGATTGGAGTGGGGTGGATGAGGTGTGGCAAGGTTTACAGCAAGGAGGTGGCTCCAGGTGGTCTAGCCACAGAGCATGGCTCTCTGTGCCCATGGCGGCCACGGTGGTTGCAGACGAGCTGGCCAACGAGGCATTCATGGGATTTTTGTGGCCAGGAAGATAGGGCACGGTGAGAGCGTTCTCCTGGCGAGAGAAGGCGGCAGGAGGTGCACGGATGTGCCGGCAATCGACGGTGCTATATCTGCACCCGTAGGTGTTCGACATGAGCTATAAGAGGAAGGAGATCGAGCTAGGGAAAATGATGATCACGGGTAGGTTCCTGGAAGGATTGTGGAGCTGGTTGACGTGGTATTGAGCTCGAGCATGCGCCCCAGGTGTCGGAACGCGAGGGACGTGTCGAGCTCGACCTGGACGCCATGGCCAGCTCATGGGCAGGGAGAAGAAGACAAGGAGAGGGAGTGGTTTTCTTCCAGAGATCTATATGATAGGAGAAAAGTCTTGTTGCGCATGGGCTCTGCCTGGAGTGGACTGAGGAGGTGGGGGTGAGAAGGAGGGGTGATCACCAATCCTTGTCCATTTGTGGTTGGCTGAGCTAGAGGGAGAGAGAGGGAGTTGTGGCTGGGTAGACCATGTCTAGGATCTTGGGGAGGATGTTTTCTACCCCTCAGAACAAGAGAGAGATAGAGAGAGTGAGTGTGTGGACCAGAACATGCATGAACCCAACAGTGTCCAGAATAACCAGAGGAGTTTTTTGATTGTTTTCACCAAAATCTTGAATAGAACATATGTGAAATATTGTGTTCATTGGATAAAGGATCAAAAATGGAGTCTAGGGATGGTGGTCTCAAGTTTTTCTAAAAACATTTCTTTCACAAAATTTAGGGAATTCAAAAATGGCAGAAACATTTTTTAAATGTTTTCTCCAAAATTTTCAACACAACTTGCAAATAGTTTTGTACAAATAAGTCCCACATGACCATAGGCATGTTGGTTAATTTTCCAAGATTTTAGGAAATACTTTTCTTCACAAAATATTTTAAAGTCCATTTTTGTCCTTTTGGAAAATGGAAAATATTAAATAGTAAAATGCTTTTAAAACAAATATTTTTGAGTTGGGATGAGATTGTATATAATATAGGTCTCAAAAGTGATTTTTAATAAGCAACTCTTTTGAAAATATTTGAGGCACCAAGTGGAATAGTGTGAAAATAGATGTTTATTTAATAGGCTAAAACATGAGAGAAGAATAATTAAATGGCCATTGGAAAATAATTGGACCATATGGAGGTGATGTATAGGTCATGGATATGAAAGGGGTAGGTTCATTGGGCCTGAAAACAATAAGGAGTGATTTGGAGTAACATGGACAAAGTGCTTCATAATAAAGGAGATATGATCATTATTTTGGGGATGCCTTAAAAAGGACTTTGATAGATGATACAAAAAGGTTTCAATCTCCAGAATAATAACTTGGATAGATGGTATAGATACTAAGCATGATATACATGAAGGCACATTGATGAATAGAACAACATTTGACACAAAGGCATGTCTCCAAGGTTGGAAGTTTTGAAGAAAACAGAACAAGAAATGGACATATGATGGAATATGATATAGATGCTTGATCTTGTTATTAATAGGTTTTATTTTATTAAATCAACACACATTAATCAACAAGAAGAAATAAATACTCCTAAGCACACACAAGATAAGATCACACCACAGGCAGATAAAATAACAAGTCACACAAGATCACTCAACCAATTGAGTTCTTCAATTTAATTTCCAGGTCTTTTTCTCAAGTCCTAATTATTGGTAGTGATCAAGACATACCATGACAAGAGAATTTTCTAAAGAGGTTCAGCTCAAAAGTTGTTATTTTCAAAAGAATATAATTGAGGTAAAACATAGGGGTAACATAGTCCCCTCTTATTGTTTTTGCAAAAGAAGGAATTGAGAAGGAGAGTTTGAAACACTTGCAAAAACATCTTGGTTGAAAACAGGTTGAAGATGATTAGCTCCAAAATACTTTCCATATAGTTTTGGAAATTATCTTTTGTTTTCTCAAAACTTGGCCTTTGAGTTTCTTCTAAAATCAAAACATTTTCAAAAAGGTTTTTGCCAAAAGATTGTGATGGATGAAGATGATAAGCTTTCTTGTCATGACATGATCACAAGGGTTGTGTTTTTAAAGAAAGTTATGGTCATTGGTTTTAATGTTAGGTGTTAACAAACACATACACAAACATATACAACAAGCAAATAGAAAATAAACACAAGCATCAGTCAAACATATTAAAAAGTTTTTGTTAGCCCTGATTTTTGGGTTATTGAAACAAGTTATTTCTGTCTTCCAAAAATTGGGATGCTATATAGGGAGTCCGGTGATAAGTCATAAACGTGTCCTTAATTTCTGATGTTTCTTGTTGTTTTTTTGTTGTTTCCCACATGTTTGCTATACACCTTATGTCATTTTTATTGATTTTCTGGACAAACCTATTGAAAAGATGCCACATAGCCAGTTCCCTGTTTTCTACTTTTTTTAGTTTCAGAAAAGTTGTTCTGGAAATATTCTCAGAATTGGAAAATTCGAAGTCTGGAGGTCCTAAAATTCCCGAAGGTTCCACAGAGTCCCGAAGAGACCCGGAGGGGGGGGCAGGGGGCCCACACCATAGGGCGGCGCGCCATGGGGTGGTGTGGGACCCAGGCCTCCACCGCCTTTGCCCGTTCGCCTATTTATACCCCCCGAGACGTAAACCCTAAAGATATACCAATTCGTACCGAAAAACACCCGAGCCCGTCGTCATCGTCATCCTGAGACCGAGAGGGTTCTGGAGCTCTCCCCGGCACCCTGTCGGGAGGGGAATTCATCACCGGAGGGTCTACACCACCATGCCCTCCTTCCAAGTGATGCGTGAGTAGTTCATCCCTGGACTACGGGTTCATAGAAGTAGCTAGATGGTTGTTCTCTCCACTTTGTACCTCATGTTTAGATCTCGTGAGCTGCCTCACATGATCGAGATAATGTTTATGTAATGCTACATGTTGTGTTTGCTGTGATCTGATGAATCTTGAATGCTATGTTTTCTGATTATCAATCTGTCATGTTATCTTCATGCTTATGTTATTTATGATCTTGCATGCTCTCCGTTATTGGTAGATGCCCTGGCCAACTAGATGTTAATAACTCCAAGAGGGAGTATTTATGCTCGATAGTGGGTTCATGCCTTCTTTGCATTTGTGCTCGAGTGACAGAAACGTGACAGATGGAGGATGTGTTGTTGCCATTAGGGACAAAACAACGGTATTTACCTAGTTTACATTGTTTACATTACACACTTGGCTTACATCGATAATCTGTTGCTAGCAACTTAATACCCAACGTTTGTTCGGATGATATTCGGAAGGTGGATTATTAGACATAGATGCAGTAGGATGACGGTCTATGTATTTTGTTGTAATGCCCGCATGAATCACATAGTAATCTTTATGTCTTGCATATGCACTACGGTGCAGCCTTCTTTTATGTCAATTTCCCAGCTGTAATTTGTTCACCACACATGTTATTTATCTTTCACGGAGAGACACCACTAGTGAACTGTGGACCCCGATCCTTTTTCCTCATACTAATAAAACACCTATTGCTTTCATATCGTTACTACTGCTTTCATATCGTTTTCCTACTATTTTCCACACCATACGTTTAACCTCTTTGTGTTCAGCAAAACGGTAAGATTGACAACCTCACTGCTTCGTTGGGGCAAAGTGAATTGATTGTGTTGTGTAGGTTCCATGTTGTTTCTGAACCGGTAGTGCGCCCTGCCATCTCAGCTGCATCAACCTTACGAAGTTACTCCTTCCTCCTACTGGTCGTTTAAACCTTGGTTTATTTTTGAGGGAAACTGCTGATGTGCTCATTATACCTTTCTCTTGGGGTTTCCCAACGAGTGCAAGACCTGCACCATCAAGCTTTTTCTGGCGCCGTTGTCGGGGACGAAGAGAATTTCTGCAAGGGGAGTCTCTCACTTCCAATCTCTTTACTTTGTTTTTGTTTTGCTTAGTTTATTTTATTTTGTCTTTTTTGCTTCTCTTTATAAAAAACACACAAAAATTAGTTCTTATTCTAGTTGTTATTTTTTCTTTATCATGCTTGCTATCAATGCTTGATGCCTTTGAAACTAGATCTTATTGGCAATGTGGGTTCACGGATGAACAACAAGGAACACCGCTTGTCACAAAAAGGAATACACTTATGGGAGCAAATTAATAAATTACAAGACTATGCTAAAAACTTGTGCTCTACTTATAATGTTACATATTGCTTTGATAAATCTTGCTGCTGTAGGAGGTATAAACACCTCCCCTTTCAATGTGAGTATAATGATGATGTTACCATATCTTCTTATGTTAAGGTAAATTATGAATTATATGATGTGTAAAAAATTGAAGAATTTATTGCTTGGAAGGGTGCATTCGAAATTGCTTATTTACTTGAAAGTATTGATGATGCACATTATAAATACGAGATTTATTCTATACTTGAATATTGCTTTGATAATTAGAAGGATTGTAATTACTACATAATGGAATATCCTAATAAATGCTCTCAACCTAAGGAAGAGACTAATGCCTTGCATGAACCTATGGAATAAGAAACTGATGAATCTGGAAGCTCATTGGATGAAAAAGAGAAGGAGAGTGATGATCAAGAGGAGGAAGAATGGAGCTACGCATATCTACCTCGCAATGATAGTAACTCTTTAACTCATACATTATTTGATGAAATTGATACTTGTTATACTTGTGACCTTGATACTTCTATGAATGAAACTTGTGAGAATGATACTGCTACTGTTATTTATGATAATCCATGCTACTTGGGTAAATCCTATGAGAATCCTCTATTTATTCCAACTATTGATATGCATGATAATGAGGAAGTTTCTTTAGAAAATTTATATGATAATGATCTTGATGATAGTCCTATGTTATTTGATTATAATGCTACTGAAAATAGGATTGCTATAATGTGTCCTATACCTTTTAAGAGTGACCAATCATCTCGTTTTGATATTGCTAAAAGTGGCGGAAAAGAGGATCTGATTTTAAATTTTGATCCCGCTGCTTTTGAGCTTGATATGAATTGTGTGTTTTTAGGCCATGACAGACATTTTTATGTGATAATTATATTGTTGAGTTTGTTCATGATGCTACTGAAAATTATTATGAGAGCGTAAAATATGGTTATAGTAATTTTCATGTTACTAAAATACCTCTCTTATTGTTAAAAGTTTTGAAGTTGCTCTTGTTCTACCTTCCCATGATTTCTAGTTTGAGCTTCTTTAATTTATTTATTTACAAGATTCCTATGCATCGGAAGTGGGTTAAAATTAAATTTGTTTTATATTTTCTTCTTAATGCTCTCTTTTTCCTAATTAATATTTCTTATGTGAGCATCTTATTCACTTGAAAACACGTGAATCCACTTTTCTGGGCCTACCTAAAAGGCGTTAAAGAAAAGCACTTCTTAGGAGATAATCCATGGTTTTATTTTTGCTTTGTTTTTATATGTTTTCTTTGAGTCAAGGGGTTGTATACTTCTTTAGGAACTACTTTGTATCTTTCTTTTCATGTTTTATTAGTGGCAAATAAGGTTTTTGACGAGAGTTGCAGTTGGTTTTCGGATTTCTGCGCAGGAAACAGATTTCTGCTGTCCACCGTAAATAATCGTATGAATTGTAGAAAAATCAGAATGATCTAAAATTTCTTGTGATTTTTCCTCGTCTAATTCCTCCATTTTTTTGTTCTTTAACTTTTTCGATCTGAGCAACGTAAGTGCCTCAAAAAAATTCGTCTTTACAGACTGTTCTGGTTTTGACAGATTCTGCCATTTTTCTTGCATTTGATCTTGTGCGATGTCAAGTGGATTTCTTTGCTTCACAAAACATCAGTGGCTATAGATAATGTTTGAAATTATCCATAGAACTTATGCTATGCAGAACCAATGGATTTTTGATTGTTGCACTAACCCTCTAGTGAAAATTACTCTTTGAGTGTGCTGTGAAGGAAGTTTTCAAGGGTCAAGAGAAGAGGGTGATATATGTGATCAAGAAGAGTGCAAGGTCAAAGCTCGGGGATGCCTCTATGGTTCATCCAAGCATATTTTTAAAAGACCCAAGCATCTAAACTTGGGGATGCCCAAGGCATCCCCTTCTTTATCAACAATCTATCAGGTCACTTTTAGTGAAACTATATTTTTATTCGGTCACATCATATGAAGTTTACTTGGAGCGTCTGTTTGTTTTCTTTTGTTTTCCTTTGTTTTATTTTTTTCCTTGCTGAAATAATATATTTGGACCCTAGCATTCCTTGTTTGGGAGAGAGAAATGCTCCGCCTTTTCGTTTGAATACTTGCTATGCTAGTATTCTTAATTTTTCTTCTAGTTGCTGCAAAAATTCCTGCTTAGCTCTTATTTTTATTGCATTTCTTCTTTAGAGTTGTTAGTTTTAGTAGTGTTATGTGAGTACTCTCATTATTTATTTATTTAGAGTTTAGAGAGTTTTTGTTAAAGCATGTTTTGTATGGTGCTTGTTGTGAAAATAAACTGCTGCTTGAGGTAGAACTTATAACGGTGCAAGTAGAAGCTTGTATAGATTGTGGCTAGACTTTTTCATATGATGCTAGATGTTATTTTAATTCTAAAGCCTTGTAGTTATTTAGTAGCAATATTAGCCTCAAATATCAGAGAGTTTTTAAAGTGGCATCGAAAGAATCATGAGTTGCTCTTGTCATATTGAAGCATAAATTTGTGGTGTTCTCCTTTGAATGTTTTATTTGGTTGACTTGACGCATGGTCACACTATGTTTATGGCTATGAACCATTCACTAATATCCTCCATGATCATTTATTTTTTCAACTAGTGGTACCACTTATGCTTTGATTAATGTTGTTTATGTCGCTATGCATGATTATGGCTCTTATGCTCTCTTGATTTGTTGCTCCCAATCTTTTGCTAGCCTCCACCTATACTCAGTATGAGCTCTACTCGTGCATCCAACTCCAAAAAAACCAAAGTTTTCCCATTGTGTCCACCATACTTATCTACATGTGGTATTTAACTGCCACTCCAAAGTAAATTTCTCATGTGTTACCTTTAAAACTTTGAAAATTACTCCTGTTTTGTGCTCCCGTTTTAGTTGATGAGGACGTAAATAGAGAATCTTTATCTCACTTGTTGATTGGACTTTCACACCTTGGACTAGTGGCTTCATCCACTTATCCAATGATAGAAGAGCTGGCTGCGGGGTGCCCAGCCCCAAATTAATAACAACAAATTCTCTTCACTATTTTTGCCCCTAATTTATCAGTCAAAGCAAAATTGTGTGAACAAAAGAGAAATAGGGCTGACCTTCTACCCAGATGTGTCCTTCTATGGTAGCCGCTCTTGTGAAGTCTAGTTGGCTTGTGACGTACTGTATTTCCTGTTTACCATTCGTTGACATAAGCATACACCTCTCTTAAAAATGTCTTCAATACCTCTGTTTAATAAAATAAAGCTCTAGCACATGAGTGATCCATGCTTCCCTCTGCGAAGGGCCTTTCTTTTACTTTTATGTCGAGTCTCCATCTTCTAACTTTATGCACAGTTGAGAGAGCATAGTTGCCATTCTGAGTTTTATGTGCATTTGTCCCAGAAACATTATTAATCGATTCATGATATGTTATTGCTTGTTCTCTAATTATTTGTTCTAGTCTTCCTCATGAACTTTGAAGGTAACCTGGCATTTATGTTTTGCCCCACTATTAAGGATTATCGAAATATCACTTTGACATGTTTTCTCTATACTTGAAACAAACGTATATCTTTTGTTGCATTGTTATTCATGATCTTTTATTTGTGTTACTTCTCATGATGCAAGGTGATTGCTATGCTTTATTATTAAAATTATATTTATCATGCTTGTGTTGAAGTTCTATGATCTCAGCTTACTTATGCTGTTACATTATTGATGATCAAGTTTATGTTGGTAGCTTGCCACCTCAGAAATTATGTGTTTTTTATCGTTTACCTACTCGAGGACGAGTAGGAACTAAACTTGGGGATGTTGATACGTCATGAACGTATCCTTAATTTCTGATGTCCCATGTTGTTTTCTTGTTGTTTCCCACATGTTTGCTATACACTTTATGTCATTTTTATCGATTTTCCAGACTAACCTATTGACAAGATGCCACAGAGCCAGTTCCCTATTTTCTGTTGTTATTAGTTTCAGAAAAGTTGTTCTAGAAAATTCTCGGAATTGGAAAATTCAAAGTCCGGAGGTCCTAGAATTCCCGAAGGTTCCACGGAGTCCCGAAGAGACCCGGAGGGGGGCCACAGGGGGCCCACAACATAGGGCGGCGCGCCCCCTGGCCGCGCCATGGGGTGGTGTGGGCCCCCCAGGCCTCCACCGCCTTTGCCCTTTCGCCTATTTACACCCCCCGAGACATAAACCCTAAAGATATACCACTTCGTCCCGAAAAACACCCGAGGCCTCCGTCATCGTCATCCCGAGATCGGGAGGGTTCTGGAGCTCTCCCCGGCACCCTGCCGGGAGGGGAATTCATCACCGGAGGGGTCTACACCACCATGCCATCCTCTGAAGTGATGTGTGAGTAGTTCATCTCTGGACTACAGGTCCATAGCAGTAGCTAGAAAGTTGTTCTCTCCATTTTGTACCCGATGTTTAGATCTCATGAGCTGCCTCACATGATCAAGATCATCTTTATGTAATGTTACATGTTGTGTTTGCTGGGATGTGATCAATGTTGAATGCTATGTCTTCTGATTATCAACCTATCATGTTATCTCCATGCTTATGTTATTTATGATCTTGCATGCTCTCCGTTATTAGTAGATGCTCTAGCCAAGTAGATGCTAGTAACTCCAAGAGGGAGTATTTATGCTCGATAGTGGGTTCATGCCTCCTTTGCATCTGTGCTCGAGTGATAGAAACGTGACGGATGGAGGATGTGATGTTGCCATTAGGGAAAAACAACGGTGTTTACCTAGTTTGCATTGTTTACATTACACACTTTACTTACGACGATAATCTGTTGTTAGAAACTTAATACCCAACGTTTGTTCAGATGATATTCGGAGGGTGGATTATTAGACATAGATGCAGTTGGATGACGGTCTATGTATTTTGTTGTAATGCCCGCATGAATCAAATAATAATCTTTACGTCTTGCATATGAACTACGGTGCAGCCTTCATTTCTGCCAATTACCCAGCTGTAAGTTGTTCACCACACATGTTATTTATGTTTCATGGAGAGTCACCACTAGTGAACTATGAGCCCCGGTCCTTTTTTTTTATACTGATAAAACACCTACTGGTTTCATACTGCTTTCATATTGTTACTACTGCTTTCATACTATTTTCCACAGATACGTTTAACCTCTTTGTGTTCAGCAAAACCGGTGAGATTGACAACCTCACTGCTTCGTTGGGGGCAGAGTGATTTGATTGTGTTGTGTAGGTTCCACGTTGCTTCTGAACTGGTAGTGCGTCCTGCCATCTCGGCTGCATCAACCTTCTGAAGTTACTCCTTCCTCCTACTGGTCGATTAAACCTTGGTTTTTTCTAAGGGAAACTGCTGTTGTGCTCATCATACCTTCCTCTTGGGGTTTCCCAACGAGTGCAAGACCTGCGCCATCAGCCGGCACCATTACCGACAATGATGCGAGATGAAGTGGAGGTGGGAGAGGCGAAAGATAGGTTACCCGGTTGAGGAGCCATGTGAGCGGACGCTCCAGTGTCCATGAACCGGTCACCGCCACCACCGCAAGAGCCGGGGGTGGGTGCCTTCTGCAGTGCGGTGAAGAGGGCAGTGTCGTAGGTGACCGGTGTGGGCGGTGCATACGTCATGGGCATGTCGGGCACCTCAGCGCCGTAGTAGTAGGGTGCACTAGGCTGCGCCGCGGCGAAGAAGGCCTGGTGGGGCTTTGGGCACGGGCCGAGGATGCCGGGTGAGGGCGTGCGTGGCACCGACATCGTATAGGCGTGGACCACGTCGGTCCAGGGATAGTGGTCACTGCTCCAAGCAGGTGTAGGCTGCGGATAGCCAGGGGGCGGAGGGGCGCCGGTATGCATGCCGTCGCGCGGGGCACCACCTCGACGACGTCAACCGCGACCACCGCCATGGGTCGGACCCGGCGGCAAGGCCGGTGCAGGGACCGGGGTGGGAGGCGCAGGTGGGCACGGCTGTGATGGAGCCGGAGACGGCGCACCACGAGAGATACCCTCGATGAGCGCGGTGTGGGCGGCGCGGGTACGCGTTTGCTTCAGCCGACCCTCTTCGAGGCGAAGGTAGTCCACCACGCGCTCAAACGTTGGTTTAGCCATGAGTGTGAGATTGGAGTCGGCGTTGCCGAGGTCCTCCCCTAAGCCGGCGGTGAGGATGCTGAGGAGGAGCTCATCGCCAATCTTGAACCCGAGGTCGTCGCGCTCGTCGGAGAGGGTTTTGAGACGAACACAGTAGGCGTCGAGGGAGAGGTCATTTTGAGGAGTGCCGAAGAACTCCTGCTGCAAGAAAACGATTCGTTGGAGCTTGTTGTTGGTGAAGAGCCCCGTGATCTTGGTCCAGACCGTGTAGGCGTCGTCTCCGTCGCGGACGACGGTGTGGAAGATGTCCGGCGAAACAGTGGAAGAGATGATGGTGGTGTCGATGGCCATCCAATCCGCGTCGCGACGCATGGCGAGGATATCGGCGGCGCCGTCGACGTGGTCGGAGAGGTGGTACTCGCGGAAGAGGATCTTGAAGAAGGTTTTCCACGCGAAGAAGTTCGCGGAAGCATGGGATAGCTTGATGGGGACATGGCTGGAGAGGTGGACGTCGCGGATGAGGGTGGCGGTAAGGGCGTCGGAGCCGCCGCTAGAGGACACGAAGGGGTTGGAGATCGAGGACGTGGTGGTGTCCGGTTAGGGTTTAGGGTTGGTGGTGGGGAGGGAGGAGACGGTGGCGGCCGGGTAGAGGTAGGGAGGGCGTGGCCGGTTGGGCGGAGAGGGGTCTGATACCATGTTGAGAGAGAGATTGCAACACACGACTATTCGGTGGTGCATATGCACACATATATAAGTACAAGGGTATAACCAGGCCTCTACTATATATGGATGGAGGTGGGACATATACGCACGGCACAATATATTCAACACCGGGGCCCTTCGGTGCTGGTCGGATTCCATTGCCGCGCGGGAGTTCTGCAGCGATTTGCAGTAGGTGGATTTGTCTACTCCTGATATCTTGTTGCATAGAGCAATGTCTAATTGGTACCTTTTTTTATTAATATATTCGCTCCGTCCCAAACTATTTGTCATAGATTTGTCAAAATGTGGATGCATCTAGACATATTCTAGTGTATAGATACACCCATAATTTGTCAAATCCATGACATTTAATTTGGGACGGAGGGAGTGTATCCTTTATTGGAAAAAATCTGTTGGAATCTTTTGTTTCGGCTATGGGCTTTGCATCTCTTCTCAGTTTGCGGACAGACACGCATGCGCATTTATTTCAGGCATCAATCCACGTACTCACCGTCTGGCTGTATGTACCCATCGAAATTAAGCAAGGATCTTCTTCAAGATCTCTTACGCTTTCCGCTGGCTTTCATTTGAAGCTGATCCATGGATTTCTATAGAAAAGCTCATGCTGTCATCCATGAACGGACAAACCAACATATATAGCCCTTGAGGTGAAAAGATGGCGCCCCACATGTGTGCGTAAGACTAGCCACAATGGGAGTAACATAGATGGTATAGATGGTATTATAAGTGCCACATAGGCAAAAAAGATGATGTGGCACTCATTTAATGAGGAGAGAGGTGTTAGTGGTATCATAGGTAGATACCGTAAAATAACGCGTTCCAAGACAATATGAGTCTATAAGCTAATAAATATGCTAATATATGATATCACAAATATGTTACTGTGCATTGTGGGAGTGGTAACATAGACTAGTATCATATGCATGATACTAGTATATGATACTCCCCATTATGACTAGTCTAAACCATCACACCCCTGCATAATCAGCATCGCATTTAGTCTAATCATCAGTCACCTTTTTAAATCTACAAGCAGCATGCATAATTATTCGTACCTCCTATGACTGGCCAGCTTGGCAACTACCAATTCAAGGTGGCCACCTGCCACGTCAGGTGTAAGTGTAACCCAATGGCAATATTCAAGTCCATAAGTCCATCTTGTCTATACTCTAACCTGAACTATCCTAGTTAATGAGCTGCATTAGTAAGGTTGTTGGTCAAGATTCCTCCTGCCAATGCAAGAGAACACAACAGATCTTGAAGATCGCTAAGCACCCATTAGAAAAACCTAAGCCATCTCTACAGGGGCCATGTGGTGCCACCTTTTCTTAACAGTTGCAGCTGGATCGAGCAATTTAGTTGGAGTATCAATTAGTCCAACTAGTCATGAACCCGTGCTATAGCACGGTATGAATACCATAGATTACTACTAAGGGTTTCATCTAATATTGTTTTTCATGAAACTTTTTGATACCAGATTGTAAGAGAAATATAAAGTTATGTTTTGAGAGATGAATTGATAACTGTGTTATATTTTCCTCTTACTCCATGTGGAAAATTTTATTTTTTCAGTTAGTTTAATATTGCCTGGTATATCAATATTGACGTGATTTGAGCTCTAGTTAGGTGCTACATGCTATAGTAATACTTTTGTTTTCACATTACTCAAACAATCTCTAAATCATAGATGACATTATCAAATTTCAAATCTATGATAAATTAATAACGTGGCGCCAAAACATCCACATTCACCTAGCATAATGCATGCTTTGGAGGAATCCAGCCACTTTGTGCTTGTTTCTAGCATGTATTGAAGCTCTCTCATTCTGGATAAAAGTATTTTTTGTAGACAATTAATGCATAGCAATAGGCAGAATGGTTTTCCCATGGAGTATGTACTATGCCATGTGAAAAAAACACTCAAAGATTCGTTTCCACTATATATGAAATACACATGCCGAGACTTGAAGAAACAAATAAAATTGTGTGTATCGACATTGACAAATGAGGTTCGTAAACCCACACCAATAGGGTACTATGAATTGAAATCCAGTGAATAGATGAGGACAATGGTGATATCAAAATAAGTAGGTCGTATGGTATTAAATTATAACAACTTTTGCTTTTAAACCCGTGCACCTGCAGAAGCTAGTAATTTCAAAGAGCACATAAATTTTATATTAATAAGAATAAAAATACTAATTATATTTGCAAATTTTGAGAAACGGTTGATCAAGATTTCTATCATTGCAAAAGCACTATTTAACAAAAACAAATCTTAGAATAAACTAATGGTGTTAATGAATCAGCTGGAAGGCTTACAAAACACATAAATATTGATGCAAAATTTTCAGCTACTGATAGCTCAGAAAATATGTTTAACCAAACAATATACATGTTAAGTTTGAATTTTCACTTACTTGGCATATCATAATGTAACCTTTGTACATCTGATGCGATATTGTCTCGGGGAAGATATGACCACATGCATGTCTTAACCATCGCCTTGAATACGTCTTCCCCGGTGATCTCAATTTTTTTCCATGTTTCATGGCAACGCTTCCTTATAAGTTGTTATGCAAAATTCAAGATATTCCGCAGATTAAAATAAATAGTCAGACATATTAATTGTTTCAACATGCAAACAACTATTTGACAAAGAAGAATTATGTTATGACTATTTTGTGTAACCGATAGTTCACATTGTAACAAAAAACAAATCCGGTTGTGTATACCGGGCTTCAATTTTATCTTGACTGAATTCTTAGCCGGAGGACGATCCGGATGTGTTCAAGGGGCTAGAAACTTGGAAATACTACTAATATCTCATTCATGATTTTTCTATTTGAGATAGCAGTATTTGCAAATACTACTTGATTTTAAAGTAAACACACATAATTAATATTCAACATGGACAAAGCATTGTCTTGATGATACATTAAGGCATATATTTGCACATCTTAATGACTCCAATATCTCAGTATTGAGATAATTGGGGGAATGGATAATTAAAAGCACCTTTTTCGAAATATTTACCATATAAACTAATAATATCAAGCCCGAGCTATTTGCAGACCGGATTATCAGTTGAGAAATCGTAAAATCCTTTAACTGCCAAAGTCTGTGATTTGTGAGCAGTAATAAAATTATTCTAGTGAAATGAAAGAACAATTATATGCTCATCATGATGTGCTTTCATCTTCACAATGTTACAGTCTAAAGCACAAGAATCAATAACTATAATATTAATTTAGTCAAGGATAGGCTGTTTAATTTTATCATCAGAACAGACTGTATGTATAGAAATGCACAAGTAACTCTAGCAGGATGAGGCCATGCATAAACGCTTAAACGATATGTTGTCACCAAATCGTAAGTAGTATATATTTTTTAATTCCATCACAGAGATGAAGCAGCTAACTGTCTAAATATTCATACACTAATTCCAGCCACGTGTATCTTGAAGTGTCATCCAGCATCCAAAATAGAACCATAGGACCGTTTATTTATTAATTTATTTAGAAGAAGAGCAAACCTGAACGCTAGCGGCCAACAGAGTTGGGTTGGTGTCAGACCATTACTGCCATATGACATGAATTTGATGTCCCTATTATCAGTGATCAGAAGGCTTCAATCTATTCAGACCTAAGCAATATAGAGTTGCGGGTTCCGTCCTTCCATGTCAATGTCGAGAGGTGGAGACGGAGCGGAGATGGCTTCCAACGTTCGTGAACTTGTGTGTCCTTCGATGCTCGCGAGCAGGCAGACGGGAATTTGGAAGCGGCGGCAGCTAGGAGCGAGACTTTTTTTCTCGTGCTGCACGTGGCCGTGGAAGAATTACTGCTCTAAGGACGCATGCAGGGGAAAAATTCCTGCGCTGTTTCCATGGAGCCACGCCACAAAATCTATACGCTGCGGTGAAGAGCTATGGGGAAACGTGCTAAACACAAACTTTTCATCGCCAAATCTAGGAGAAGCTGATCCTAAGATTTTTCTTCTGTTTTTATTTCTGACCGAACAGGGAGAGACCAGAGAGATGACGACTCTTGTGTGTAACACGGCGAGGGCGCCTCTAGTACTTAATCCGATGGCCATAAATACATCTATTCTAATCCAACATACGTAATTTCTTAATTCTCAGAATTAACGTGGTGCCTTGTATGGTGCCTCCAATTAGTAAATATAAGACAGTTGATGCGATCCGCAGCCAGGTCTCAGGTCTTCATACAGGTGGGGCCTGTTGCAAGGTACAACTAACACGCTTGGGGCGCTATCTTCTAGTGTACTTGGGCGTACCTGGTTACTTGGGTTCGCAGCCGTGCGTGCGCGCCCATTCGAGTTCACGCATTCCTACGATTAGGAAATTGTGACCAGAACCGGGCTAGCTCTGAATCTATGACAAGTAGAAAACTATGTATATACAGCTGCCAAAATGGAAGTTCATTTTTGCGGGTACTAAAATATTGTAGAAGTTTTAACAATCATTATCTTCTCCTGTTCGGACAACTAGATACCTTACAAGTGCAGCTTGCCAACCTGACTTGTCAGGTAGTATTGTAATGTGTATGTTTGTACAATTTGCCTATTTGGTGTACCAAGTTGCAACATTGTATTGCTCCCTCCGATCCGTATTAATGGTCGTGATGAATGAACTAACCAAGTATAAATTTCTTTATAACTCGCGTCCATTAATACGGATCGGAGGGAGTACCATGTTGGTCCTAGTGGACACCATGATAAACACCTCACTATGATCAGCTAGCGCACGTCTGGGGTTAAGTGTGATCTGTGGATGGCAAGTGGGGCAGCTAGCGGCGCCGCGCGCTCACGTTAGATCCATCATACACGCATTGGTCCATGTGCTAAAGGAGAACAATCAATCCCAAGTGCTTAGAACTCCTGAAACCATAAAAAGACTAGCAATTTGTCTGGGATACAAGTGCTATTTAACAAGAGTTGTACCATCAATCACCCAGCTTTTCAATGTATATACCAAACAACTTATGTATTAGATGCAATGTTATGGAAAATGCTGGAACTTCAGAAGTGCGAAGATGCCCAAATCTATGGCGAGAAACTTTGTGCATTGTTTCGAGTGTAGGATATCAGCCAGAGAAGACCATTCAACAGCTCTTTCACCATTGTCATTTTACACGTTTATCTTGGTTTGTTGTTCGTATGGTTTCTAATGTAACATCTTATCGATCGATTTAACATATATGTCTGGTAATTAGTTTTATGGAATTCCTCGTCCACTACGCATTACTCCATGCGTCCTCAACTAAATGTACTTGTGGCCTCTTTGATTCATAGGAATGCATAGAATCATATCTATATGAAATATTCCCATAGGAATCATGTACTAGAAATGCAATAGGAAAAAAAAACATGAGGTCCAACCTCACAGAAAAAATTCCTTCACACAATAAAAAAATTGCTTTTCTCATAGGATTTATTTAGCCATGCCATACAAATCCTACAAGTTTCCTATTTCTATACTTTTACTATCCTATGAATCAAAGGAGACCCTAACATTTGTCTAGGTCAGTTTTTTTTATTTTAATTTGACCAGATTTATAGAAAATAGCAACAACGTATATGATATAAATCCATGTATTACGAAACCAAATTTAGTGTCATAAATATTGTTACATTTTCTTATAAATTTGGTGAAAATTTTAAAAAGTTTGACATCCATAAAAGGTAAAGTACACTTATTCGTAGAAGGAGGGAGCACAATGTCATTCGATTTGGCTTTGTCATAATAATGTGGTGTTTAATAAGAAGATTTCCGATCCTAAGAGGTTGCCATTTCTTTTAGCATCCAGTTAAGTCATAGTTCTTATTGGAGTGACCAGCGTATCCATAGTATACAATTGATGCCAACATATTTATTATCGAAATTGCATTGTGTATGATGGTCTTCATCTGATTCTTGTTCGACGTTTCTTTCGGGCTACGAGATGGGCCAGCCATCTCTTGTCGGACGGATTGATTCAAACGTCATACATATATTGGACACAATATATCGTACGTGTAGCAGTTCTCCGTCATTATCGTACTTGCCGAACGCGACCACATCATTCGTTATCATTTCTATGTACCGATAATTATAAGTTCTTGCACACATTCCAACGGTCTTGTTGAGGATAAAGGACTAACCACAAAAGGAAAACCTTATCTCATCATGGAGAGCTCGTACCATCTGGTATTAATTGTTAGGAAACGCGTTACGAAAATAAAAGAATCTAGCGCATAAACCAAGATCCAATGCCAAGCGGAAGGCAACGGAACAAACCCTCATTTGTCCAACTAGTGGAAGATTGTCGGTGATTTTCAATTATGGAGCTATGTCTTTCATGCATGTTGTTAGAGGAAGTATCTTATGATTAATTATGTTAATGTTGTTGAGAGTTGCCACTAGTGAAAGTATGATCCCTAGGCCTTGTTTACCACCATTGCTATATCGTTTTATTTCAATTTTACTACTTGTTTGATTGCAGCCATTTATATTACAGATTTACAAATACTTGTTTTACCACCCATATTTTATCATCTCTTCGCCGAACTAGTGCACCTATACAACTGGCAATTTTATTGGGTGTGTTGGGGACACAAGAGACTTCTTATATCTTAATTGTAGGGTTGCTTGAGAGGGATAAATTCAACCTATACCTCTCTGAGTTCGATAAACCTTGGGTTACTCACTTGAGGGAAATTTGCTGCTGTCATACAAACCTCTACGCTTGGAGGCCTATCATAGTCTATAAGAGTAGTAACGTGTAGTAGACAACAAGCTCTTTTCTGGCGCTGTTTCCGTGGAGCTTAGCGCTTGAAGGCATCTCTTTAGATTTTTCAATTTTATCTTTTTTCTCTTGTTTTTATTTTACTAGTTAGGCTTAATGGAAAACAACAAAAATATGAGAGATGTTTATGAGATTTATCTTGAGTTAGGACATGAATTGTTTGAAGAGAAAATGAAAAAACCTATGGAACTTTATTTTCATGCTAGTAGTGATGTTATTAGTATAAATTCTTTGAACACCATTATTGATAATGCTATGGAGAACTTTAAGTTTGGGTAAGTTGGGTTTTATGAGCATGAAATTTTTAGTCCCCCAAGCATGGAGGGGAAATTTTACTTTGATGATATTATATGCCTCCAATATATGATAATTACAATGATGAATATGATATTTTCAGTCCACCTACTATTGAGGAGAAAATTTATTGTGATTATAATATGCCTACTATTTATGATGATTATAATGATACCTACTTTGTTGAATTTGCTCCCACTACTATTAATGAGAATGACTATGCTTATGTGTGGAGTATTAATTCTTTTATGCATGTGGCTCATGATAATAATGCTTTATGTGATATTTATATTGTTGATTTTATTCATGATTCTACTGAAAGTTATTATGAGAGAGGAAAATATGGTTGTGGCAATTTTCATGTTACTAAAACACCTCCCTTTATGTTGAATTTTTTTAAGCTGCACTTGTTTTGCTTTCCTATGCTAGTTTCTTTGTGCTTTCTTGAATTATTTATTTACATCCTATGCGTAGGAAGTGGTTTAGAATTAAGTGTGCTCTATATTTTCTTTTGGATGTTGTCTTATTGCTCTTTAATTCATATTTTTTATGTGAGCATCTTTGAAATCACTTTCCTAGCTAAAAGGTGTTGAAAAAACTGCTCGTGGGAGGCAACCCACTTTGTTTTCTCTTGTTTTCTTTATGGTTTCCCTTGTTTTGTTTTGTTTTATTTGAGTCTTAAAAGTTGTTACATCTGTAGCAACCGCTCCCTATCCTTTTCTTTACGTTTTTTGTGCCAAGAATAACCTCTATTTGAGAGAAACTGCAACTTGCTGGTTTTTGTCCATATTTTTGCGCTTCACCAAAAACCTCGGTTCTCTGAGCCTGAACGCGAGGAATTTTTGATATTTTCTGGGCACGTGCCCCAGGTTGTTATCTAACTTCCATTAGCTTCACACTTTTTTATTTGAGGTACAGAAGTGCCTCGAAACAATTCATCTTTACCACTTGTTCTATTTTGACATATTTATCCCAATATTTGCATTTGCCTCTTAATGTTTTTATTTTGTGTTCATTCGAGGGGAAGAACCTTAAAATAATTTGTGATGGTAGCTAATGTTTTTAGTGGGTGTTTGACTATGTTGAAATTGAACCAAGTGGATTTACTATTTTGATGCACTAACGTTGCTAATGAATATTCTGAGAAGTTTTAGGCGGAGGAAGTTTTCAAGTGTAGTGAGAGAAGGATGATATGATAAGATAAAGAATGGACAAAAGCTCAAGATTGGGTATGAACATGTCACCCCAAGACATATCCAAGAATTACAAGCATCAAAGCTTGCGGATGCCCGAGGCATCCCCTAATTCATCAACAAAAATATCAAATTTCTTTCAAAACACTATATTTTTATCCCTTCACGTGATATATGTTATTCTTGGAGCGTCATTTTATTTTGCTTTCAGTTTTTTGTGTGTTCTTTCTTTAATAAACGGTTGGATCCTAGCATTTTAGTTTGGAGAGAGACATGTTCCGTTTTCATTGTCTAGAGCACTCTAGTTTTCACTCTTATTGTTTTGTGAGTGTTCAGTTTTTGCTAGTACCGCTTTTAGCCCTTGTTTTTCACTCGAATTTTATTCAGATCTTGTTGGTTTGCTTCAGTTATATATGATTACATCTGTGGTATTTGATGATTGGTGTTGGAGAAAACTAAAATATTTCATGCTTATAGTGGTGCAATAGGAAGTTTGTTTTGACTATAGCTTAGGCTTTGCCATGTCATGTAAGATGTTATTTTAATCGTGTTCTTAGTAGTATACTGTGTATCATGACTAGTATCAAATAGCTGAGAGTGTTTAATGCCCTTGAAATTAAATCATGTATTGTTTCCTCATAATGAAGCATGGTATTGTGGTATTCTCCTTTGAATGATTTATCTGGATTGACTTTGCGCATGCTCACACCATATTGTGACTATAAACAAAGTCACCTATAGCCTTGATGATCATTTAGTTTTTGACTTGTAATATCACTTCATGCTTTGATTAATAATGTTTTGTCGCTATGCATGATTATGTCCGTTATTGCTTTCTTAGTTGGTCGCTTCCAGTCTTTTGCTAGTCTTCAACCTGTACTGAGTATGAGATCTACTCGTGCATCCAACTCCCAAACAACAAAGTTGTCCAATGTGTCAACCATACATACCTATATGTGGTATTTCACCGCCACTCCAAGTAAATTTATCGTGTGGTACCTTTAAACCTTCAAAATTATTAAACCCATTTTGTTTTCCCGTTTTAGCTCATAAGGAAGTAGTTTAAATTTTATCATGTTTTATGTCAAGCAAAGTTCCTCTCCCTTATTTCACCGGATGAGTATGGAAATTGTTCTCATATGTGCCCATCACTGTGTCATTGTATGTAGTCGGTTCATCATTGTCCAACAACCATACTTTTTACCCTAGTCTTTCCACTAGAAGATGAATACTACCCGAACTATGTGGTTCAACAAGCGTGTTGATGGTTGCAACAGGTGCAAGCTCAGGAGCCTCATGCGCCATAAGCATCTCTAGAATTTCTTTCGGGGTGGTGCTACTTTGCACATCTTGCTTACATTCTATAATCTCATCAAGCTCTATTGTCCTTCCACTTATACCGTTCTCGCTAAACTCTGTCTCTAGTCTTTCCACTAGAAGATGAATACTACCCGAACTATGTGGTTCAACAAGCGTGTTGATGGTTGCAACAGGTGCAAGCTCAGGAGCCTCATGCGCCATAAGCATCTCTAGAATTTCTTTCGGGGTGGTTGAAAGCTCATGATCCCTCTAATGATTTTGGTGATGATGATAACACGGGTATCATCTATCTAACAGTGTTGTTTTAGACTGTGCAGCTATTATCTCAGATGATTATTGTTATATTCTTGACGGAAGATCAAAGAGAAGACCTACACTCTGGATTAACTTCCACCGGATTTTTCAGTACGCAGCCCGGAAATTCCGGTGTCTTTGGGGCGGAATATCCGGCCCCAGCACCGGAATATTCCGGCCCTCTTCTGGCATCTCTAAAACGACTAAGTGTTTTCACTGCCCGCGCAAAGAATCCAGGGCGGAAATTTGCCCCGGAAATTTCCGGTGCAAAAATCCGGCCCTCTGGGACTTAGCAGAAAATGGAGCACTCTCAGCTGCCCATGCACAGAGATGGGGGCGGAAATTCTGTCCGGAAATTTCCGGGCCCGGATATTTCAATTATCCGCCCCCCGGATATTCCAATATTCCGGTCTTCTGGTCCTTAGCAGTTTTCACCAATTGGCTGCTGCCCGCGCACAGAAGCTGGGGCGGAAATTTGCCCCGGAAATTTCCGGTGCAAATATCCGGCCCCTGGTCCTTAGCAATTTTCGTCAACGAGCTGGTGCCCGCGCGCAGAGAGGGGGGCGGAGTATTGGGACGGAAATTTCAGCCCCCGGATATTTCAAAATTCCGCCCCCCGGACTATTCAAAAATCCGGCCCAGGCAGACCGGAAATTTCCGGTGCTTACACCGGAATATTCCGGTCCGACAGGACTGCAACGGTCAGAAATTGGAGGAGCCTATAAATATCTGTCTTCTTCCTCTAGATAGGTAGCTCGTCCATTCCTCTCTCTCCTCCATTGTTGTAGAGCTCAAAACGCCCCGATCTCCCTCCTCCTCCAACCAAACGCGATGCCCTTCAAGGATCTCATGGAGGAGGACTAGATCTACCTTTCCACCAAGCCAAAACGTGTGTACCCACACCACAACTCTTGGGATCTTGTAATCTATTGGTTGCTTTGTCATCCAAGGGAAACCCTAGTGCTTGTAGCTTCCACCTTGTAGCAAGAAGCTTCAATTGTTGAGAGCCTCCATCTCACTTGTGGAGTAGCCTCAACCTCTTGTAAAGGTTTGGTCAACGCCTTCAAGTCGACTTCATAGTGGAAACGAGAATCTCCCTCACAGGAGAAGCTCAAGGAGAACAAGGTGTGCACATCCGTGCTATTGAGGAGCGCCTAGGTGGCTCCCCACCTCTCCAACGTAGACGTACTTCTTTTAAGAAGGAACTACGGGAAACATATCCTTGTCTCCGTGTTTTTCACTTGTTGTTATCTTTTACCGTTCCTTTATTTCCGCTGCTACTTGTTCCGTGCCACCTAGGGTGTTCACTTAGTTACACATTTAGATAATCAAGCATTTACTTTCCTAAAGCCCCCATTACAAGTGAAAAAGAAGTAAAATTTGTAGGTCACCTATTCACCCCCCCCCCCTCTAGTTGACCATATTGCACTTTCAATTGGTATCAGAGCCTAAGAGTAATCATGGTCAACGGATATGATCCCGAATCTTCTAAGGAGGAGCTCTCCAAAATGGCCGACACTATAGCCAACCTAGAGACAACGGTTTGTACCATTCAAACCCAATTGTCCAAGGTTAGCTCTAGTGTGGGCTCGGAGGTCTCCTCCATCAAGAAGATGTTGGAGAACATGATGGGTAGAACCAAGGGGCCTTCGCACTCTCCCCATGTCACCCATGAGGACAGTTCGGATGAGGAAACGAATCCGGATAATTCCGAACTCGAAGAGAACATTGCCAAAGCTAAGGAGAGTGACGGTGGCTCCAAGTCTCAAACGGCTAATGGTTCGGGGTCCAATTCAAAATTTCCACCACCGCAAAACTATGATTCTATCCACCCAATCGTTTCCATGCCACACATCCTTAATGTTGGAGTTCCACCCATCCTTAACACTAACGAATTTTCCTCTTGGAAGTTTGAAATGGAATCTCACATTTCAGGATCGTGTACCGCATTGTGGAGAAGCGTGATCCATGGATTTCATCCTCATGACCCAATCAACTTGACTCCAAGGGAGGATGTTGAATCTCAACTCAACAAAACTGCTCTTATAATTATTCAGAAGGCTCTCCCAAGGGAGCATCTCACTCACATCCGTGGTTGCAAGACCGCCAAGGAATCTTGGGACAAACTTGACACCTTGTTTCAAGGAAATGCTAGCATTCAATCTTCCAAGTATGATGTGGCCATTGACAACTCCGAGAACTTCGTTATGCAAGAGGATGAGACTCCTGAAGAGCTCTATAGAAGAGTTGTCACTCTCGCCAATCAACTGAGAGACTTTGGCAAGGAAGAGATCACCGATGAGTGGATAAAGAGGAAATTTGTCAAGGCTATCACACCCTTCGAGAAGAATCTCTCCACTAGTATCCGGACAAGAGCGGACTACAACACTCTCAACTCCATTGGTTTTCTTAGTGAGTTCATCGCAATCTCTCTCACACACAAAAGTGCGGATGATGCTCTAGCTTGCTCTAGAGGGATGGGAAAGTCTCCCAATCTTGCATTGAAGTCAAAGGCAATGGCTCGAGTTGATGAAAGTGAAGAAGAAGATGATGATGAAGAGGACTATGAAGACACCTATACGGGAGCTCACAAGTGCATTGCTCTCGCTATGCATGGATATTGGAAGAGATGGGAAGCTCACAAAGCTGGCTCTCCGAGACCTCCACGAAACAAGAACTACAAGAAGAAGGGGGAGCGCCCAAGGACATGCTACAATTGTGGTAGCGCAAACCACTTCGTGAAGGAGTGCCCCTTTGAACCTAGAGAAGAGAACGAAGGCAAGCTTGTTCGCAAAAACAAGACCAAGCCTCCACAAAACAAGAACTTTGCTAGGAAGGTGCCAAGGGCTCTCTATGTTCAAGAAGGGGCGGTTCTGGAGACTTACATCTCCGGAGATGAAGGAGAAGATGAGGTAGTTGGAGTTGCTCACATCGCCAAGGCCACCGCATCATCACCTTCGATCTCTCTATTCGAATCCCCCAATGATAATGTGGCTACCCGACCTACGTATCTTATGGCAAAAGCCACTTCGATATGCTCTCCCAATCCCAAGACCATTATCACTAACCCTCCTTCGTTCTTGGATTGTGTTGAAAATGCTTGTGAGGATGATAGTGAGTCTAATGAGTTAAGTATATGGCTATCTAGCCTTAAAGGGGAGACTAAGGAAAAGGTGGATTCTCTTTTGAGGCAACTTGATGAGGCTAACTCTCTTGTTGATGAAAAGGAGGAGATCATCATGACCTTAGAAAGCCATGGAGGTCAAACTTGCAATGAGCGAGAGCTTGAAAAAGCCCTTGAAAATGAGCGTTCCATTCGTGCCTCACTTGAGGAGAAATTGTCTTGTCTTGAAGAAAACTTTGCCATAAGTGTCTCTAAGCTTAGGAAATAAAATGCTCAATCTCTTGCTTTAATTAAAACTCTTGAACATGAAGAGTTGAAGCTAGGAATTGCTCACGAGGAACTTGGCACTCGTCATGAAAAACTTGAAAAGGAGTTCATGTCTCTTAAGGAAATTCATGACAAGTTAACCAAATCTCGTGACAATCTTCTAGCCCAACTATCAAACAAGCAAGTTGTGTCCACTTCACCCTCTAGCTTGAATGTCTTGCCTAGAAATGCTTGTAGTGCAACTAATCTTGTAGGAAATGAGAAGAATCCCCATGAGATTGCTTCTCAACGAGCCAACAATGGAAAGGAGGTACTTGGCTATATAGCCAAGTCAAAGAAGAAGTACAAGAAGAACAAGAAGAGAGTCACCTCCCCCTCACAAGAAGTAAGATTTGTGAAAGAGGGAGAGGTGACCAAAAGGAAGGAGACCAACACCATTGTGGGTGGTGAGACCTCTAGGGGGAGCACCACTCACAATAACTTTGCCGGGAAATATAATCCATCTTATGTTCTTATGAAGTCTAGAGATGGTCATGTATATGCTAAATATGTTGGTACTTCTTATGGTGACGATTATCATTGGAGTATTTGGGTTCCTAAGACCCTTGTCGCTAACATGAGAGGACCCATTCAAAGATGGGTCCCTAAATCAAGAAACTAATCTATTGTAGGGAAGTGCTTCCGGTTCGAGCAAATGGACGGTGGATAGTGGTGCATCCCAACATATGACCAGAAGCAATGACGCAATGAGTGATATTCATCCTCCATTACCCCATCTCAATTGAGTTACTATTGGTGACAACTCCGAACTAAAGGTATTGGGACGAGGCAAGGTAGAAATCTCGAATGACTTGTCAATTGAGAATGTTCTTCTTGTTGAGTCCCTTGGCTATAATCTCATCTCGGTTCTTCAACTTGCTAAAAGTGGTTTTACCTCTTTCTTTAATAAGGAGAATGTGATTGTCACTTGGGAAACGACTCTTAAAGTAGCCTTTGTTGGGCATGTCGAGAACGGCATGTATGTAGTGGACTTCTCTAAAGGAGACACGTGTGCCGCGACATGTCTAATGGCTAAAGTTGATGTGGGTTGGCTATGGCATCGCCGGTTAGCCCACAATATGAGGACGTTGCATGACCTTCAAAGTGGCAATCATGTTCTAGGACTAACGAATGCTAAGTTTGCCAAAGATCGTGTGTGTAGCTCTTGCGTTCTTGGAAAAACATGGAGAAGCTCACCCAACCAAGACCAACATCACCACCTCAAGAATCCTCGAGCTCATTCACTTGGACCTCTTTGGTCCTCTATCATATGATAGTCTTGGAGGCAAGAAGTATTGCTTGGTGATTGTGGATGACTATTCACGATATTGTTGGGTGTACTTCTTCAAGAGAAAGAGTGAGACTCAAAAGCGGGTCATAGAGTTCATCACTTTGGTGGAAAGGCAACATAATACAAGCATCATGGCTATCCGAAGTGATAATGTCTCCGAGTTCAAGAACTACACCGTGGAGGGATTTCTTAGTGAGGAAGGCATTGCTCATCCATATTCCACTCCCTACACCCCTCAACAAAATGGTGTGGCGGAGAGAAAGAATCGGACTCTTATGGATGCGGCTCGAACCATGATTGCGGAGTTCTCTTCTCCTTATAATTTTTGGGCCGAGGCCGTCTCCACCGCTTGTCACGCTAGCAACCGATTATATCTCCGCAAGATCTTGAACAAGACCCCTTATGAGATTCTCACGGGCAAGAAGCCGGACGTTTCATACTTCAAGGTCTTTGGATGCAAATGCTTCATTCGCAAGAGAGGGAAACGCTTGTCTAAGTTCGAGACTAAATCTTATGAGGGTATCTTTGTTAGCTATGCCTCAAACGCTCATGCTTATAGAGTCTATAACAAGTCCACCGGACAAGTTGAAGAAGCTATAGACGTGGTATTTGATGAGGATAATGGGTCCCAAGGGGGCCGTATAAATCATGGTATTGTAGGAGATGCAATTCCTCCCATCGTCATAAGAAGAATGGGGATTGGTGAAATAATCCCCATTGAGGGTTACCGGATGACGAGGGAGAAGGACTATGCCCCACTCAAGTGGAGCCATTGACTACATCCATTGATAACCAAGGTACCCAACAAGATGCACCAAGCCCTCATGCTTCACCACAAGGCCAAGCTAACAATCAAGGCCAAGCTCATGATGAAGGCCAAGCTCACAATGAGGAACAAGATACACATGGTGATGATACAACTCGGAACATAAGGGATCCACCTCCCGTTGATGATCAAGATCAAGGTGGACATGTCTCCGATGATGAAGGTGATGATCAAGCTCTATCCAAGGAAACTTTGGAGGAGATGCTAGCTCGTAGGGCAAAGAGAAGACTAGATAATCTCGCTCGTGCCGGTCACACGGAGGACATGATTCTTGGACAAGTTCGTGGAAGGGTCGTCACAAGGAGGCAACTAGCGGATTTTAGCAAAGCTCATGCATTCGTCTCTCACATTGAGCCAAAGAAGGTCTATGAAGCTCTTGAAGATCAAGATTGGCTTGAAGCTATGCACGATGAACTCAACAACTTCGAGCGCAACAAGGTGTGAAAATTGGTACCAAGGCCCAGAGATTGCAAGAACGTCATCGGCACTAAGTGGATCTTCAAGAACAAACAAGACAAGGACGGCATCGTCATCCGCAACAAGGCTAGATTGGTTGCTCAAGGCTTCTCTCAAGTCGAAGGTGTCGATTTCGGTGAAACATTCGCTCCCGTTGCTCGTCTTGAATCTATTCGCATCTTACTTGCATATGCCTCTCATCACAACTTTAAATTGCAACAAATGGATGTTAAAAGTGCATTTTTGAATGGTCGCATCCACGAGTTGGTTTATGTCAAGCAACCTCCGGGTTTCGAAGATCCTAACCACCCCGATCATGTCTACAAACTCGATAAGGCGCTATATGGGCTTAAACAAGCTCCACGTGCATGGTACGAGCACCTTAAAGAGTTTTTGGTAGATCGTGGGTTCAATGTTGGTTTAATCGATCCCACCCTTTTCACCAAAAGGGTTGGAGGTGACTTGTTCATATGCCAACTCTATGTGGATGATATCATCTTTGGTTCTACTAACATCGCATTCAATGATGAGTTTTGCAAGCTTATGACGGATAAATTCGAGATGTCAATGATGGGAGAATTAGAGTATTTTCTTGGCTTTGAGATCAAGAAACATCCCGAAGGCACATTCATCAAGAAAGCCAAGTATACTCAAGACATGCTCAAGCGCTTCAACATGCTCGATGCCAAACCTATGAAGACTCCCATGTCCACGACTATTGACTTGAAACCCGACCCGAATGGTAAAGAGGTAGATCAAAAGGTATACCGCTCCATGATTGGCTCTTTGCTCTACCTTTGTGCATCTAGACCCGATATTATGTATAGCGTTGGTAAATGTGCAAGGTTTCAAGCCTCCCCGATACAAAGTCACTTTGAAGCGATTAAGCGTATCTTTCGATATTTAGTTCATACCCCAAACTTCGGTCTTTGGTAGCCCAAGGGTTCAAGCTTTCAGCTCATTGGGTATTCGGATGCGGACTATGTGGGAGAGAAGAAGGATAGGAAATCTACATCCGGAAGTTGTCAATTTCTTGGCCGCTCATTGGTATGTTGGTCTTCCAAGAAGCAAAACTGCATTGCACTCTCCACCACTGAGGCCGAATACATCTCCGTGGCGAGTTGTTGTGCTCAATTACTTTGGATGTGGCAAACATTGAGAGATTATGGTATCGTCTTCGAAAAAGTTCCTCTCTTGTGCGACAATGAGAGTGCCATCAAGGTCGCCTACAATCCTGTTCTTCACTCCAAGACGAAGCACATTGAGATACGACATCACTTTATTCGGGATCATGTTGAGAAGGGTGATATTGACCTCTCCTATGTAGCAACCAAGGATCAACTCGCGGATATCTTCACGAAGGCCCTTGATGAACCAAGATTTCGGGGTTTGAGGAATGAACTAAATGTGATTGATGCGTCTAACTTCTCTTGAACCCTTGCATGAGTACCTTCACTATATGTGCTATCTAGTTTAGATGCAGGCATGGACATAGGGGGAGCGTAGTTCAACTCATGAGCAAACACTCCACCTATCATGCGCAAAACAAACAAAACGTCATGCATATCTAGTCAATTTGTGACTTATAGTGCTTAAAACGTGAGTTATACTTTTGAGTCCAAGATACATCTTCGCGGCTCCTTGGTATCACTCAAACACGGTGGTTTCGGCCACCAACCTTTATTTTTAATTTGTACTTGATGTGTTTTTATATCTTCCTCGTGTTCGTGCGTTCGTTTGTGTTTTTTCGTTTTTGGAGGCTCACTACTTGTTCCATCTTCCACAAAAACTCGGATGGCGTGGGAACACCGGAAATTCTGGCCTAAGGCCGGTCTCAGAAATTTCGCCCATTTCCGATGTGCCTGCTTACAGATGGCACACCGGAAATTTGAGCGGAAATTTCCGGGGTTCGAATTGGACTCGAATAATCGCCCAACTATCCAGCATGCCCGCTCGCAGAAGGCACACCGGATATTTGGGCGAAATATTCCGGCCCAAATTTCCGGACCCCGGAATATCCTGCCTTAATACCGGAAATTTCCGGTGCGGTTGGTCTGGGGCTATATAAGGGCGACGGGAGGGAGCAGTTCCCGATTGCTTCCCTCCCCTCGCCTCCACTCGTCTCCAGCCGCCGCCGCCGCCTCCGAGACCTCCGGGAGGCCCCCTTCGCCTCCCCTCCTCGTCCTCTAATCACCTTTTGCGGATCAAGAGATCGCACGTCCGTTCCTATTCATGGATCCCGGTATGTGTCCATTTTCTCCGTAATCTTGGGTTGATTAGATGATTTGATCTCATATCTAGTGTTCTTCATGGTATTGCACGGTTATTTGTTCACACAAGTATCACCTATTCTCGAGGTTTCATCTCTGTACTAGATTCCTCGTTCTTGATTCGTTATAGGCCCAGATTCAGTTCTGGATTCGAAAATCCCGAAGGCCGGAAATTTCCGCCCCAGGACCGGAATTTCCGCCCCCCCGGAAATTTCCCCTGAGACCGGAATTTCCGCACCCATGACCGGAATTTCCGGCCTGTACTGAATCTTGAACAGAGATCCACTTTCTCCATTTCCACAACTCGTGAGCCCCCGTTTTTGATTCTTGTTTGGTTTTCTTTGCATCTTTTCTACTTTCCTCGCAGATGGCTCAAGCTCTAGGCCCGGCAAGCTGCTCAGTTCCCGCAAGCGACTCCGTCACCTGAGGGAAAATGAGGAGGGGACCTATGTGGATGAGAATGAGACTCGCCGGCGTGCGAGGGATGCTGAGAAGGAATATGAGCGCCAACGTGATGCTGACAGGGCTGCTCGCAAAGCTGGGAAGCAGCAAGGGAAGTCTGCTCTGAACCTAGCCACCATGTCCATCCCCGAGTTCAAGGCATGGCGGGGCAAGGCCTGGTACACTGAGGGTCCTCAAGACCCCACTATTGATTCCTGCTTCTGGCACGTTGAGCAGGAGACCCTTTTCAAGCAAGTGAACACTGTCGTGAGCAAGCCGGTGTGCCCAATGAAGGTTATCAACTTTGCTCATCTGGCTGCCAATCCTGCCTACTTCAACAACTCAGTCCAGTTGGCTGAGCTCCTTGGTCTGCGCCCCCTTATGGAGACTAGATGCTCCTACAACACCACATTCATCCAGCAGTTCTTCGCCACTCTTGTCATTGATGATTCTGAGGAGATTGGGATGTCTTGGATGTCTGACCCCCACTTGCTCACCGCCAACTTCCATGAATTTGCTACTGCGCTCGGGTACCCCTTTGCTGGCCTCAACACTCCCCAGGGTCACCGCATGCATATTCACGGGGTTGAGTATGAGAAGAACAGGCTGGCTGAGTTGTATGGTTCCACAGGTGTGATTGGCTCGGCCAAAGGGCTGTATCCCATATATGACATCCTGCTGCGTATGTTCAGGGAGTCTATTGCCCCAAGTGGTGGCAATAATGATGCTATTCATGGTGGCTTGGTCAACCTCATGTACCACGCCTACCTGACCTTCACTTAGGGTGACATGGATGACCTAGAGGCCCACAAGGTTGATGTGATGGATTTCATCTTCAATGAGATCCACTTTGCTCTCTTCCACCGCAAAGTGCCACCATATGCCCCGTACATCATGAAGCTCATCAAAGCTCGCTATCCCGAGGCACTCCGTGAGGACCTGGAGCTGGACTATGAGGATCACAAGGATGTTACGCTGTACAAGAAGGCAGCTGACACACAGCAGGCTGCACATGATGTGGGTGCCACAGGTCAAGGCCACCGTGATCCTCGCATGCGTCCTCCTCCCCCTGGCAAGAAGAAGCGCTCATGGCTTGTTCGCGCAATTGAGAAGGTGCTGTGCATGAATGTGTGCCTCCACAAGGAGAACTACAGCGCCTATGTGGAGCGCCGCAGCATCCTCGAGAACCAGCATCACATCATGACTGCTCTTGGTGCTCCCAATATGCCACCACTTCCTCCTCCGAGGATTGCCTACAAGAACTGGAACAACCGCGACGTTGACTGGGATATCGGTGTGGATGATGATGAGGACATGGAGGATGTCACCGAGGATGAAGCGGAAGAGGAAGATGAGGACACCCAGGCCTAGAGTTTGCTCCATGGGACGTAGCTCTCTCTTTTTGGTATCCTGATGCCAAAGGGGGAGAAGATCTAGATGATCGCGGGGATTTGCTTGGGTGGGTTTCGTTCTTTATTTGCCTGTTTTTATCATCTCGTGCGTCTTTTCGAACTTCGTTCTATCGTACTCGTTATTCGTTGGTGAACTATTATTATTAGGAGGCATGTCTCCTATATATGCTATATGTGATGTTTTTCATATCCTGCACTGTTAGTTTAAATCCCTGCAAATACCCGTGTTGTCATCATTCACCAAAAAGGGGGAGATTGAAAGCTCATGATCCCTCTAATGATTTTGGTGATGATGATAACACGGGTATCATCTATTTAACAGTGTTGTTTTAGACTGTGCAGCTATTATCTCAGATGATTATTGTTATATTCTTGACGGAAGATCAAAGATAAGACCTACACTCTGGATTAACTGCCACCGGATTTTTCAGTACGCAGCCCGGAAATTCCGGTGTCTTTGGGGCGGAATATCCGGCCCCAGCACCGGAATATTCCGGCCCTCTTCTGGCATCTCTAAAACGACTAAGTGTTTTCACTGCCCGCGCACAGAAGCCAGGGCGGAAATTTGCCCCGGAAATTTCCGGTGCAAAAATCCGGCCCTCTGGGACTTAGCAGAAAATGGAGCACTCTCAGCTGCCCGCGCACAGAGATGGGGGCGGAAATTCTGTCCGGAAATTTCCGGGCCCGGATATTACAATTATCCGCCCCCCGGATATTCAAATATTCCGGTCTTCTGGTCCTTAGCAGTTTTCACCAATTGGCTGCTGCCCGCGCACAGAAGCTGGGGCGGAAATTTGCCCCGGAATTTCCGGTGCAAATATCCGGCCCCTGGTTCTTAGCAATTTTCGTCAACGAGCTGGTGCCCGCGCGCAGAGAGGGGGGCGGAGTATTGGTACGGAAATTTCCGCCCCCGGATATTTCAAAATTCTGCCCCCCGGACTATTCAAAAATCCGGCCCACGCATACCGGAAATTTCCGGTGCTTACATCGGAATATTTCGGTCCTACAGGACTGCAACGGTCAGAAATTGGAGGAGCCTATAAATAGCTGTCTTCTTCCTCTAGATAGGTAGCTCGTCCATTCCTCTCTCTTCTCCATTGTTGTAGAGCTCAAAACGCCCCGATCTCCCTCCTCCTCCAACCAAACTCGATGCCCTTCAAGGATCTCGTGGAGGAGTACTAGATCTACCTTTCCACCAAGCCAAAACGTGTGTACCCACACCACAACTCTTGGGATCTTGTAATCTCTTGGTTGCTTTGTCATCCAAGGGAAACCCTAGTGCTTGTAGCTTCCACCTTGTAGCAAGAAGCTTCGATTGTTGAGAGCCTCCATCTGACTTGTGGAGTAGCCTCAACCCCTTGTAAAGGTTTGGTCAACGCCTTCAAGTCGACCTCATAGTGGAAACGAGAATCTCCCTCACCGGAGAAGCTCAAGGAGAACAAGGTGTGCACATCCGTGCTATTGAGGGGCGCCTAGGTGGCTCCCCACCTCTCCAACATAGACGTACTTCTTTTAAGAAGGAACTGCGGGAAACATATCCTTGTCTCCGTGTTTTTCACTTGTTGTTATCTTGTACCGTTCCTTTATTTCCGCTGCTACTTGTTCCGTGCCACCTAGGGTGTTCACTTAGTTACACATTTAGATAATCAAGCATTTACTTTCCCAAATCCCCCATTAAAAGTGAAAAAGAAGTAAAATTTGTAGGTCAACTATTCACCCCCCCTCTAGTTGACCATATTGCACTTTCAGTGGTGATACTTTGCACATCTTGCTTATATTCTATAATCTCATCAAGCTCTATTGTCCTTCAACTTATACCGTTCTCGCTAAACTCTATCTCGAGAGATATGCCACCCTATGGATACAAACACTTTGTCTTCGGTTTTGTGGTAAAATGAATACCAAACTATTTCCTAGGGATAAACTACAAATACACATTTATCCACTTTGGGTTCTAGTTTCCTCGGTTGTAAACTCTTTACAAACGAATCACAACCCCAAATATTCAGAAATGATAACTTGGGTTTCTTCCCAAACCATAACTCATATGGTGTCATTTCAACGGATTTTGATGGCGCTCTATTGTGAGTAAAAGATGTAATCTCTAAAGCGTATCCCAAAATGACAAAGCCATATCCGTATGATTATTCACGACATGAATCATATAGGAAATACGTACAAAATATATAGAACATTAATGGAAGGACATTCATAACTAATACTCCAACCGTTATGCAACATGCATCTCAAAGTATTAAGTTCAAATAAACAGAGTATTGCAACGCACATGATGACATAATGTAGACAATAACAAAACCATCTAAAAATGGCAATGAAACCATCGGTTTATCCTTAGTAGCAACAACAAATTACAAGCCTTGTTCCTTATGGCCACCAGAATATAGATCAATGTATGATTGAACTCACAATCACACACGGCTCACTTCAAGATCAACCCATCAAAGTTGGCCAAAATAGACCTAGGAGTATAGATGAATACAAATTATGCGACAAAGAAACATAGTGGATCTTAATATAATTCATGAATATATCTGATCGTAATGTGACCATTCATCACATCCCAACAAATGCAACATGGATTACATCATATGGATCTCAATCATTTAAGGCGTCTCATTAGATCATTGTATTGAGGATCATATGAAGATAATATGTCAGCTAGATCCTACTATGGACCCATAATCCAAAGGAGAACGACACACACATTGTCATGGGGGTAACAAGGTTGATGATGATGATGGCTGATACGTCTCCAACGTATCTATAATTTCTGATGCTCCGTGATAATATTATGCCAATTGCTACATGTTTTCTCCCTTCTTTATGTCATTTTACACGTTTGAAAGATCGAGAGGTTAACTAGAGGGGGGGTGAATAGGTTAACTACAAATTTTAACTTCTTTTTCGAGTTAACAAGATAGTGCTCAAATATAGATTGTCTAGATTATGAAACTAGGTGAACAATCCTATATGTTGAAAAAGTAAAACTAGCACAAGGTGAATATATAACTAAGCTAGTAGCAACACGTAAAGGTAAGTTGAGGAATAACTGAACACAATGACGCAGAGATGTATCCCTAAGTTCACTTCCCAATGGAAGCCAATCTCCGTTGGAGCGGTACGGTGCCACCAATGTGGAACACCGAGTAGCCCTCAAATGGCACACCGTATCTCCTTTGAGTCCTTCCACCGATGTGGAGAGGCTCGAATCACTATGTTGTTGTTGAGGTTGACAACTAGAACCTTTACAAGGATGAGACACACTCCACAACTTTGGAGGGTCCTCACCAAATCCCGAGAGCCGCCAAGACTCCGAGAAACAAGATCCACGAGCACAAGAGCTCCGGGGATATCAACAAGGCTCCGAGCTCCGATGAGCTAAGAGAAACAAGGTTCTTGGCTCCGATGAACCAAGAACTACAAGATCCCTAAGGTATGAGTGGGGTGATTTATAATCGGCTTGGTGGAGTTGTAGATCGGGGATGTCTCCTCCAAATCCCAAAGAATCATGAGCTTTGGTTGGGGATTTGGGGAGATGCTTGAGCTTGAGCTTGGTCAATCAACGGTGGAGTGAGTGAGTGTAATTGACACCTTCTAAAGGTAGGAGATGAACTCCTTTTATAACGGAGAGGGAGAAAACGGTCGTCGGGGGGGGGGGGGTTGAGCCACTGCGGGGCCGGCTTGGGCCCGGTCTGGGGCCGGGGTAGCGCCCGGACCACCCGGCCTGGGGCCGGTGTGGAACCAAGGCGAGGCCAGGGCAGCGCCCGAGCAGCCCACCCTCGGAGCTTGGCCAGGCCGGCGTGGAGACGAGACGGGGCCGGGGTAGTGCCCGAGCACCCCGGCTAGGCCGGCCAGGGAGGCCGGCTCCCCTGTTTTCTCTTCTCCCCTTCATATTTCTTTTCTCCCTTTTCTCTTTTCTTTTATATCTTTTTGCTGTCAATCTCATGGACATCCAAGGACGTATATGATTGCATTTATCCATGATAGGCTCTGAACATACTTAGGGAAAACATTAGACCTTCCATATGTTGTGATCAAACACCGAAAACAAGATTAGGAACAATGTCCTTTCAATCTCCCCCTTTTTTATGTTTGATGACACCATACAGATTTGCATTACGAATAATTTATCATGGCTATTTGCAAGGAGATAAAATTATAGAGGCACTCCCCCTTTTTGTGTGCCCAATCATAAGATATATGTTTGATGAACAAATGGAGTGCAATTATTATGATTCTCATCTCCCTAGGATATGTGATGCTTAACACGATATTCATATGTGAAATGTGAAGATGATTCGAAAATGATCTAGAACTATAGATGGATATGTATAAGCTATGAGTTCGTTGAATCAAATTTGAACCAAGTAGCGAAGATTCATGTATAGGCAAGGTTCTTATATAAGTGATTGTTTTGCAAAAGAAATCTCACCATAGCTTTCATCTCATAGTAGATAGATAGATAAAGAATAACCTCATTATGGTCTTCATCTCATCAAGTAGTGAGTAGATAGATAGTATGATAACCTTATGATCTTCAACACATCAAATATCACATCACATAGTAGATAAATAGATAGTACGATAGATAGTAGAGACATAGTCTTACAATAGCAACAAAGTTCAACGAAACACACAAATAGTAGGATCAACTAAGATCGAGAAAAGCAATAGCGATGATAAAACGCAAATAGATGCATTATATGCAATGCAATGCATTGAGGATCCTAATATTTCTCCCCCTTGGCATCAAGACACCAAAAGGGAGAAAATGATGCACGTCCAATCACTCGTCATCATCCATCTCAACATCTGGCGCACGAAAGTCCTCATGGGGTGCCTGACTGAAACTAGCTTCAGCTGCAAAGGAGGCACCAAAAGGCCCGAGAGAACTAGCATCATCACCAAGCCAGAAGGTGTGCTTTGACTTCCAGGTGTCCTCCGTGATCTCATCCGAGCTAGGAGAGCCGAGTGGAAGCTGAAGAGCTTTCATGATAGCCCGCTGGTTGCAACGAGATGCCTTGCCCTTGCGATAGGATTGATAATCTTGCTTCTGTTTGTCAATGAAGAAGCAATTCATCTTCTGAAGAGCCATCTTGATGCTGAATGTGCCAGAAGGTGGGACAGTAGGGTCTGGATAAGAAGAGATGGGGATACCCTGAGAGGTACTAGGCGCAGTGGACAAAGTGCGGGTGCGCTTGGGGTGTTGAGCAGCAGCTATCTCAGCCTCAGCAGCCGAGAGAAGAACAGACTGTTTGGGAGTCGCCTTGGAGTAGTTGTTGATGAGACCAACTGGAATCTTAGACTCAATGAGGATCTGAAGATATGAGCCATAGATTGGGACCCTCTTGTCACGAACCACAGTCCTCATCTCATGCCACATGTAATCCAGAATATCCAAAGGCCTTTTGTTCCTCATAGCAGTGCCAATATGAAAGAGGAGATTCACCAACAATTTGCGTACCTCACCCTTCTCACCAAACTTGACATTGATAGTGTTCTGTAGAATGGTGTGCACAATGTAACAAAACTCAGAGAAGTATTTGACCTTGGGAATGTGCTGAGTACCGGTACCTGGTGGGTAGCAATGACGCAGACCATCTTGAGCCTTCATAAGGTACTTCATATCACCATGGATGCAAAGGAAGTTCATTGCATCAAATATAACCAGCGGAAGACCGATAATTGAACCAAACTCAGTCATGGTGGCGGTACAGTTAACACCAGCACTCATCCAAGTCAAAGTACGAGGGCCCTCGGTGGAGAAGAATATAGTGGCATAGAATTCCTTCAGCAGCTTGGGAGCAAATGGGCGAGGGTTGGTAGTCCCCATGAGAGCAGAGATACCATGAAAATCCATAAGCTCCATATCCCCTGGCCAATGCTTGCGGGCTTTCTCCACATCAAAGAATTGTTGATCAACATAAGTGTTCTGAAGTTTCCCCAGAATAAACTCATACATGACCTGATGCATCTTGAAGTAGAACCGGAGATCGGCACAAGTACTTTGCCCAAAATCATAAGGATTGAACTTCAAGCGCGCAATCTCAAAATCATCGGCACTCAGACCGCCCCAATTGGTAACCACTAGCTCAGCTGGATTGACAGGAAGTGGAGCACCCTGCCTCTGAGAAGGAGTAAAGCCAGCAACGGCAGCAACACTTTTCTTGCTGGGACAAAGAGCATGTGGTCCCTTGCCACTTGGGGCATCGGCATCGCCTGAGAGGAATGATGCATGGATATGGACAATTATAATAAGTGCACATGGTCGTTATTATAAAAAAATTGTTCCATTGTGATGAGTGATAGTGACAAGAGCGGGAACAAAAAAATCAACTAGATAGTACATTGTGAGCAGATCATAGCATAGCAAGGTGGAACTACATCATAGCATGCCATAATTTTTTTTGTACTAGCAAGTTGGGACTACCTCATAGCATGGCAAGTTGGAACTACATAGTGAGGATCACAATTAGATGAAAGTGATAAGTCTAAGGTATGGCTAGTGTGACATATGAACTATGTGATATCTATCATAAACACTAGATGCGATTTGAACCCCTAAAACAATGAATCAAGGCATCATACCGAGAGAGATATAGCAAATAAAATATGGTGTAGAAGAGGAGCCCTAGATATTACCCGAGTTGGAAGCCATCTTTGAAATAAATCCACGAAATCAAAAGGAGAGGATCTCCTCCAAGAGGGCACCAAAGAGGATTCCACTGGGAGGAGAGTGTGGAGGAGGCCGAGGGCTTGCAGATCTGTGAGTTTGGGTGGTAGGGAGGGTCTAGGGTGTGGGGGGAGAGGGGGGAAGGGAGAGATCCAAGGAGGGCTCCAATGGTGGTGGTTGGTGGGGGAAGAAGAAGGGGGTTAGGGAGAGGTGGAGGGGTGCGTGGCCCCTCCTCTTTGTGCTTGTGTGCGCAGGCGGGCACCCGGCCTGGGGAGCCGGCCAGGCCGGCATGGGAGGGCGCGAGGCCGGGCAGGTGGCCGAACATCCCGGCCTGGACCCCGTCCTGGGGCCAGCGCGGGAGTGAGCGGGGCCGGGCGTGACGCCGGGTGACCTGACCTAGAGTGCCGTCCAGGCCGGCGTGGGAGGGGGGAGGTCGAGGCCGGCTGTGAGGCAGGGAAGCCAGCCTAGAGAGCCGGCCAGGCCGGCCGTCCGGTCCGGTTTTGGGCAAAAAAAAATCTTTTGTTTTGAAAAACCGAAATTGTTTTCCTCTTTTTTTAAAGGTACAAGTTTATTTAAACGAGTGATACAACGGTAAGTGTTCCATATTTTTTTGTTTAGCAAGTTTTACTCGACCATGTGCACAAATGTGATGAGATGAAATGAATATGATGATTTCCATATGCATCCAATGGAGAGAAAGAAAATAAAATTGAATTAAACAACATTGGATGCAATATGAAATATGAAAAACGAAAATGCATATGAGTGGAACACAAAATGTCTTATCAATATGAAAACCAAACAACACTCGAATCATGAATTTTGGGCGGTAGCCTTAGCCACCATGTATGAGTATGTTCGATATGACACCGCGAAGATATATATTGGGTGCATCGTCGAGACTCGTCATTGAAGCACATTATATCATTTGGAATGACCATTATGCATGATTTTTTTATTTATGCATTATAGGAGTAGTGTTGACTCATTGATTGAGCTATACTCCCCCTATGTCTATGCGTACATCTAAGAACCAAATAGGAGTCTAGTAGAGGTGTGTATGAAAGATTTTCAATCAACTAAAATTGCTTGCACATACGACATTGAGCTCACTCCTTAATTGCTTGAATCTCTTCTCATCTAGGGGTTTTGTAAGGATGTAGGCAAGTTGATCTTTAGTGTTGATATAGGAAAGTGAGACATCTCCATTGGCCACATGATCTCGAATGAAATGATACCGAATCTCGATATACTTGGTCTTGCCATGAAGTACCGAATTGTGACCAATCTTTATAGCACTCTCATTATCACATAAAAGAGTCATTGTCTTAATCTCAATTCCAAAATCCTTAAGACATTGCCTCATCCATAAAAGTTGAGAGCAACAACTAGCGGCGGAGATATAATCCGCTTCTGTGGAGGAGGTGGCAATGCAATTTTGCTTCTTGGAAGACGAACACACGAGGGACCTACCAAGGAATTGGAAAGCACCCGAGGTTGATTTTCTATCCACCTTGTCACCTCCCCAATCCGCATCCAAATATCCCATAAGATCAAAAGTTGTGTTTGATGGATACCAAAGACCATGTGTCGGAGTGTCAACCAAATACCTAAGAATCCTTTTGACCGCAAATATATGGCTTTCCTTGGGGTTAGATTGAAATCTTGCACACAAACCCACACTAAACATAATATCCGGTCTAGATGCACAAAGGTAAAGCAAAGATCCAATGATAGAACGATAAAGTTTGGGATCAACCGGTATACCTTCGTGATCCATAGTAAGATTCACGGTTGTTGACATTGGATAAGCTAGTGGCTTGGCATTGTTCATATCAAATTTCTTGGGCATGTCTTGAATATATTTTGCTTGACAAATAAAAGTTCCTTCATAATATTGCTTGATTTCAAAGCCAAGAAAGAACTTCAATTCTCCCGTCATAGACATCTCAAACTCACTTGTCATTAATTTGGAAAATTGGTCTACAAAGCTCACATTAGAAGATCCAAATATAATATCATCAACATATACTTGACAAACGAAGAAATTTCCATCTACACTTTTGGTAAAAAGAGTGGGGTCAATTACCCCAAGTACGAAACCACGATCTACTAGGAACTCCTTTAGATGATCATACCAAGCATGTGGGGCTTGTTTGAGGCCATACAAAGCCTTATGGAGGAGGTAGACATGGTTAGGATACTTGGGATCCTCGAACCTCGGGGGTTGTTTAACATATACCAATTCACTTAGAGGACCATTTAGAAAAGCACTTTTAACATCCATTTGATGCAAGATGAAGTTATGGCTAGTGGCAAATGAAAGTAATATACAAATGGATTCAATTCTAGCTACGGGAGCGAAGGTTTCACCGTAGCCAAGTCCTTCGACTTGAGCGTAGCCTTGAGCAACCAATCGAGCCTTGTTGCGAATCACTTGCCCATGAGAATCTTGCTTGTTCTTGAACACCCATTTTGTTCCAATGACATTATGACCCTTGGGTCTTTCCACTAGTGACCATACTTTGTTTCTCTCAAAATTATGAAGCTCTTCATGCATGGCTTGAACCCAATCTTCATCTTCAAGAGCATCATGCACTTTGATAGGTTCAACATGAGAGACATATGAATGAATACCAAAAAACTTGAGCACTTGTCCACGAGTGGAGACACTTCTTCCCAAGCCACCAAAAATATTCTTTTGATAATGTGAATTCTGTTGCAATTTTGAGGCTTGACGAGTCATGATTCGAACTAGGGCAACATCGGCATTCTCATTTGGAGGGATATCTTCATCATTTCCTTCATCAGGACCATGATCCATCCGGAGTGGAGTTCTTGGTGAAGCATCACCAAAATCATTTCCACCATTATCATTGGGTGGATCTTGATCACTTTCTTGATGAGGAGTATCCACTTGAAGGTCTTGTTCTTGTTCTTGTTCTTGGTTTACCATTTTATTGGTGGTTGATGTAGAGGGCTCCACTTGCGTAGAGCTAGCCCCATCCACATTTTCCACAAGGTGTCCCTCAATGTGTATAAGGGGACCTATACCCATTCTTCCTATGGCTATGGAAGAAGGTTCATCGCCTACATCATCACAATCAATTTGCTCCACTTGGGAGCCATTATTCTCATGAAACTCCACATTCATAGATTCTTCAACACACCCGGTGGATATGTTGTAGACTCTATAAGTGTGAGAGTTCGTGTCATAACCAACAAATATGCCTTCAAAAGTTCTAGGATCAAATTTAGACAATCTAGTACCTTTAATGTAGACTTGACATTTGCATCCAAAGACTCAAAGATACTTGAGGTTGGGTTTGTTACCGGTTAGGAGTTCATATGGAGTCATACCAATCATCGGACGAGGGAAGAGTCGGTTAGATAGATGACAAGCGGTGTTGATGGATTCGGCCCAAAAGTTATATGGGGATTTAAACTCGGCCATCATAGTTTCTTGCCATATCAATAAGTGTGCGATTCTTCCTCTCCGCTACACCATTTTGTTGAGGGGTGTACGCAGCGAAATATTGATGTCTTATCCCCTCTTCACTCAAGAATTCGTCCATGGTGTAGTTCTTGAACTCGGACCCATTGTCACTCCTAATTAACAAGATCTTGGTGTCATATTGGCGTTGCACTTCCGTGGCCCAATACATGAACCTTTCTTGAGTCTCACTCTTCTTCTTTATATAGAATACCCAAGTGTATCTTGTATAATCATCAACAATCACCAAACAATACTTTTTGCCATCGAGACTATCATATGTGTGAGGCCCAAGTAAGTACAAGTGAATACGATCAAAGGGCCTTGTTGTGGAGATGATTGATGTCTTGGGATGATTCTTCTCATGCATCTTTCCGACAGTACAAGAGCTACATGGGCGATCTTTGGAAAAATTCACACTTTCTAGTCCTACCACGTGCTCACCCTTCACAAGAGTTTGTAAATTTCTCATACCTATGTGGCCCAAGCGGCGATGCCAAAGCCACCCCACATCGGATTTAGCCATTAGACAAGTGGCGATATGTGTAGTTTCTTTCGAGAAATCCACTATATACATACCGTTTTCCACAAATCCAACAAAGGCTACTTTAAGAGAAATGGTGTGAAGAACAAGCACGTGATGTCGCCAAAATACACATGTAAAATTGCATTCACAAAGTTGCAAGACGGAAAGAAGATTATAGCCAAGGGACTCAACAAGGAGGACTTTCTCAATGGATGAATCCGGAGAAATGACCACCTTGCCATGTCCCAATACCTTAAGTTGTGAGCGATCACCAATAGTTACATGAGGAAATTTGAGGAGTTGGAGTTTTAAATCATTCAACACTTCCTTGGTTCCGATCATATGTGCGGAACAACCACTATCAATCATCCATGATGTTCCTCCGGAAGCACAATCCTACAATGAATCAACTTATTGTCTTAGGTACCCATTTTTGGATGGGTCCTTTCTTGTTAGTCACAAGGGTCTTAGGAACCCAAATAGAATACTTGTAATCATCACCATATGAGGTGCCAATATATTTTGCATAAACATGATCATCAATAGATTTAAGAAGCACAAATGATGGGTTATACTTTCCCGCAAAGTTGTTGTGAGTAGTAGTGTTCCTAGGAACAATACTCTTAGCAATAATATCAAACTCATCTTCATCATTAGCCAACTCCCCCGCCTTCACAAAAACAATAGAGTTAGTGGGGGGAGTTGACTTATTCTTGTAGGCCACCTTGGAAGTTGAACCAAAGCCAAGGCCTTCCTTGCCAACAACTCTCTTTTGACTACTCAAAAGATCATTAAGGTTCTTTTGCCTTTGGATGCATGTGGCAAGACCTTTGTTGAGTTGTGCCTTCAACCTATTGTTCTCCTCAATGATAGTAGCCTTGACACACAAAGGGTTAGTAATACAAGAGTGTTCATCCACATTTTGTAACCTTTCAAGGTTTTGAGCTCATCTGAAATTGTTCGATGATCAATTTTAAGCTTATCAAAATCCTTAATGAGTTCATTGTAACCATGGTTAGTTGCATCATTTAAGACCATGAATTCCGATACCTTGGCAAAAGCATTCTCACAATCAAGTTTTGCTTTAGCTATGTCAATTGCATAGGTTTCCTCTATTCTTTCTCTAAAGCAATGTGATTCATCTAGAGCTTTTTCAAGCTCCTCAATTTTACTAGCATCATCACGAGCAAAATTTTCAAGTAAAGTTATTCTCTCCTCATGTTCATCAATGACGCCATGTTCCTCACTTAATTGATCCATGAGAGAGACAAAGATATATTTAGTTTCTCCTTCAAGTTTCTCCACAAAGTTTGTCAAGGGGTCTTCCTCGACACAATTTAATAATGAAGGAGTAGAAGAGTTTGCAAGTTTGAGTGTAGGAGTCACCTTTGGGGGTATACCCTTGGCCATGAAGCACTTGTGACTCGAGGGACCTTTGTTGTCATTGGGGTTTGAGAAGAGAGAGCTTAAGTTAGGAGGTACGACGCCCCTAGCCATGGCCGCCATACCTACTTGTTCACCTTCACCATAACTCTCTTCACCATCGGGCGTGTACTCAACTTATTTTGCAATCATTTCCCTAGGAGGGCCTCTCTTGATGAAGTTCTTGGACTTGGGAATGAAGGTGGATTTCTTTCTTAGTCTTCCACCATTTTCAATTATACTATTGAAGGGGCACTCGGCAACAAAGTGTTCTTTCTTAGTCCTTTCCATCTTCACGCTTGAGACTTCTTTTCCCTTGTTCTTGGTGTCATTTTACCTAAAATATCCTTTCTTCCAACACTTGTGTTGATCAAGGGCCAAGCATTCTTCATGTGATGTCTTCATCTCTTTCTCGGAGACCTCATGTGTGGATCCACCATCATCACTAGAGTCATTCTCTTCATAGGGGATGGCCTTAGCCTTCAAAGCAAGAGATGGTTTCTTCATTCCGTTTACATGGGCCATGACATCATCGGAGGTTTGCTTCATGACTTTTAGAGTGAGGAAGAGACCCAAAACATCATTGGGGGATAGATCCAAGTAAACGGCCCTTGATTGAACATTCATCACCATGCCTTCATTGTATGGAATCAAGGTGAGTCGAAATCTCTCCTTGACCCAATTCTCCGTACAATCCTTGAGTCCACAATCTCTCATGTCATTTACGAGAGCCTTGAGTCTTCTAAACATGTCTTCGATGTTCTCTCCATCACCCAAATGAAAGTCCTCAACTCGTCTTTGGATGATTGACTTCTTGGATCGTTGAAGGTTGACGTTGTCGTCAAACATATCAACAAGGTAATCCCAAGATTTCTTCGCACTTGAGAAGGACCGGATGTGCTCAACTCCTTCCTTTTCCATTTCCTTCTCCAGCATGTGCAAGTAATGAGCGTTGAGTTGCTCATCTATGATGTCACTTGAGCTTAAGTTCAAGGGATCCTTTGGCTCATACCCTTTTTCAGCAATTCTCCATATTTGCATTTAAGAGCTGCACATGTAAGACTTCATGTAAGATTTCCAATTAGTAAAACGATACCTATCCACCATAGGAGGTGGACCAAGATGATTAACATATGGATTTTGAACATTTGGAGCATTGTTATAAGCAAAACCAAACGAATTTCCACCACTAACACTTCTGGATGCCGATGTTGCGAACCCTTCCTTAGATGGAATGGGGTTTCCATGTTCATATAAGGCAACATTTTCTTTAGATTGATTAGATGAGGATGCCAATTCCTTTATTAGTCCCTCCATCTTTTTCTCGGAGTTATCAATAATAGCTTGGATTAGCTTTTGAATCCCCTCCATGGTGACGGGTTCATTAGCCATCCTTTCCTCCTCTTTAGGCGGTAAATCCCTTAATAAAGAGACGAGGCTCTGATACCAATTGAAAGATCGAGAGGTTAACTAGAGGGGGATGAATAGGTTAACTACAAATTTTAACTTGTTTTTCAAGTTAACAAGATAGTGCTCAAATATAGATTGTCTAGATTATGCAACTAGGTGAACAATCCTATATGTTGAACAAATACAACTAGCACAGGGTGAATATATAACTAAGCAAGTAGCAGCAAGTAAAGGTAAGTTGAGGATTAACCGAACACAATGACACGGAGATGGTATCCTGAAGTTCACTTCCCAATGAAAGCTAATCTCCGTTGGAGCGGTGCAGTGCCACCAATGTGGAACAACGAGTAGCCCCAAATGGCACATCGTATCTCCTTCGAGTCCTTCCACCGATGTGGAGAGGCTCGAATCACTATGTTGCCGTTGAGGTTGACAACTAGAACCTTTACAAGGATGAGGCACACTCCACAAGTTTGGAGGGTCCTCACCAAATCCCGAGAGCCACCAAGACTCCGAGAAACAAGATCCACGAGCACAAGAGCTCCGGAGATATCAACAAGGCTTCGAGCTCCGATGAGCTAAGAGCAACATGGTTCTTGGCTCAGATGAAGTAAGAACTACAATATCCCGAAGGGATGAGTGGAGTGATTTATAATCGGCTTGGTGGAGTTGTAGATCGGGGATGTCTCCTCCAAATCCCAAAGTATCACGAGCTTTGGTTGGGGATTTGGGGAGATGCTTGAGCTTGGTCAATCAATGGTGGAGTGAGTGAGTGTAATTGACACCTTCTAAAGGTAGGAGGTGAACTCCTTTTATACTAGAGAGGGAGAAAACGATCGTTGGGGGGGGGGACCCCCCACTCCAGCCCACCCCCGCCTTGAGCTACTGCGGGGCCGGCTTGAGCCCGGTCTGGGGCCGGCGCACCCTTCCCACCCCGGCATGGGGATGGCCCGGCCTGGGGCCGTCGTGGATTCGAAGCGGGGCCCGACCTGGGGACAAGGCGAGGCTGGGGCAGCGCCCGAGCAGCCCGGCCGAGGAGCCCAGCCAGGCCGACGTGGAGACAAGACGGGGCCGGGGCAGTGCCCGAGCACCCCGGACTTGAAGCCCGGCCATGCCGGCCTGGGAGACCGGCTCCCTTGTTTTCTCTTCTCCCCTTCCTATTTATTTTTTCCCTTCTCTTTTCTTTTCTATCTTTTTGCTGTAAATCTCATGGACATCCAAGGACGTATATGATTGTATTTATGCATGATAGGCTCTGAACATACTTAGGGAAAACATTAGACCTTCCATATGTTGTGATCAAACATCGAAAACAAGATTAGGAACAATGTCCTATCAATGTTTTCCGGGACTAACCTACTAACAAGATGCCAAGTGCCAGTTCCCTGTTTTCTGCTGTTTTTGGTTTCAGAAAAGTTGTTCTCGAAATATTCTCGGAATTGGACCCCACAAAGCCAGAAGTGCCTATTTTTTCTGGAAGCATCCAGAAGACTGAAGAGGAGTCGAAGAGGGGCATCAGAAGGCCCACACAATGGGGTGGCGCCCCCCTTGGCTGCGCCAGTGGTGGTGTGGGGCCCCTAGGGCTCCACCGCCTCCGCCCTTTCGCCTATTTATTCCCCCCGGATGGAAAACCCTAAACACCTGATCAAATATCCCCAAAAAGTTCCACAGTCGCCGTCACCATCAACCCTAGATCAGGGGGGGGTTCTGAAGCTGTCTCTGGCACCCTGCCGGAGAGGAAATCATGACCGGAGGCCTCTCCATCACCATTTCTGCCTCCGGAGTGACGCGTGAGTAGTTCATCCTTGGACTACGGGTCCATAGCAGTAGCTAGATGGTTGTCTCCTCCTCTTATGCCTCCATGTTTAGATCTTGTGTGCTGCTTAACATGATCGAGATTGATCTTATGTAAATCTATGTGTTGTGTTTGCTGGGATCCAATGAATATTGAAATTATGCCAAGTTGATTATAGTCTTTATTTGCATATGTTATTTGTGATCTTGCGTGCTTTCCGTTTCTAGTGGTTGCTCTGGCCAAGTAGTTCCTAGTGACTCCAAGAGGGACATGCCTCCTTTTCGCCTTGCTCGAGTGACAGAAACGTGAAGGGGGAGGATGTGCTGTTGCCACTAGGGACAAAAAAACGGCGTGAGTGCCCGCGTGTACAATCATTGCTTACATTACACACTTTGTTTAATGTAGTTTTCTGTTGCTTGCAACTTAATACCTAAGGTGGTTCGGATGATAACCTGAGGGTGGCTTATTAATCATAGATGCAGTTGGACTATGGTCTATGTATATTGTTGCAATGCCCATACTAAATATCATAGTAGTCATCATGTCATGAATGTGCACTACGATGCAACATTTATTTGTCAATTGCCCAGCTGTAATTTGTTCAGCCAGCATGCTATCTTTTATGGAGAGACACCACTAGTGAATCTATGAACCCCGGTCCATTTTCCTACCCTGTTAAAACAAACCACCACAATTTCATGCTTTCTTTACTTACTGCAAGCATACATTATTTTCCACACTGTACGTCTAATCTTTGTTTTCAGCAAGACCGGTGAGATTGACAACCTCACTGTACCGTTGGGACAAAGTATTTTGGTTGTGTTGTGTGCAGGTTCCACGTTGTTGCTGACACCGGTGAACCATCACCACCGTCTGTGGCATCAACCTTCCGAAGGTCCTCTTGCTCCTACTGGATTGATAACCTTGGTTCTTAACTAAGGGGAATTTCCTACCGCTGTGCTCATCACACCCTCCTCTTGGGGTATCCCAACACGCACCATCAATGAAATTTCTGGCGCCGTTGCTGGGGAGTAAAAAGTCTTCTGGCAAGGGGAGTCTCTCACCCTCAACCTCTCTATTTTGTTTATTGTCTTGTTTTTATTTTTGTATTGTTTTGCTTCTCTTTATCAAAACACAAAAAAATTAGTTTACTTTATAGCATAGAAAGCAACTCAAGTATTTTCAAGTGAAGCATTCACTTCCTATTTTTGCTTTATCATGCTTGCTATCAATGTTTGATGTCTTTGAAACTAGATCTTTTAGGCAGGTGGGTTCACAGATGAACAACAAAAACATTATAAGGAACACCGCTTGTCACGAAAAGGGATACACTTATGGGAGAAAATTAATAAATTGCATGACTATGCTAAAAACTTGTGCTCTACTTATAATGTTACTTATTGCTTTGATAAATCTTGTTGCTGTAGGAGGTATAAACACCTCCCTTTTCAATGTGAGTATAATGATAATGTTACCATATCTTCTTATGTTAAGGGAAATTATGAATTATATGATGTGGAACAAATTGAAGAATTTATTGCTTGGAAGGGTGCATTCGAAATTGCCTATTTGCTTGAAAGTATTGATGATGCACCTTATAAAAATGAGATTTATACTATACTTGAATATTTCTTTGATAATTACAAAGATTGTAATTACTACATAATTGAATATATTAATAAATTCTCAGAACCTAAGGAAGTAACTGATGCCTTGTAGGAGCCTATGGAAGAATAAATTGCTGAATCTGGAAGTTAATTGGATGAAAAAGAGGAGGAGATTGATGATCAAAAGAAGGAAGAATGGAGCTTCCCATGTCTACCTCCCAATGATAGTAACTCTTTAACGCATACATTATTTGATGAAATTGATACTTGCTATACTTGAGACCTTGATGCTACTATGAATTAAACTTGTGATAATGATATTGCTACTGTTATTTATGATAATCCATTCTACTTGGATAAATGCTATGATAATCCTCTATTTATTCCAACAATTGATATGCATGATAATGAGGAAGTTTGTTTAGAAAATTTATATGATAATGCTCTTGATGATGGTCCTAGGTTACTTGATGTTACAAATTATAATGCTCCTAAAAATAGGATTGCTATAATGTGTCCTATACCTTTTAAGAGTGACCAATTATCTTGTTTTGCTATTGCTAAAAGTGGGAAAAAAGAGGAGTTGATTCTGAATTATGATCCCACTGTCTTGGAGCGTGATATGAAATGTGTGCTTTTAGACCATGAAAAACATGCTTATGTGATAATTATGTTGTTGAGTTTATTCATGATGCTACTAAAAATTATTATGAGAGAGTAAAATATGGTTGTAGGAATTTTCATGTTACTAAAACACCTCTCTTTTTGTTGAAAGTTTTGAAGTTGTTCTGGTTCTACCTTTCCATTATTTCTAGTTTGAGCTTCTTGAATTTATTTCTTTACAAGATTCCTATGCATAGGAAGTGAGTTAGACTTAATATTTTATACTTTATTCTTGATGCTCTCTTTTTCTTAACGCATATTTCTTATGTGAGCATCTTCTTGCTTTTTATGCCTAGCTGAAAGGCGTTAAAGAAAAGCGCTACCGGGAGACAACCCGTTTATTTCTCTGTTTTCAACCCGTTTTCCTTCGTTTTCTTTTGTGTGATTTGCACCTGGGTGTTCTCTATTTTGTTAGCAACCCCTCTGTATCTTTTATTTTGTGTTTTTGTTGAGCCAAGCAAAGGCTCTAGTGGAAAGTTGAGGCTATATTTCGGATTTCTGCGCAGGAAATAGATTTCTGCTGTCCACTGTTTATTCCGTATAAAATCACAGAAAAATTAAAATGACCTGAGTTTTTTGTGCATAATCCTGAGTTGTATACGCAACTTTTCTTAGTTTACCACTTTTTTATTTGAGCAACAGAAGATTTTCGAAAAAATCATCTTTACCTGCTGTCCTGTTTTGACAGATTTCTGCGAATAATTGCATTTGGATCTTAATCGCTTTATTTTGGTGTTCTTTTGAGAAAAAGAGTTTTAAAAGAAGTTGTGATAGTATATAATATGTTTTTGAGTGTTATAAATGTGTTGAAACTGAACCATGTGAATTTATTATTTCGATTGCACTAACGTTGCTAATGAAGATTGTGAAAAGTTCGGTGTGAAGAAAGTTTTCAAGGGTCAAGAGAAGAGGATGATATGATGTGATTAAGAAGAGTGAAAATCATAAGCTTGGGGATGCCCCGGTGGTACATACCAGCAAATTCCAAGAAGACTCAAGCGTCTAAGCTTGGGGATGCCCAAGGCATCCCCTTCTTCATCGGCAAATTATCAGGTCACTTCTAGTGAAACTATATTTTTATTCGGTCACATTTTATGTGATATACTTGGAGCGTCTTTTATTTTAGCTTTAAGTTTGTTTTTTCTTTCAGTTTGCTTTTACTTTTTCAATAAGCTTGGTTGGACCCCAGCATTCTTTTATTGGAGAGTGACACGCTCCGCTTTTTCATGGGAATACTTTGTATTCTTAATCTTTGTCTGGCTGCTGCATTTATTTAGCTCATGTTTTGCATGCATCTCTTATTATAGCTGTTAGTTTGAGTAGTGTTATGTGAGTACTCTCATGTTTTCTTCCTGTAGCATTTAGATAGTTTTTTTAAACATATCTTGTTTGGTGCTTGTTGGGAGAAGAAAACTGCTGCTTAAAGTAGAATTTATAACAGTGCAAGTAGAAGCTCGTATATACTATTGCTAGAACTTTTTCATGCCATGCTAAATGTTATTTTAGTTCTAAAGCCTTTTGATTTATAGTAGCATGAATAGCCTCAAATAGCTGAGAGTTTTTAATATGTCATTGAAAGATTCATGTGTTGTTCTTGTCATAAGGAAGCATAAATTTATGGTATTCTCTTTCGAATGTTTTATTTGGTTGACCTGGCGCATGCTCACACCATGTTTATGACTATGAACCAGTCACGAATAGGCTACATGACCACTTATTTTTTGAACTGTAATACCTCTTATGCTTTAATTAATGATGTTTATGTCGCTATGCATGATTATGGCTCTTATGCTCTCTTGATTTGTCGCTCCCACTCTTTTGCTAGCCTCCACCTGTACTGAGTATGAGCTCTACCCGTGCATCCAACTCCCTTAAACCAAAGTTTTTCCCATTGTGTCCACCATAGCTACCTACATGTGGTAAATTGCTCATGTGTTAGCTTCAAAACCTTCAAAATTACTCCTGCTTTATGTTCCTATTTTTTCTCATGAGGATGTCAATAGAGAATCTTTATCTCACATGTTGATTAGGGTTCACACCCTGGACTAGTGGCTACATCCGCTTATCCAAATGATAGAAGAGATGGTAGCGGGGTTCCCAGCCCCAAATTGATACACACAAAATCTCTTCACTATTTTTGCCCCTAATTTATCAATCAAAGAATAATTGTGTAAACGAAAGAGAAAGAGGGATGACCTTTTACCCAGATGCGTCCTTCACATGGGAGCCACTCTTGTGAATCCAGTTGGCTTGTGACGTACTGTATTTTCTGTTTACCATTCGTTGACATTAGCATACATCTCCCAAAATATAGACACTCCTCCACGGTATGTGATTGTTGGCAGGCACCCGAGGATTCGGTTAACCATGGTTTGTGAAAGATGGATGGCAGGAGTGTCAAACTTTTAATACCTTTGTTTAATAAAATAAAAAGCTCTAGCACATGAGTGATCCCTGCTTCCCTCCGCGAAGGGCCTTTCTTTTACTATTGATTCTCCATCTTCTAACTTTATGCATAGTTGAGAGAGCATTTTTGCCATTCTGAGTTCCATGTGCATTTATCCCATAAGCATCAATAATCACTTCGTGATGTGATATCATTTGTTCTTCAATTATGTGTTCTAGTCCTCCTCATGAACTTTGAATGTGTCCTGGCATTTATGTTTTGCCCCACTCTTAAGGACTATCGATATATCACTTTGCCGTGCTTTCTCTATACCTGAAACAAATGTTTACCTTTCTTTGAATTATTGCTCATGATCCTTTATTTGAGTTACTCTTCATGATGCAAAGTAATTGCTATGCTTTATTATTAAAGTTTTATTTATCATGCCTGTGTTTGAAGTTTTATGATCTCAGCGTGCATATGCTTTTACATTAGATTGATCAAGTTATGTTAGTAGCGTGTCACCTCAGAAATTATTGTTTTATCGTTTACCTACTAGAGGACGAGTAGGAACTAAGCTTGGGATGCTTGATACGTCATAAACGTATCCCTAATTTCATATGCTCCATGATGATATTATGCCAATTGCTACATGTTTTCGCCCTTCTTTATGTCATTTTTATCGATTTTCTGGACTAACCTATTAACAAGATGCCACAGAGCCAGTTCCCTGTTTTCTGCTATTTTTTTAGTTTCAGAAAAGTTGTTCTGGAAATATTCTCGGAATTGGAAAATTCGAAGCCCGAAAGTCCTATTTTCCCCGGAAGCATCCAGAAGACCGAAGAGCAGTCGAAGAGGGGCAGAAGGGGGCCACACCATAGGGTGGCGCGGCCCCTCCCTAACCCCGCCGGCTATGGGTGTGGTGCCCCCCAGCCTCCACTGCCTTTGCCCTTTCGCCTATTTAAGCCCCCCGGATGGAAAACCCTAGGCACCTGATCAAAATCCCCGAAAAAGTTAAGCAGCCGCCGTCAACACCAGATCAGGGGGATTCTAAAGCTGTTTCCGGCACCCTGCCGGAGAGGAGATCATCACCGGAGGCCTCTACATCACCATGCATGCCTCCGGAGTGATGCGTGAGTAGTTCATCCTCGGACTACGGGTTCGTAGCTGTAGCTAGATGGTTTTCTTCTCCTCATATGCCTCCATGTTTAGATCTCGTGACCTGCGTATCATGATCGAGATTGATCTTATGCAATTCTTTGTGCTGTGTTTGCTAGGATCCAATGAATATTGACCTTATGCCAAGTTGATTATAGTCTTTATTTGCATATGTTATTTGTGATCTTGCATGCTCTCTGTTGCTAGTGGTTATTCTGGCTAAGTAGTTGCTAGTGACTCCAAGAGGGAGTATTTATGCTCGATAGTGGGTTCATGCCTCCTTGTTGCCTTGATCGAGTGACAGAAACGTGAAGGGGGAGGATGTGTTGTTGCCATTAGGGAGAAAACAGCGGTGAGAGTGCCCGCTTACATTACACACTTAGTTTAATGCAATTATCTGTTTCTTGCAACTTAATACCTGAGGGGGTTCGGATGATAACATGAGGGTGGATTATTAGTCATAGATGTAGATGGATGTCGGTCTATGTATCTTGTTGTAATGCGTGGACTAAATAGCATAGTAATCTTCATGTCATATTGTGCACTACGGTGCAACCTCTATTTGTCAATTGCCCAGCTGTAATTTGTTCACCCAGCGTGCTATCTTTTATGGAGAGACACCACTAGTGAAACTATGAACCCCGGTCCATTTTTCCACACTGTTAAACAAACCACAACAAATTCCTGCTTTCTTTTTAATGCAAGCATACACTATGTTTCCACACTATACGTCTAATCTTTGTTTTCAGCAAGACCGGTGAGATTGACAACCTCACTGTACCGTTGGGGCAAAGTATTTTGGTTGTGTTGTGTGCAGGTTCCACGTTGTTGCTGACACCGGTGAAGCACCAGCACCACTGTCAGTGGCATCAACCTTCCGAAGATTCTCTTTCTCCTACTGGATTGATAACCCTAGTTCTTAACTAAGGGGAACACTCCTACCACTGTGCTCATCACACCCTCCTCTTTGGGTTCCCAACAACACATAGCAGGTATCCCAACACGCACCATCAGTGGCTCCAGAAGTGGATTCCACTTTTGATAGGGTAGCGGGACAAGCCTCCAAATTTTACCTTTGTGGAACAGGAACTTGCGGCGGCGGAAATCTAGAAACTCTATCCTCCCAAAGGGTTTCAGGACGAATGAAAAATATAGGCATCATGAGGCAGTGGAAAGAAGGTACACCGGGCCACAAACCACACCCCCCGGGCCACGTGGGGTGGCAGCATGGTTTCCCTAGTGGCCCTCTGGCTTCCTCTTCCGTCCTCTAGAAGCTTCCCGACGAAATATATTTTGCGTAGTTTTGTCGGTATTATTGGGGCTCCAGAAGTATTGATTTTCTAAAAATTCAAAAACATGCAGAATAAAACAACTTTTTTCTGCGCCCAGTTAATCAGTTTTTCCAATAAAAATTGAAAAAAAAAACCAAAAACAATGGTATGATAATAGCATGTAAAAATAAAAAAATTATATATATATATGTTTGATTCGTGTCCTTGTGGCAACTAGTCCTTGAATCTCATTGGCGGTCTTGATAATCCTTGAATACATGCTCTGAGTTGATTCACCTCTGATTGAGCTAAAGAAACTGAGTTGACTGTGTTAAGTATTAAGTCTTTTTTTTCTGACATGATGACTGCATTCATATACAGACTCTAGTTATGTCCAGATCAGATGTAGACACAAGGTTGCTGATGCATGAGAATTATTCTTCACTGATGGAGTTGAATGTTGCATCAACATCAAGGGAGTTCCACAAATTTTCTTTCTCGATGGTTTCGTTGGTTGCTCCTTGTGGAAGATTGCGTCCTTTGTTGGTGACCTTCCACACATTTATCATCGATGGCCTTCAGGTTCATCTTCATTTGTTTGTCAAAAGGGAATAATTAGTTCAATCAAACACAGTAGAAATTCGTATATTACCATCATATAATCATAGTAAAGTATAAAACATGATCATATGCTCATAGCATACTACATGGAAATCCTGGCTAATTCATCCTATGCCCTTGTGAACATGGGGATCTACTCACAAATGGTGATACAATGATTCTTGGGTGACCTATTTAAGGGGCCTTCTTCCCCAGTGGTTCCCTAACTCTTTGGGCAAGTTTGACCTCCATTGTTGACCTCCTAAAGCTTGCTATCTCTCAATTACTCCAATGATTCTTGCTTCCACTTGAGGGAAAAGAGAGAGGAGATCTAGATCTACCACTTCACCAATCAATCCCTCCTCTTTGTGAGGGGAACCTATTGGATCTAGATCTAGGGATTCATTTGTTGTTTTCCTTGGTCTTCCTCCTTCCTCCCTCCATAGCATTAGTTGCTTTGATGGGATTTGGGAGACAAGTTCTTGACCACTTTGTGTGTTCTTGCCATTGCATTAGGTGCATCGGTTTGAGTTTCCCACAAGATTTGTTAAAGAGAATTTCGTGAGCTTGTTACTCTTGGATTCTTCGCCACGGGAGAGATTGTTCCTCTTGGGTGTATTGAGCACCCTAGACGGTTAGTGCTTGGGGCTTCCACCTTGTTGCAAGAAGCTTCGTTGAGACACTCCTATTGAGTTGTGGAGATAGCATCAACCCCGTGTAAGGTTTGGTCAACGGCTTCAAGTCGACCTCATAGTGGAAACAAGAATCTCCCTCACCGGAGAAGCTCCAGGAGAATAAGGTGTGCACATACGTGCTATTGAGGAGTGCCTAGGTGGCTCCCCACCTCTCCAACAAAGACGTACTTCCCTTGGGAAGGAACTTCGGTGATCACATTGGTTTCTCCTTGTGCTTCGGTTATTTATACACTCTAGCTCGTTACTTATGCATTTACCTTTGTGATAGCCATCGTGATTGAAGTCATCTATCTTGCTGTCACATAGTTGTATTTCTTGCCTAGCATAAGTTGTTAGTGCACATAGGTAAACCTAGCTTGTTTAGGTTTTGTGCTTGATAAATTAAACGCTAGTTTTATTCCGCATTTACTCAAGCCTCAACCGTAATTATTTTAAAATACCTATTCACCTCCCCTCTAGGTGGCATCCTTGTACTTTCACTCGTCACCAGGGAAAAAACTTGGGGGCGGATGGAGATGACACCCTTGGGTGCCACGTGCTTCTTGAAGGCGCCTTCGGGGAAGTTCTCTCGCTTCTCCGCCCTAGAACCTTGGGAGAACCCAGACCCCACTCGATCAAGGGCATCGTTTCTGCATGCATGCCTCTTGTGGTCTCGACATCGAGTATGTTGAGGGTGGTCGGCGTCAGCGAGTTGCTTTGCATCCTTCAATGACCTAAGGGGGCCAGGCAGATGCGACTTCGGGCTTGATGAGTTCCAGGTGAAAACGTTGCATCGAACTTGGTCGGTGCTGACGATGGCGACGTTCTCAAATTTCATTCTCCCCTAGGAAGATAATTTATGGGGCCCCTTCATCACCAATGCCGGTTGTTTCCCTTGCAAATTCGTCTCGGCTAGGCAGGTGTGCTGCCACGTGCTAGCGTGGAAGTCGGAAAGGCGGATCCAGAAGATCGCCCCCTATCTGTTGATTGTGGGCCGACTTTGTTCGCTTGGATGAAAGAGTCCTAGGATCGTTTGGAGCACGGACAAAGGCCCGACATGTGACATTTTTTTTGAAATGGGAGCATAATATTTGTCCCAATCTGTTAATTAAGAAGAGGAGAATTTCACAATAAATTTACGGAAAATCGGGCTAAAACCGTTACACACTGACCCTTGTCACAAACAAGAAAACAACACGTCCACAAAGACATCCCGATAAACTCTAACAACACACAACAACAACAACCCATGACACTTTGATGAACGACGCAACGAGACCCTCGAAAAAAACTCCTCAACAAAACCTGAAGGGAAATACCAAACACAAAACAAAGCAACCGACAGGACAAGCGATGAAATCATCCATCAAACAGCCATGGGCATCTTTCCTTTGGAACCACTCTTTTTTTTGTCTTTGCACGTGAGTAATCTCTCCTTCCGGATGCCGGTCCGAGGGCAACCACCCACTTTATTGCCTTTGCGCTTTGTTGTTGTCCCTGTTAGGAGGCAAGAAATCGCCCTTCCACAACTAGGAATAGCCATCTCCACACTTCTGAGAAAGTCACGAAGCCCTTTTGTGAAGAGAGCATCCGAACTGTGTGCCGTCATCGTCACATCTGAACACACATGCGATCTTGAAGTCGTCGTTGGGTCCATGTTATTATGCTCCACTCACAGAGGCAAAGCAGGGCTCACATCTCGAAGCTCGGGTATTATCTGCAACACCGGAGCCAAGACCGCGGCGGTGACCTCGCCCTCAATGGTAGATGGAACAAAGGGAAATACGGACACCAAAGACGAGATGTCGGCACTTTTAGTAGGGATCTCGAGCGAGCCCACTATCACCTTCTCGGCGGTTAGAGGCGGATTTAAATCCCACACAGCTCCTCCACCAAACCCAAGACCATGACGGACACGACATCCACCACTTCCGACGACGAAGCAACTGCCTGCTCGGCCAAGCTTTGGACTTGTCTTCAACAAGGGTGTCCCCGACACCATCCTTGGGAAAAGTGGCAATGTGCATCTCTCGGGGGCGCAGTTCAATAGGCAAGCCTCCCTTATCCTCATAAGCTGCATGACATGCATCGACCGACGCCAACATCAAAGATCGCGATGAGGTGCGAAGCACAGGGGAGAAAGGACCGAAGAAACCACGTTTCCCCGCATCATTTGAGGTGACCTGAGAAGGGTCCAAGGCAGCAACACGATCCAACCAAATCATGTAGGACAAAGCCTCCTAACGCAAAGGCCGGATCGCCTCAACTACCAAGTCCTTGATCTGCGAGCAAAACTACGCAAACTGAGCAGCGAAACTTTCCAGCAACAACCGATCCAATGCATCCTTATCGATGCCATCACACACAAAAACATCAGCAGAACCAGTATCGCAAGTGTTGTGACGCTCTTCAACATGGCTAAAGACGCCATGATCCCCCGAATGACATAGTGAAGAAGAACGATCACCTCCCACGCGCTGACCATGATGTATTGTGGAGATCAGGAGATGGAGCAGCTGGCACAACCTAGCGTCGACGACAATCCTGCTCCTGGTGGCCTGGACGCAAGCAACCAAGACACCTGAAAGGCTCACGACAATCACGAACAAGGTGGTCTCTCGCAAGACACCGAAAGCATTTTCCATGTGCCCACTACTTGAAGGCGAGGCTACATGCAGAAACGGGTGGCCGGCGATGTCCACAACCATGCTCCTCCACAAACTCCCAGCACTCCTCCACGGTACCACTGGTAGGGAGCGAGGCAACATTGTTGGATTCCTGGACAGCACCGGAGCCAGGGCCAGGTGCCGCGGCCAACGGCGTCCGTGGCGCCAGCTCTTCGTCATCCTCCTCATCGGAGCTCAAGGCGGCATTCCACAAGTGGATGTCAGAACCGAGGCAACCTGAATAAACCAGCGTCGCCTCAGCCAGGTTGGTCATCCCCCCGAGCAACCTCCGAAGCTGGTGGAGGACCGAGGGATTGGCAGTCGGTGTAGTGTCGGTGGAAGCCGCCGGGAAAGCTAGACGCGCGGCGGTTAGATCTTGCGGAGGACCTAACGAGGCGGCAGCAGGACGAGGAAAATAGCTGGGCAACCGCTGCGCCCCTGGCGACGGGCGCGCGGGATGTGGAGATGGGTTGAGAGAGGACGCCGAGGGGAGGCCGTATCTTGTCACGGCGGATGCAGAGATGACCGGGACAGAGAGATAAGGACGGCGGAGGGGTGCGATCCCCTGTCGTCTCCATGGTCGCGAGAGCCTGTCCGTCCGCCCCTCAACGACAAGTTTTTTTTTAATATTTGTTTTGCATGTGGCGTTTTGTGTTTTATCCGTTTTTGACCAATTTTTGGTCATGTCGGCTCTTTTTTATCAATGAAATGGAAAAAATCTTTTGCCCTGTTTTAAAAAAAAACTTCGTTTTTTTTTCTTGTGACATTTCTGTAATCTAGAAACTTTAATCTAATGTGGTAGTAAGAGATAAGATCACTAGACTTAGACACCGGAAGCGATAATGTCGTATTTTGGAAAAACAAAGATAACGAGCGGACACAGGCTATCCAGCCGCCAAAGGATATTGTGTGAATTGACAAGGAAACAGTGCCTTGATCTCGGCCTGTGTTACTTGTTAATATAAGAGCCAAACCGGCTACGGTTGTTTTACAAGAGAGAGATTACAGGAGGGGTTTAAGGGAGACTTGACCTACAAGCTAATGGCACGATATGACCTTATGTCTAGTCATACGGTTACAATGAAAACAAACCTTCTAATACCCTCCCTTAATCAAAACTTGTATACGTTTAGATTATGCTTAAATGCCTCTAATTCTCTTGTTGGTAATGGTTTTGTAAAGCCATCTGCCACTTGATCTTTTGAAGATATAAACTTGATATCCAGAAACTTCCGAGCTACCCTTTTTCTCACAAAATGGAAATCAATTTCTATATGCTTTGTTCTCGCATGAAACACAGGATTGGCAGAAAGATATGTAGCTCCCATGTTATCACACCATAAACAAGGATTCTCCTTCAGCTTAATACCAAGTTCTTTGAGAATAGTTTCAACCCATATTACCTCAGCTGTTGCATTTGCCAAAGACTTATACTCTGCTTCTGTACTAGATCTAGATATTGTTGTTTACGTTCTGGCACTCCAAGAAATCAAATTCAGTCCAAAGAATACTGCAAACCCTCCAGTAGACCGTCTGTCATCTATGCACCCTGCCCAGTCTGCATCAGAGAAAGCACTAACCAAAGTAGACATAGACTTTCTGAAAGAAATACCCGTGGTAATAGTATCTTTGATATAGCGAAGAATTCTTTTGATTGTTGTCCAATGAACTGTGGTTGGTGCATGCATAAACTGACATACTTTATTTACTGAGAAACAAATATCAGGTCTTGTGAAGTCAAATATTGTAAACCACCTACAATGCTTCTATACTTTGTGGTATCCTCGGGCCCAAGAGGATCCCCTTCATGAAGAGATAATGGTTCTGAAGCAGAAAGTGGAGTGGAAAAAGTATTGCAATGATACATTCCAACTTTGGCTAACAATTCAGTTGCATATTTTTCTTGAGTGAGAACAATACCATTAAAAAAAATTCCTGACTTCAATTCCCAAAAAGAAATGCAAATCTCCTAGATCCTTAATGGCAAAGTGTTGATTAAGATCCTTTACTAAGGTGGAAATAGCATGTGATGATGAACCAGTAACTATAATATCATCCACATAAATGAGAACATATATAGTGATAGCTGACTGATTATAGATGAATAATGATGTATCTCCTTGAGATGGAGTAAACCCCAACTCTTGAAGTTTGTTGCTCAACCTGGAATACCATGCTCATGGTGCTTGCTTGAGACCATACAGAGCTTTATCAAGGTTGCACACGTGACGAGATAGGAGAGGATTTTCATACCCAGGAGTTTGCTTCATGTACACTTCCTCTTCCAAAACACCATGCAAAAAACGCGTTCTTGACATCGAGTTGACGAAGGCTCCAACCTTGAGACACAGAGATAGACAAAACAAGAATAATAGTAGCTGCTTTAACCACTGGACTGAAAGTGTCCTCGTAGTCTATGCCAAACCGTTGTTTAAATCCTTTTGCAACAAGACGTGCCTTATACCTTTCAATACTACAATCGGGATTTTACGTAACTCGAAAAAACCCACTTGCAATCAATTATGTTTTTGTTACCACATGATGGAGGCACCAAATGCCATGTTTGATTGCTCATCAGTGCATCATATTCCTCATAGCACGCCATCTTTCCAAGCTTGATCTAAAGTTGCTGGTTCCCTTGCAGTACACACAGAGAAATTATACCTAATAGTGCCATCTGTCCAAATCTTAGGATTTTTAATACCCTTTTGTAATCTGGTCCCGCGCACAGAAGGATCTGCAGGAGTAATGGCCACAGAGGATCCCCCCTGCAGTGTAGATCCCTGTGCGGCGTCAGAATCCAGAAAGGATCCGTGTGGCTGTAGGTGTGTCGTGGATGATGAAGGAAGCAGCGCAGAGGATCCCGATTGGCGCAGACTCCGGAGCTGGCGCTGTCGGGTTGTCAGGGGAGCAACGCGCACGAGGAGGAGCAGAGGGGCGCGTGGCACCCCGTGGCTGGCCCGCGCGATCTGCTGGCGTGAGAGACGAGAGGCGCGCAGGATCGGCCGCGGGATTGGGGCGCGCTGGGGGATCTGCCACGGGATCAACGCGCGCAGGTGTGTCAGCCTCGGATCGCCCCCTGACGCCATATCTGTATTGGGATCGGGGCAGATTTGCTTGTCACGTTGTGACACGAATTGTGCATCCGTTTCTTCACCGTGTTTGCTCATTTATTCACTGTTTTGAGAAGAATTTTCACCAGTAGTCTGCATAATGTTAGGGGAATCCATAGGTACTGCATGGTTAGTCAAAATATCTCTCATAATTGAACCCTCATGATAGGATGTAAGATGTTTGGGAAGTAAAAGGATTTCTTGTCTTAGAAGAGCACCGGCATTGGGACGAAGACATGCAAAAGGAAATACACTTTCATCAAAAACGACATCACGAGAAATATAAACTCGACCAGTAGAGATATCTAGACATTTTACACCCTTATGACGTGGACTATATCCAAGAAAAGCACATTGTGTGGATCGATATGAGAGTTTGTGAGAATTATAAGGGCGTAAATTTGGCCAACATGCACACCCAAAGATCCTGAGAGATTTATAATCAGGTGAAGATCCTAAAAGACGTTTTGTGGGTGTGGCAGTATCAATGACTTTGCTAGGCATAATGTTGATGAGATATGTGGCTGTAAGAAATGCTTCATCCCAATATTTTAAAGGCATGGAAGCATGAGCAAGTAAAGAAAATCCTACTTCAACAATGTGACCATGCTTATGTTCTGCTGAGCCATTTTGTTGGTGAGCATGTGGGCAAGAAACATGATGTGTAATTCCAAGTTTTTGGAAAAGAGGGTGGAGTTTTTCATATTCACCACCCCAATCAGTCTGCATAGTAATAATCTTCCTATCAAACTTCCTCTCAACAAGATTCATAAAATTATGAAAGACATCAAACACATCAGATTTCTTTTTAAGAAGGTAGATCCATGTGAACTTGCTATAGTCATCTATAAAACTCACATAATAGTTATGACGTCCTACAGAAGTGGAAGCAGGACCCCAAACATGTGAAAAAACTTGTTGCAAAGGAAACAGGGATACACTTGTAGAAATTGGATATGGAAGTTGATGGCTTTTGGCTCTTTGACAAGAATCACAAATAGACTCAATATACTAGAGGACTTCTCATATGGAAGACCAAATTTATTTAGAATGAATTTAACAACTAAATTTGATGGATGTCCTAATCGATGATGCCACCTTTCTGCTGAAGGCTTGGTGACAATACAAACTTGCTTGGCATTGGATTATGATGAAGACACAATTGGATAAAGTCCTCCTTTGCACTCCCCTCTAAGAAGAATTTTGCTGGTTGCGCGGTCCTTTATAAAAAAATGCCAAGGGTGAAACTCAAGGAAAGCATCATTATCAAGTGCACAGAGAGGAGATTTTTGGTTGTACTAGGAACATGAAGAATATTATCTAAATGAAGATGGCAATTTGGGGTTTCAATATATGAATGACCAATATGACTAATTTGCATACCTTCTCCATTCGCAGTTTGAATGGAGTCCTTGCAAGGGTACTTGTTCTGAATCATGAGGTTTTGCAGGTTGCCGGTGATGTGATCGATAGCGCCACTATCAGGGTACCGATTCGTGTCCACGCCATAGGCGCAAGCAGCATTGGCACTCTTCTCGGGAACAGGACGTTCCCCTCTCTTCTTGTCGATGGCGTAGCGCCACCAGCACTCATTGGCCAGGTCGCCATGCTTCTTAAAGATTTGGCAAAAAACATCTTAGAACTTCGATGGAGGAGGGCGATCACCCCCTTGTTGCCAGGCGAATGAGGGAGGGAGATCACCCCCTTGCTGCCACGGACGATCACCGCCTTGCTACCACAGACGATCACCACCCTGTTGCCAGCCGCGGTCGCCGCGATCACCACGGTCACCGCCTTGCTACCACGGACGATCACCACCTCCTTGCCAGCCGCGGTCACCGCCACCTTGCTGCCACGGGCTATCACCATCTCCTTGCCAGCCGCGGTCACTGCCGCCTTGCCAGCCACCCTATTGCCAACCAGTGCGCCAGGGTCCTCCGTTGCCATCCCCTTGGGGTGGGCGGCTATAGCCACCGCCACCGCCGTACTCCTGTGGTGGGCGAACGTAGCCCCCACCACCACCATAGGCACCGATCTGACGATCGCCACCACTGTCGTAGGTGTTTTTCTTCTTGTAGTCGCTGTTGCCACTTCTGTTAGCAGCATTAGCCGACGAGGTGAACTCCTTGGCGTCGCCGCCAGTCAGCATGGCTTTACGAGCATCGTGAGCAGCAAGGACCCCATGAAGGTCATTGACAGTGCATCGCTCCATGGCGTTAACCGCAGACACGAGGCCATTATAATCCTCATCTAGACCGTTGAGGATGAACTCAACTAGTTCTTCGTCGCCGATGTCGCGGCCGGCGGTGATGAGCTCGACGGCGAAGCCACGCATCTTGGCGATGTATTGATCAGCAGTTAGGTCCAATTTCTTCGTGTTTGTGAGACCGCCACGCAGACTCGTGCGTATGGCCTTGGATCTAGATGCAAACAGGGACTCGATGAGTGCCCAGACCTCAAAGGCATGTTCGAGCCCGATTGTTTGTGCCAATATGTCCGTCGAGAGGGAGGTGAGCAGGTAGCTCAGAACTCGTTGACCCCTATCAATCCAGCTCTCAAACGCCGGGTTCTTGTCACGACCTCGGACCCAGAGATATACATATTGTTATGTGCTCCTAGCCATGGACTCACAAGGGCTTCAGGGTTACCAGCCCCGGCCGCAACAAACAACGGCAGGCAGACTGGATTCATCGGCACGTAGTCCGGATCCCCAGTCTACTACTCCTTGTATCCATGCTAGTCATAACCAACTATGCATATCAAAGTGTCCATGAATCGAAAGAAACTGAAGGAAACGGGACCAAAACTATACAGAGATGCTATGTGTCCAGAAAGTGCAACAACAATCGAGGGTCACTAGGGTTACCTCGCCCCAGGCCGATCACATCGACAGGCGGGCTCGGACATGGATCATCGGCTCCCCAACCCCTCGATTGCGACAACTATGCAGGCATAGCCAGAACTGTATAAAAATGAGCTCGAAACCAACAACCAATCAAAGCAGTACTCTAAACATGAAGCTGTATTAAACAGGTGTTACTAGAGTATAGTTTACAAGCAGAGGTCACACGACCCAACATTACATCAGACAACGGAAAGGCAAACTATGTTGCTAACCAACAAGAACCAAAAAGGCCTAAGGCCGCACATAAGGCGACGTCCCAGCCATAGATTCCAGGCTGCTACCTGGGAACCCCAACTACTCGTCGACATCCACGTTGAAACACCACCGAAGTAAGAAACTCCACCTGAACCAAAATTAAGCAAACCTGAGTACGGGGGGGGGGGGGGTACTCAACAAGACTTAGTTAACCTATTATATATCTGCTAGTTTCAGAAAGGGTTTTATGAAGGCTGTTTTGCGTAAAGCAATCTTTGTTTTCCAAGTCGAGGAGGAATAGCACGTCTCGTAGAATGTTTTCAAAACAGATGAGAAGCTCACTACTATAATCATCATCTTTCAAAACCACCAATATCAATTTCCAGCATCTCACATGCTACAAGGATCACCCCTCCCGGCATCTCCGGGGAGGCACCCTTCATCTATTGCCTCCATGCTTTGTCAACATCTTTTACGTGATGTTCAAGTTATCTATGGCCAAATTACTTTCACCAAGCCGTCCTTAACCGCGGACACGGCTTCTCGAAAAGATTTATCCCTGCAGGGGGTACACTTTACCCACACGTACCAACCGACTCTTAATGCCAAGCTATTGGCACAATTCCGACGATGTGCCGGCAGAGTGTGGTCGGCCACGACCTTTACCTTACCCGATCCTATCCATGAGTCAACCCAAGACAGGGCCACCCCGTCAACAGGGAGTTGGCCATCCTCCTGACGGCACCTGTCTCTGTGAGGCGGGGTCAAGATCCGTGTACGCCCATCACTTGGCCCCGGTCACGCCCTAGCGGAGTATTTTGTTTTCAAACCGTTTAAAAGGTTTTATTTGCGTTGCCGAATGGAAATCTCAAACTACGTGACTCATGGATAAAGCCAACTGAGTTAGTCGGTCGGCGAGGCTCATGGCCATCGGGCGTGGTTGTACGCCCAGTCTTGGCTTCTGCGTCCGACCTTACTCCTAGGGGTGGCAAGTACGGAACGAACAACCATTTCCCATGTGGCCTCCCGTCCAAGCCTTAGTCAAGTTAACCACACAGTGCTCATCTCACCACGTCATCATATCATACTAGGTTATCGCAACTCTGTTTCATCAACCGGATGGAGCAGAGGTAAACAAACATGTAAAGCTAAGAGAAGCAGATATGAGGCTCTGGCGATGCGCACAAGCAAATCTATGGCGGCTAGGAGCAGTGGGTCAGGATATTGAGGCAATGCAGTGTATAGGTGATCTATATCTACTAGCATCAAATACTTTGGAATCGAATGCAAAGTACGAGAATCAGTTCGAAAACATATATGAGCAGATAAAAGGTTATGCTTTCCTTGGTTATAAGAAAACCAATTGAAATGTCTTCTGGATAAGTGCTTGACTTTTCGGTTAAGATCAAGTATTCACCATTGGATTGTTGGCCTTCTCTTCGGAGTCACGTTCTACCAAGGGGGAACAAACACCGAAAAGGAGAATAACAATCAACACATGGCATCGATGCAATGCACAACATGTATGCATGAACAAGTTAATGCACTGAAATAAAGCCCTAAACATAATCGTTGGGTTGCTAGGTTTCGTATGTCAGTTATACATTTTTACTGAACTTAGCCCGGAATAGACCCCGGAGGGCAATTCGGGTGATTATGAAGGTGAGTACCATTTTAGTTGCTCAAATTGGTTTGAAAACATCATAAACAGAATGCATTTGTCATTTTGAGAAATTTGGTATATAACTTTTAATTTTCTAATTTTATTGAATAAAAACTTATGTTTCTATTTTTAAATGAATTAACCAGCATTAAATAATGTCCAAAATTCAACTTTGTCAAACATGGTTGAAAATTACATATTTGGAAAGAGTACATTTTTCTGAGCATTTCCATGTTTTTACTTTATTTTTCTGATTAATATTTTAATAGTTATTTAATTATCAAAATTAACCATTGTCTGTAATTAATAATCATTTTCTGGAAAAGACAAAACAGGATTATGACGTCAGCTTGACGCGATGATGACGTCACCAAGCCTTGATCTTCACAGAAGCCTTCGAATTCGTCGAAATCCGCGCGGGGGAGTTCAAAATCAAACCCCACCACGGGGTGGAGGGGTGCGTTAGGATGCTAGGGGTGGCCGCGGCTGGACCAAATGGTCACCGGCGGCGAGCCGGCGTCCATGGCGCGGCGGCGGCCGGCGGGAGCACGCGCACGGAGAGCTACCGAGGGGGAGGGAGATGGAGGGGAGTACCGGGAGGCTCACCGTCTCACCGTGGAGCTGGTGGAGGGGTCAATGGGAGGAGGGAGGACCGGAGACGACCGGAATCATCCACGGCGGCCGTCGGCCGGACTTGGAGGAGACGACGCGATTCTTCTCCTCCGTTGCGTCCCGGCAAGCACGGCTCAACGGAGAGGTTGAGGAAGACTAGGCGGAGCTCCACGAACGCTCGGTTCGTCGGGGGATGGCCGGAAACGGGCACACGACAGCGGCGGGTGTAACCTAGGGTTTCGGGTTTGAGTTTCCTCTTCTGAGGAAGAGACATGGAACCGTGGGGAAGGGGGGCTGCTGCGAGAGAGAGAGGAGGTCACGAGGCTCTCCTTGCCCCTATCCATGCCATGAGGGAAGCAGGACGTGGCGCGGGGGCGCCGTCGGCGAGCTTCTGTCCTTCTGGCTGGAGAAGAAGACGTTAAAACGGAACTTTTGCGAAAACCCCCCTGGAACCCGGAAAACTACGAAGAGGCCCTTTTCCATTTAAAAACAGGACAGAAAACAGAGTTTTGGGGACCTTTTGTGAACAGAAAATTTGGCAAAAATACTTCTTGGAAAACTTATAAAATTTCCAACAACACCATGTGTTTCTTTGTTGTAATTGAAATATTTTTCAGAACAAGATTTTGGGAACCAAAATAAGTACCATTTGTGAGATTTTCTGAAACCATTTAAATTCATAATTTAAATTGGTTAAAACATGATTTAAATTTTTGTTTTCATGCATGTATGAGATGAACACAACCCACACACCCTAGTGTAGCAAAGTTGGGATGTTACAAATCTACCCCCCTTACAAGAATCTCGTCCCGAAATTCCCGAAGGAGAAGAAAGAAGGAACACCGGTTTTGAACGATCTTCTCGAACCTTACGGTTCTCTTCTGAAGAGGTTTATCCATAGCATCTTGAAGTATTGAACGGATACACCTAGGTAAGAGGGAAACTCTTAGGAAATGATCTTCACGAAGATCGAGTATCTCATGGACAACTCATGACAAGAATGTTCGTAAAGAACTGTTGAGTTATCATGCATGAAACACATCAAGGTAACGGAGTGAGTAGGAGAAGGTTTCAAGTTTGCGGACGATTGGTTTTGAAAGGATTTAGAATATGAGCTTTGTACAAGACTTTAAATCCTTTTGGAAAAGAAAGGTTGAACAACTTGTGACATAGAGGTTTCTTCAAACAGAATACCAAGATGGAAAAGATTGTCTTGGATACCAAACATAATATCCACAGACGAGGAAAAACACGAGAAAACACTGTAATCGTGCGTCAGAAAGAATTTGATACAAGATCATGTTCACTCTTCGGAGTGGACATGGAAGATAACGGAACCTTTATTCCGTTAAAGTTTGTCGAGATCTTTGTCAAAGATCGGAAGGTTACTTCACGGTAGAGGATGAGTAACCAAAAGATGTTGGAACACCATAATTAAGGAGGAACTCTTGGTTACACCATAAGGATGAATAACCAACGGGGATTGGAACACCGGAAGAAAATAGGGAATCTCTTTCCTATTGTGGTTTGGACATAGCAATACATCTACCACATAGTTAAGATCCCACGGCTGGAGTGACTGAAAAATTCACACAATGTGTGAGATGAACAGAAATTCAAGTACAAACAACTTGAGGAAGGAAACTGAACAAAGGTGGTTACAGAACACCAAGAGATGTTCTCCTGATGAACTTGTTTCCACTGAAACAAAGGTTTGGGACGTTCAACGGAGAGATATTGGAAAGATCAACTTCCACGTTCTCCTGGATGTTCTAGATACCGATATCAGGCTTATGACAAGCCTTCTGTAGGTCATCAAGTGAAAGTAGAACTCCGGTTTGGAAGAACGGAAAGGGGAAACTTGTTAGAATGAGCCACACCAGAATTCTCACGGAGAGTGGTTGTTCGTACGGATGCAAAGAGATATGTCATTAGGCCTTCCGGCTAATTGTGTCAACCACAACATCAACCTTGCCGGATTTTCAAATGAACCTAATTTCCATATTCTTGAGGAAACACCAACCGTCGTTGCTGCTTGAGATTCAGCTCTGGTTAGTGGATTGATAACTCAGGCTCGGTATGTTTGAGCGAAGAGATTTGCACCGTTTACCAACGAGATACATATGCTGGATTCTCAAGATATGGACTATGATGCCAAGCTCAAGAAGATGAGCAAGATTATGGAACCCATGTATTAGCAACTTGTGGAAGACGGTTGCACCTACATGACTTACTTACAAAGAAACACGTCGGAATCCTTGTTGGGGAGACGATACAAAGATAACGAAGTTCTTAAACTACTATTTTTTTTACGAAAGATCAGTCAGTGGCTTAATGTGGATGCAAACTTCTTCCAGTAGACGAGGTAATAACCAACCATCTCAAGAATAGACCACACATGCATGACCGAGGGATTATTCTTGAGGGAACAAGAAAACTTTACTCGAATCCATGGCGACAATTTTCACCATAAGCACATGAACCCGAGAAAGTCACTTCGAACATCCAGAACACAATCTTCGTAACGAAACAAAGATGGTTCTCGAAAGTTTCCAACATTAGTGCCATGTGTTCAACATGAGCCTCTCGCAACTTGGAGAAAATAGGAATGTCATCGATGGGCTCGAAAACACACTTATCAAGGTACTCCAAGCAGAGGGATTCATATGATATATGAACAAGGCAGAATATTGGTCAGACCAAAGGACATGAAGGTGTACCTGGGCAAAACACTATGAGTGGAAACACCATGAAGATAGTCCTTGAATCTGATCTTGGTTTGACGATAGCCCAAATCAAATCAAGGGTGGAAAGATAGCATGTCCACTAAGGAGATACTATCCTTCTTCGACACAAAGGAAACTAGACATCCTTTAACAAAGGATCCAGTTAGGCGGAGCTATTGTCTTTCAACTCTCCAAGTTGTTGTTTAAGCTCAACCAACTAGTCTAGGATATCCAGCGAAGTTTCTTGGAGAAAGGAGCAGTTAAAATTACCCCTTGTTTAAACATCACGGTCAGGTGACAAACCTGGTGATACTTCTAGAAAGACAACTACAATATCACAACCTACCGGTGTGTCTTTGAGTTAGAAAGGAATCTTGCTTTTCAAAGCAACCGATATGATCTTCAGAGCTTCGACATGAACCTAACTCTTTGACCAAGAATGTGCACCAGAGTGAACGGATTTGGTAACACGGCCAACTTTAAGTAGAGACCGGTGACCAGTAGTGCTAAGAAGGATACAGATGTTTCTTGCATTTTTCGAAGCAATAAGAATTGCTAGGAACATCTGATACACATGTCGATGAACAGACCCATCATTCTCAATCATTCAAGCTTGGAGGAAGTGGGAGTGAGGATGTGGGAAAGCATCACGTCATCATTACGGCCATGAAACTTAACACGACCTCTTGATATAAAGGGGTGTGATACTCGAAGGTAGAACAGAACAGAAACTAATGAAACTTCTCTAATCTGCGGATTACAAAACTTTGACCTGGTCCTAGAGATGAATGAGGTTCTGGAGTTTGTTTCTCCTGACATTCCAAGGTGGAATGTTCTGATGGAAAACAAGAGCAAATGCATTGGAAGATTCCAACACGCATTTGTAGCTTGGTTTCCAAACAACGGACGAAGTTCGAAAAGCAATTAAAGAGTAGGAACGTGCTCTGGAAAATCCTGAGATCACGTTGGATGCACGGGGTAATACTAATGTGTAGAACCCATGCCAGAAGGTTGGTATAGCTGAACCAAGAACAAAGATATGGGAATCGTAAAGAACACTCTTGTTGTGATCCCTTTTGATTCCTAAAGAAAACCTATGGCTATGGAATTGATATTACCTACACATCCTGAGGTAAAACAGATTCTTTAGGATCCAAAGAAACATAACTTGGGTTAAAAGTCAGCATCCTGTACTGATAGCATGAGCATTACATGGTTATGACCACATGATTCAACCCACTGCAATTCAGCACATTCCGGGACCTTCGGTTCAAGTCCAAGTTTAAAAACATAGACAAAGGAGTAACTACTATCTTAGTGCCTTGAAGGACACTAAAAACAGCAATCACGAAGTATCTTTCAAAGGACAACATAACTCCGGAAGAGTTTGAGCAGAAGATAACGGATATATTCGAGATGGAAAGCAGATCTCGAGGTTCAGGATTTAGAACTTTGAAACATATCAGAATGTGGAATCCACACAACTCTGAGAGACCAGGGTGGAAGGTAAATCTCCCAGTTTGAGTCGAGAGATAACGGAACATGGAACACACACGACTCTCAAAACTATAACACTAGGTTAACTTGGGTAACAACGTCCTTGCCAAAGGAGGCACCTAGGTTTTGAATGACTAGAAGAGATAGCAAAACCTTTTTAAATCAAAACAGGTAAGGTGACCCAGAATTAGAGCGATACCAGATAAGGAGGAAAAAGAATCCTAAGAAGGTTTTTCACAATCATTTGAAGTTTCAAAATAGTTTTCACAAAAACTCTAGACTCAACATCGACCAAGCAGTAAGGTTTTCCTACAGGCAGTCCTGCTCTGATACCATGACTTGTCACGACCCCGGACCCAGAGATATACATACTGTTATGTGCTCCTAGCCATGGACTCACAAGGGCTTCAGGGTTACCAGCCCCGGCCGCAACAAACAACGGCAGGCAGACTGGATTCATCGGCACGTAGTCCGGATCCCCAGTCTACTACTCCTTGTATCCATGCTAGTCATAACCAACTATGCATATCAAAGTGTCCATGAATCGAAAGAAACTGAAGGAAACGGGACCAAAGCTATACAGAGATGCTATGTGTCCAGAAAGTGCAACAACAATCGAGGGTTACTAGGGTTACCTCGCCCCAGGCCGATCACATCGACAGGCGGGCTCGGACATGGATCATCGGCTCCACAACCCCTCGACTGCGACAACTATGCAGGCATAGCCAGAACTGTATAACAATGAGCTCGAAACCAACAACCGATCAAAGCAGTACTCTAAACATGAAGCTGTATTAAACAGGTGTTACTAGAGTATAGCTTACAAGCAGAGGTCACACGACCCAACATTACATCAGACAAAGGAAGGCAAACTATGTTGCTAACCAACAAGAACCAAAAAGGCCTAAGAGGCCGCAACATAAGGCGACGTCCCAGCCCATAGATTTCAGGCTGCTACCTGGGAACCCCAAACTACTCGTCGACGTCCACGTTGAAACACCACCGAAGTAAGAAACTCCACCTGAACCAAAATTAAGAAAACCTGAGTACGGGGGGGGGGGGGTACTCAACAAGACTTAGTTAACCTATTATATATCTGCTAGTTTCAGAAAGGGTTTTATGAAGGCTGTTTTGCGTAAAGCAATCTTTGTTTTCCAAGTCGAGGAGGAATAGCACGTCTCATAGAATGTTTTCAAAACAGATGAGAAGCTCACTACTGTAATCATCATCTTTTAAAACCACCAATATCGATTCCCAGCATCTCACATGCTACAAGGATCACCCCTCCCGGCATCTCCGGGAGGCACCCTTCATCTATTACCTCCATGCTTTGTCAACATCTTTTACGTCATGTTCAAGTTATCTATGGCCAAATTACTTTCACCAAGCCGTCCTTAACCGCAGACACGGCTTCTCGAAAAGATTTATCCCTGCAGGGGGTACACTTTACCCACACGTACCAACCGACTCTTAATGCCAAGCTATTGGCACAATTCCGACGATGTGCCGGCAGAGTGTGGTCGGCCACGACCTTTACCGTACCCGACCCTATCCATGAGTCAACCCAAGACAGGGCCACCCCGTCAACAGGGAGTTGGCCATCCTCCTGACGGCACCTGTCTCTGTGAGGCGGGGTCAAGATCCGTGTATGTCCATCACTTGGCCCCGGTCATGCCCTAGCGGAGAATTTTGTTTTCAAACCGTTTAAAAGGTTTTATTTGCGTTGCCGAATGGAAATCTCAAACTACGTGACTCATGGATAAAGCCAGCGAGGCTCATGGCCATCGGGCGTGGTTGTACGCTCAGTCTTGGCTTCTGCGTCCGACCTTACTCCTAGGGGTGGCAAGTACGGATTATGACGTCAGCTTGACGCGATGATGATGTCACCAAGCCTTGATCTTCACAGAAGCCTTCGAATTCGACGAAATCCGCGCGGGATTTCAAAATCAAACCCCACCACGGGGTGGAGGGGTGCGTTAGGATGCTAGGGGTGTCCGCGGCTGGACCAAATGGTCACCGGCGGCTAGCCGGCGTCCATGGCGCGGCGGCGGCCGGCGGGAGCACGCGCACGGAGAGCTACCGAGGGGGAGGGAGATGGAGGGGAGTACCGGGAGGCTCACCGTCTCACCGTGGAGCTGGTGGAGGGGTCAATGGGAGGAGGGAGGACCGGAGACGACCGGAATCATCCACGGCGGCCGTCGGCCGGACTTGGAGGAGACGACGCGATTCTTCTCCTCCGTTGCGTCCCGGCAAACACGGCTCGACGGAGAGGTTGAGGAAGACTAGGCGGAGCTCCACGAACGCTCGGTTCGTCGGGGTATGGCCGGAAACGGGCACACGACGGCGGCGGGTGTAACCTAGGGTTTCGGGTTCGATTTTCCTCTTCTGAGGAAGAGACAGGGAACCGAGGGGAAGGGGGGGTGCGAGAGAGAGAGGAGGTCACGGGGCTCTCCTTGCCCCTATCCACGCCACGAGGGAAGCAGGACGTGGCGCGGGGGCGCCGTCGGCGAGCTTCTGTCCTTCTGGCCGGAGAAGAAGACGTTAAAATGGAACTTTTGCGAAAACCCCCTGGAACCCGGAAAACTACGAAGAGGCCCTTTTCCATTTAAAAACAGGACAGAAAACAGAGTTTTGGGGACCTTTTTGTGAACAGAAAATTTGGCAAAAATACTTCTTGGAAAGCTTATAAAATTTCCTACAACACCATGTGTTTCTTTGGTGTAATTGAAATATTTTTCAGAACAAGATTTTTGGAACCAAAATAAGTACCATTTGTGAGATTTTCTGAAACCATTTAAATTCATAATTTAAATTGGTTAAAACATGATTTAAATTTTTGTTTTCATGCATGTATGAGATGAACACAACCCACACACCCTAGTGTAGCAAAGTTGGGATGTTAGAGTTCTCCACCGTGTCCTCCTTCCCGTCCTTCTGAATCTTGATGACCTCCGACGGTTTGGCCTCCTTCCCGTCCAACAGGCCGAGCATCCGTGCGCCTCGAAGCGCCGGTATGACCTGGGCCTTCCACAGCAGGTGGTTGGCTCTTGTCAGCTTCTCTGATGGGGGCTGCCCGAGGCCGCGCGGTGTGGAGTTGGAGGAAGCCATGGTAGGGTTTTGGTGGTGTCATGTTGGATGCTTTGATGATTCATGGGTTTTGGTGATGATATGTGGATGCTTGATATTCTGTAGATTGGTTCTTGAGATGGGATCTTGCTCATTGACGAGGAAACAGTGCCTTGATCTCGGCATGTGTTACGTGTTAATATAAGAGCCAAACCGGCTACGGTTGTTTTACAAGCGAGATATTACATGAGGGGTTTAAAGGAGCCTTGACCTACAAGCTAATGGCCGGATATGACCTTATCTCTAGTCATACGGTTACAATGAAAACAAACCTTCTAATATATTGTGCTCAAGGCTTCAGCAAGAGGTTGGCGCTTGGTGCAGTCCGGTCGACATCATCTGCAACAAGATCACGCCGGGGGGCAGCGAGGATATCACGTTCGATGACGGAACGGGATGAAAATGTGAAGCGAGACAAAGGCTGGCGTCACATGGGGAGGACAAAGAAAATCACCAAAGTCCAAGAACACCGGAGAGCAGAATCTTTGTTACTGTAAATAAAATCCCTTAAATCTGTACTTAAATAAGAAAAAAATGGACATTTCGAGAGATCTGTCTTGAGATTCACGACACACACCAGTGAGACGAGATGACCCCGTGAGAAAACAAGAAGCTGCCGATCGATCGAGACCACTCATGCGACTGTCGGGCAGGCGATCGGTATAGTAGGCTGGGCTCCTCACTCTGTACTGACACGGTCACGCTAGCTAGGGGCACGCCCCGTCTGTCCGTCCATCAACGCGATACAGCCATACATTGTACCACCGGCCAATCTGTCCGTCCAGAGACCAGAGGCCAGAGGGGAAGTATGTAGATACGTCCACCGTCCATACTGATAGTCTGATACTGCCCGACCCGGGACCCGATCTGAATTACGTACAGGTACAGCGGGGCGGAAAATTAACTACGCGTCGACACCGGTCCACCACCCTGTAAACGGCCGGAGAGGCGGAGACAACGCTAAGCTCCGTCCGTCCAAAACAAGACACCGAAGGATTTATCGGTCTCGATTTTTTTTTTTTTTTTTGGTACGGGAAACGGCCCGAAGGGCCGAGAACTTCATTAATAACCAGACATTTGGTACAATCGAGGGACCCGACAGAAAGAAAATTAATCATCTGGGTTTTTTTTCCCCAAAGGCCCTGAAATGCGAACTGGAGAACGCAATCAGGTTCAGCTCCTTCTTCCTCTCGTCGAACGAAGACAACGCCATGGCCAACCGTAGAGACGCCGGGGACTGCACCACTTGGTTCTCTACAGCGGGAGCCAGCCACCGCGTAGTGACAAAGCCTCCTGAAACGGAGGCTGATTAAGCCCTTGAGCTGGTAATCCTTCACCAGCAAAGAGGGAGGGAGATGCCGCCATTCGGCCTGAAGAATCGGCGGCAGAGATGTCGACGATGATGTGCTCCCAGCAGCAGCTCCATCAACGAAAGATTTTGCTGCAGTGAAGTCCTCCCCGCCCTCCTCCAAGACCTGCAGATCAAGAAAGCCGACATCTCCTGCCCTCCCCACCTCCATGGCAGCAAGAACAAGGATGAGGAACTCGAGATCCAGCAGCTTAGAGGGAAAAACGAGCTTATTTGCACTGCCACTGACAGATCTGGCCACCACTGTCGCCGGTCTCCATGGACAGCAACCGGGGAGCAGGATCGCCGCGTTTCCGGTATCGCTCGCAGATACCAGGAGCAGGCAGAGAGGCATCACGCCCAACTCCACGCAGGATAACAACAACAGGAAGAAAAATCTACAACTACTTCTATGCACATAGGTGCGCCGCGCTCCTCCTCCATCTATACTCCTAGCAGCAGCGCCGCCGGAGCATGTCCGGATTCGGTTCGAGCCACGGCGGCCACGGTCGACTCTCAACGGGGGTGGGGGGTGGGGAAACGGTCTCGATCGAGCTCGACATCTCAAGCCGGCCGGCCGGTGAGGCGGCAACACACGCCGGACTGGAATGTGGACGTGACAGCCCAGGCGTGTGACAGGTCTCCCGTCTCGGTGCAAGCTGATTTCTCGTTCCCACACACCCACACACACACATGCATGGAGCTGTCCACCACACGTCCCTCCCAAGCGTACTGGGCATGGCATTGTTGACGAAGGATCCATGGTTGTCCAAATTTCGAGTGATTGGTCGGCCTCTGGGGGGAACTTAGTTAATTTCCTGACGGTGTGAGACACGTGGAAAACAAGGGGACAACGAAAACCATCGGGACCAATACGTGCAGCAAATCATCGAGTGATTCAGATTGGTTAAGGCCCCGTACGTCTCACACTCAACTACACTACGACAAATCCATCCAATCATTTGTCAAACAACATTTTACCGTAGTATTTTTGCTGGCTATCGCTATTTTACTGCCGTGTCTATACTCCGCAGCAGATTTTAGCTTCAAGTGCGTGGGATCGTGAAACACATGAATCCGATAAACATAGGAATCTGATAAAGATGATCGTGTCTATATCAGGCTTCTTTCGATTTGCAGGATCGTGAATCTGACAAACATAGGAATCTCACTGTTTTGTCTATGCATTCTAAAGCAGAGAATCGTAAAACATTGGAAAATCACAGGAATAGTTATTTGGATGAAATATAGGAAAAGCAAATAAAAACTGTCTCGATTCTACGCGCTTGAGTCTAAAAAAGAGTTTGAAGTGGATGTTCAAATTCCTACAAAATTGAGGCATACGAATCCATTCTATAGAAATTTGTTTGGCATCATTCCTTCCATCCAAAGGAAAACCATAGGAAAAAAAATCCTAACATTCAGAATCCTACAATTTTTTTAATGAAATTCCTACAATCCACCCATAAAATGTGTGTTCATCTCTGGATTGTTAGTTTGATCTCTACCACGTGGGCCCAACGGCCCATCGGGCCCTTGATCACGCGCCCTGGTCGGAGGCGCCCAACCTCATATGGTTGACGGGCCCCTGTCGCCCGCGCTATAAAGAGATGTGAGGGCCAGTGGCATGCGTTACAAGGTTCATAGCGTTGCCAGGTTCCCCACCGACAACCATACTGATCTAGGTTTTGCGTAGAGTGACGGGAAGCACCGCCACTGCCCACTAACCGCCACCGCTCACTAGCCACCATGGTTCGCACCGCCGGCTCATCGAGCCAAGGAGAAGGTACAACCCCTCATCCCATCTCTCTCTCTCTCTCTCTCTCTCACGATCTCATACAGCGAAACAGACACGTACAAAGGCAAACCACCGAATACATCTAACATAGATGATCCTACGCATCTAACAATGGTATTAGAGCATAGCTAGGATCTAGATTGGTTTTCAGTAGAGAAGAAAGTCAGAGAAAGAAAGCCCTCCCGCGAGGAAACCCTAAACCTAAACAGAGGAAAGAGGGGAGAGGGGAAAAGAAAACCTACCGGAGAAGTGCGCCGCCGCCAAGGGCCGCGATTTTCCTCAATCTAGGTGCGCATCGCCTCGCGAGGCACCTGGAAGAAGAAGATTCTGGGAAAGAGGACGTCGCGGCCAAACCACTCGACGGCGGTGCGCTAACTGCGAGGGAACCCGCGGCCGGTGAAGGGGATGGCAAGTGCCACTGTGGCATGCGCGACAAGAGGAGCAGAGGAGGCGCACCATTGTGTGTCTCTCTCTCTCTGTCACTAGATGTATAGGAAGAAGAAAGAAGCTAGCAACGCGGTGGCGTCCAACGCCAAGCCGGCCCGGCATCCAACCCTAGCAGAGCCACCGCTTCGGGGCGAGACAGAGAGCGAGAAGAAGGCGCGGGGGAGAAATGAGCAAGGTTTCCCCCCGGCCACGACGCGCCAGCCATTTTATTCTGGCGAGATCCACGCTGGACCGTCAGATTCCATCCGATGGATAGGAGCAAACCGGGAGGGCGGTGATGGGCCACTGGGCCAGGCCATCCTCGGCCAGACAGACGCCAGCGGCGCGCTCGCAGAACGGGCCAACAGGCGCGAGCCAGAGCAGGCCGTGGGTCGCTGTGCCTGGGCCATTTTGGGCGGTTGTGAATCGCGCTGGGCGCCAGAAAAGAAAAGGCGTGCGTGCGCACAGAGAAGGCCGCCTAGACTATATCGGTTTTTTTCGTCTGTTTTTTTAATTACAGAAGCAGATTTTCATTGTTTTTTTTTCATTTTTCTGGGAAAATTTCATCTAATTTTTTGCCTATTCAAAATTATACAACGAAATTTTGTTTAGAGGAAAAGTAAAAGAAATGCTTCTGAAAGGTATAAAGTTTATGAATTGTTTATTCATGTTTTCTGCTGCAAATAAAAGTGCTCTTCTAAAGGGTAAATAGGACTAAAGTGAGAATTAAAATTTTAAGAGCATGTTAAAGTGATAGTTATGGTTTTGTTACTTTATGACCAACATTGTTAATAAAATAATCATGATTTATTATTATTGTTATTTATGTGCATTTATTGCTATTTTCTGCCCAACGGTGATATAGTTTTAATTGCATAGAATGTTGTATGTTTTAATTTTGACCAACGTTGGATTATTGCATGCAATTGTTGTTATGATCTTATTTCATTGTGGTTTTCAGGAGGGTACTACTTGATGAGCTGCATCAAGGATGTTCCAACACTCAGAGGTGATAACTACACTGAATGGAGAAACAAGGTCGATTTGGCCTTCGGTTGTGCTGAGGTGGACTGGGTGATGGACACTCCACAAGGAGTCAAGCCAACAGAATCAGTCAAAGATACAACTAATGATGATGCTTCTTGAGAGAAAAGAAGAGGGATTATGCTCCATTGGAGATGTCATATACTATTGAAAGTGCAATTTCGATATCTCGATGTTTTGTGTGTTTAATAACAACATAAACAAGTTACTGACCGTATGTGCTATTCTGTCAAAGGTTTTGGTCTTAAATCAGCACACATACGGTGTCGAAGAAATGGTGAAGATATCGAAGATCAACGGATTTTTTCTGGCCTGAAAAAGAGTTTCTAAGTGTAGCCCGGAATTATTCCGGGTGATTCCGGGTGCCAGAATTATTCCGGGCCATTCCAACTACAACGGGAAAATTCTCTGTTGCAATCCGGAATATTCCGGGTGATTCCGGGTGCCGGAATTATTCCAGACCACTCCGGCCACAACGGGAAAATGTTCTGTTACAATCCGGAATTATTCCGGACCATTCCGGACCAATCCGGAGAAGCCCGGAATCATTCCGACCACAACGCGAAAATCTCTGTTGGCATCCGGATTGCTCCGGAATTATTCCGGGATCCGGAATTATTCAGGGCCATTCCGGCCTGGTCGCAAATGGGCAGAATACCGGCTAGTTTTAAGTGAGGGCTATAAATATGCCCTCTCTTTCTTCCCCAAGGGTTAGCTCCACCAGCATTGAAGCCTCCATTGATTGAGCTCACCCACCAAGCTAGGTCTCCCTTCTCTCCACCGAGGGGTTGTTGAAACTTTGAGGATTGAAGGAGAAGCCCCGGATCTACATCTTCACCAACCGGTTTTCCATTTCCCCCTTATTAGCTTGAAGGATCTTGGCCTAGGGTTTCCTCTTGTGGAGAACCTAGGCTTATTGCTGCTCTTGGTGATTTGTGAGTGTTGGGAGCCCCCAATTAAGTTGTGGGTGTGTGCCCCAAGCTTGTTTGTAAAGGATTCGATCCCCGCCTCAAAGGGGTTCAATAGTGGAAGGTGAACTAGGCCTTTGTGGCGGAGTTCATCGAAGAATAGGGTGAGGCCTTTGTGGCGTTGAGTAGGCCTTCGTGGCGAGCTCACACCCCTCCAACGAGACGTACTCCCTTAACAAGGAGGAACTCGGGAATACAGTGTGCATCCATCGGTTACCTCGTTCCCTTACCTTTTACTTACTTGTACTTGTAGCATTTATTGTAGTACTTGTTGTATTAAGTGTTGTCCTAGTTGCATTAATTGCTTGTCTTGCCATATAGGTAAATTCACCATTAGTTGCACTATCTAGAGAATTTACCTTTGTGTCAAGCCTAAACCTTAAGAAAAATTAAAATTGGTCGTAGCACCTATTCACCCCCCCTCTAGGTGCCCATACTTTACTTTTAATTGGTATCAGAGCCTCAGCTCTTCTATCGGGCTTAACCGCCTAAGAGTTTTAGTATGGGAGATGATTTGGACACCGAAACGTCTGTGGCTATTGTGTCCATGGATGATCTCAATGAGTTGAGAAAGTCATTGACCTTATCCATAGATACCAAGTTTGATGAGTTGCGCCAAGTCTTAGCGCAACTCCTCAAAGCCAAAGGACCGGAGGTAGCCGAATCTACTCCTACGGAAACTAATCCGGAGGGCGCCAAGAAAGGGGTATATGGTGATCCATCTAAAATTGCTTCCGCTGAAAACTCCACTCAGACGGGTACGGAGGGAAGCGGAGAATTTCATGCCGTTCCTTTAAGTTATTCTCCCGGTCCCCCCGTTCCCCATCCTCATATAATCCCTAGAGGAGATCCACCTAAAATTGATGCTTTTTCTTTTCGTGAATGGCAATATTACATGGAGACTCGCTTGAACTCTTCTTGTATAGATCTTTGGAGGATCACTCGAGATGGATACAAGCCATTTGATCCCAAGAACCTAACAAGAAGAGAAGCCATAGATTGCGAACTCAACTACACCGCTTTGTCCATTCTTCAACAAGCCGTGGGTCCTAACCACATGCCGCAACATCAACAATATTCCACCGCCAAGGAAACATGGGACACTCTTGTCGTCATGTTTGTGGGCAATGAGAGCACGCAAAGGAATAGATATGATGCCTTGAAAAATGAGGCCGAAGGGTTCTATATGCATGATGGAGAGGATCATGTGGACATGTACCGGAGACTCAAGAATCTTGCCATAGCCTTCTCAAATGTTGGTGCCAAGTACATTGATGATGCATGGATCAAGAGGAAGTACATGATTGCCATAATGTCATTTGAGGGCGCGGACATGAAGAGCATTCAAGGAAGACATGATTTCTCTTCCATGACCTCAAATCAAGTAATGCAAGAAATGTTCTCGTATAAAGTGCAAACCAAGATTGCTCTTGACAACCGAGCTAGGGCCATTGGAACGCACCAAGGAGCATCCATTGCTTTGAAGGCCAAGGTTGTGTCAAGAGAGGTTGAGTATGAAGAAGAATGAGAAGAGGCGTTGCCTCCCTTGAAGGAACAAGACTACGATCCCATTCTAAAGAATCTCATTGCTCTCACCGTGCAAAAGTTTTGGAGAAATCCTCCAAAGGGCAAGAGATTTGTTGAGGAGAAGACAAGGTCTCGCTATGGCAATGATGGGGCTCAAAAAGTGAGGTCTTGCTTCAATTGTCAAGATAAGCACCATTTCATTGCGGAGTGTCCCTATGAGAATAGATAGCTCCATAGTGGCAAGCTCATTCGCAAGGACAAGTCCAAGGTTGAGTACAAGAAACCTCATTTCAAGAAGAAGTCATTCAACAAGAAGTCTCCCACCAAATTTGTGCTCTTGACTCAGGAGGAGTATGATTCCGGGAGTGATGAAGAAGAAGAAACCACAAGTGAAGTGGCCGCTCTTGCTATTGCTTCTATTCCATCATCTTCATCTCTCTTTGAATCCCCCAATGACGATCTTACTCAACGAAATTCCAAGTGCTTCATGGCTAAGGCCACGGAGGTATCACGTTCTTCCAACTCTAAGACCCCTAGTGAACTAGAACATCTTGCTAGTCTTAGAATAGAAGAGGAGAGGGTCTCCTTGGAACGTTTTATGTCTAACATGCAAGGGGAGACCAAGAAGTACGTTGAGTATCTCATGAGGAAATTTTGAGAGGACCAAGATGCTCTTGAGAAGAAAGGTGAGGTTGAAAGAAGGGATGCGGATGAAATTGCATCCCTCTCTATGACTCTTGAGGAAGATCATGATGGTAGAGTTTCTCTAGAGGATGAACTTGAATCTATTGAATTAACTCATAATGAACTTGTCTCTAACATCACTAAGGAACGTGATCTTGCTATTGCTAAATATAAAAAGGCTAAAAAGGATAAGGTCGAGTTTGGGGTTGGTCATGGTAAACTAACCGAGGAGTTTGAAAAGCTAACCGAGGCTCACAAAGCTTTGGAAAGCCAACACTCATCCCTCAAAGAGTTGCATGAACAACTTCAAACTCAACTTAATCAACCTAACAATCCTAGCACCTCTACTTCTTCTTGTGATCATGCAAATATTATTGAGGAAAATGGTAGTTTGAAGGATGAGCTAGCACGGCTCAAGGGCAAAGGCCCTCAAGTTGAGAAAGTTGTGACTCCTCCCCCACAAGTGATTGCCCATAGCTCTAATGTGGTCATTGCTAGACCACAATTGAGTAATCCAAGGCAACAAGTGGGCAAGCAAGGTCTAGTCTATGTTGCCAAGAAGAAAAACAAGAAGAAGACCAACAATGGTTCTTCGGGCGGTATTGTCATTAGGGACAACGCTACTCTTAGCACACCCGCTCAAGCAAACAATATTGCCTCGAGTAGTAGTGTCATGAGGGACAACACTACTCGTAGCACCTCCGCGGGAACTAACAATCCACAACATTTCTTATATGTTGATTATTATGGTGTTGTGCAAGCTAAATATGTTGGTCCTATTGAGGGATTCATTGACTATACTATTTGGGTTCCAAAGCCCCTTGTTGCTAACATGAAGGGACCCTCCTCGGGTCCTAAATCTAGTCAATGATCCCTTGCAGGACTATGCTTCCGGTGGGACTAAATGGATAATTGATAGTGGATGCACTAGCCATATGACCGGAAGCAAAGAACTTGTGGCGGAGTTGCGCCCAAATGACATACAAGCAACCGTCACTTATGGATACTCTTCCTTGTCTAAGGTATCCGGATTCGGCAAGGTTCTGGTCGCTCCCGATATCACTATCGTGAACGTCATGCTTGTCGAATCCCTTGGTTACAATTTACTTTCCGTACGCTCTTGTAACATCCCAAGTATGAAACAAACCCCTAGAATGTTTGTTTTCTTGTTTTATTTATGTTTTGCATCATGACATCATCATTGCATTTGTTTTTGGCATTTGTTTTCCATTTGTTTTCATCTGTTTTCCCTTGTTTTCCCATTTGAAATTCAAACAATATTCAAATATTTGTTTCATACTTGTGCTGTCACAATTTTTTCAATTGAAAATTTCAAATCAAAACATTATTTTGTTTCCAATAACTTGGAAGTTCAAACCCTTTAAATTGCTTCTTTTCCATGTTTCAATTAATATCAAAAGTGCTCAAATTCAATTAAAATACAAACAGCAACTAATTTGAAATATTGGAAAAACAAAAGTTTGCAAACTTGTGCTGTTACATTTTTTCAAATGAATATTCAAATCAAAGCAATTAAATTGTTTCCATTAAAGTTTTAAGTTTAAACTAGTTTAAATTATTGCTTTCAATAATTCAATTAATATCAAATTCAATTAAATTCAATTAATCTCCAAACAGCAACATAAATTAAAATTTTTGGGAAACAAAAGGTTGCACATTGCTGTTTTTATAATAAATAACTCATACATTTTTTTTTCCTAATTTTTCCAACCCCAAATACCCACTCTTTTCTTCCTATTCTATTTCTGCAAAAAAAAGAAACATAAACAAAAAGATTAAAAAGAAAACGCACAGGGGAGAGGCAGCAGGCCCAGCCCACCTAACCCACGACCTGCTACCCCCCCCCGTTTCTTCCACCTTCGTACGGCAGCAGATCGGGCGCCTCCACGTCGACATCAGCGAGGAGCAGACGGCCGAGCTCCTCCCCCTCCTCCTTATAACCCTAGGCCGCGAGCCCACCCTCTGCCCTAGCTCCTCCACCTCTCTCTCCCTCGCCGCCGCCATGTTTTCCTTCCTCTCTCTCTCTCCCTGCACCATCTTCTCCCTCTGAACCGCCACCGCACGCCACCATCTCTGAACCTCCGACGATCGCCGACGTTGTGGTTCCCCACCGTCCAAGCTATCCGCGGGAACGAGTTCCCCGTCGCTTCCTCGACCTCCTCGACACCACAGCAGCCCCGGGGAGCAACTGCATCGCCGCCGCCGTGCCAGTCGGTGTCGCCGCCGTCCGTTCTGTCGCCGTCGAGCATCTTCCTCCCTCCCGGTGAGCACCGTCACCTCCACCTTCCTCTCTCTATCTCCTCTCTGCACGCGTGCACATGGCCACCGCAGCAGTCCACAGCACCACGGGCAGCAGCACCGCGGCGATCGCTGCCGGCGATCACCGAGCCCTCGGTTCAGAACAGAAGGTCTGAACTTTTCTGTTCAGTCGCAGTTTAACTGACGGATCTGAAGATTATACCCCCGCGGAATCCCTCTCTGTCACGATTCGAACAGCAGCCCAGTTGGCCAGCGCGCTGCGTACGCGAGCCCGAGGTCGAGGGATCGATCCCTCGCCTCCGCGGAATTATCCACCCCCTTTTTTGGCACTTTGCCACGCAGGCGTGCAGGTCCCACCGGCCAGCGACTGCGGAGGCCACGCAGGCACACACACACCTGCCACGTGCGCGCCACGGTGGCGCTGGCCCCGCTGTCAGTGGCACCGCAGCTGCGTGCCCCGAGTGACAAAAGTCCCAGGGACTGTTCTGAAAGTATTTTCCTTCACGTTTTAGTCCCTGTTTTTACAGATTAGCCCCTGTATTTGAAATACAAATAACTTTTAAATTTCAAATCCAAATAATACAAATAAAATACGTACCCTGCACCAAATTTAATTCTCTATCTGATTAAATCATTTGTTTTCTATTTTGAACCTTTCAAATGTTTCCAAAATTCAACTTCAAAAAAATCATTTTCAAATTTGGTTAATTTCATAACTAATTCAAAATTATTTCAAATGTCACATATAAAATATGTTTTCCATGTCAAATTAAACCACCATTTCAAATATAAACTTTGTTTCATGTTTTGAATAATTAAAAATGGGTTAAACAATTTAAACCTTGTTTAAATCATTTAAAATTGCTAAATTCCTAACTTGGTCAAATTAAATTCTTTTTGAACATATAAAATATGTTTTCAAACCAGAAAATTATAATCTTTTCAAATATGAATTTTATTTAATGTTTTGAACAAATAAAAATTCAAATAAATTCATACTTGAATTAAATTCATTTAAATCTTGTTTAAACTTGTTTAATTCATAATTAATTCATTTTAAATCCTTTTTCAACAAATGAAACATGTATTCCACCTAAAATTTTGTGTTCTTTCCAAATATGAATTTTTTTATTTATTCTGAACAATTAAAATTGATGAAAACAACAAATGCTTGTGTAACACCTTTAAGAAGCAAATTTTCATAACTTAATAAACAAAATTCCAAACTTGGTAAACTTCATTTCAATTTGAACCTATTGTTGTTTTCTTTCTGTTTTCCTCATCCATGCATCATGCTAATCCACTTTCACCTGTTGATTAGTTGTAGAACAATTATTTCAACCTTAACTCATGGGCTTTCCATATGCAATCCAAATTGCATATGGGTCCATTTAATATTGTTACCATGTTAACTAGCTTACCTTTGATGCATCAATTAATTTTCCATGCATCATCCCATGATTGTGCATTATGCCATGTTATTGATTGTTTGTCTCTCTGCATTGTTTGTTTGCTTCTTCTCGAATAGACGACGACGTTGAGACAGACGAGGTTTACGACACTACTTCTGAGGAGTTAGCCCAATACCAGGCTACTGAGTTTACAGGCAAGTATTCACTCACATGAACCATTGTGTTCCTTTCCACACTGGATACCGATACTTTCCGTTGTCTATTCTGCTAGCCTTATGAATCGTTGCTTGTGTTCCGATCCTATCACATGTTATCCTGTATACCTGATATAGCCTCACCTCCACACCTATAACCCCTTTGCTTGTTGCCCGTGTCTTACTAGTATGCTTAGGGTTGTTTATGCTCGAGTCTGCTGTACGTTATTTCTGTTACCATATTTATTATGTTCTGGGGCTCGATGTTAAACAACAACCTGTTAATGTTTGAGGTAATGCTAATTTGATGATAAGGCACCGGCAGAAGGCCCGGCGTGGTTTTGAGGCCTGCTAGTGTCGACCCTAACTAGGAAAAGGGTCTTGTCTACTGATCCATGATGAGCGCACTATCCGCATGTGGGAAGCGTGTATGGGCGCCCCCCTCAATTTGATTCGATTCGCATCTCGTCCAAATCGCCACACTTAGTTCGGGCTTTCCATTTGATGCACGCATATGCAGGTACGAACCCGAGGCCAGGGTGGAACTTTTGTAGTCGGCATTTAGGGCGGCGTGGTCTTCCAGTGCTATGAGGGTCCCCCTTTTCTTCGTGGGGGCTCGATTAGCCGCGCACGCACATCACGTGGTGCTTTGGGCTCTATGCGAAGAAGAGTTGGGTTGTGTTGAGTGCCCCGCTTGGTGGAAGGCATTCCATCTAGCGGGTTATTCTTACGTGTACGGCCAAACTGGTGCACCCTGCAGGGTTAAATCTTCTCGAGAAGCCGTGTTTTCCGCGGTTATGGATGACTTGGTGAAAGTACTGGCTAACAAGTACTCATAACAACTTACACCTAACTAATGATAACTTGACTAGTAATAGCCTTATTGACACAACAACTTGAACCATCATTAATCCAACTGTGTGAGTTATCCTCGGATTGCTTCTTTGGATAAGGGGCGAGATCCAGGATGGGTTTGTTTGAGGTTAGTTATAGTTGGTTACGATACGCTATCTTATCCCTCTCTTTTAGCCGGAAGTTATAGCATGTTTCTGTAGTTGGTTATAGCAGCCTGCTGCCGCACTTTTGTATCACCTATTCTTCCGTTGAACCCAAAGCATTTGTACTTGGTGTTGCCGGGTACACTATGGTATCTTGTGAGTCTTGCTTGCCAGTACGTTTATGTACTGACCCCTTTGGGGCTGTGGTTTCCGCAGACTATGTTTCCGAGGATCCCCATGGTGGCTACTACGTGGAGTATGACGAGGCTGCTGACGAGTAGATAGCGGACCCGGGCAGGATCCGAGACATCGTGGATGGGCTCCGTCTTTTCGTTTCCGGCCTCTTAGGCCTATTTGGATCTTGTCTGTACTCAGACAATTTGGGTGCTTCCGCTGAGATGTAATGATGAATTGTTGGGACATGTGTCCTCTGGATGATTGTATTTGCTATCTCTGCTCTAGTGAGAGCTATTTGCAACTTATTTCAATATTTTGTGTCTTAGAGATATGTTGTGATATCAGTTGTTCTAATGCCGTTGACGTACCATGTGTGTATGTTATGAAGTACGTCAACGGAAGTGTCCTGATTTCTATGGGATGGTTTACGCAGACGATGGATAGTAGAGAATGGTTGTCACATGTTTACGTGTTGGCCTGCTTATATTGAGATGCGGGTGCCGGTATGCCCCGTAAGCCATTTGTTCTACTGTTTAGCGGACTGTGAGTATCCTCTAGAAGTCCGGGTGCGACAGCTCTCTCGGAAAGATGGGTTTATCCGTCTTTTTTTATGTTGATATTGTGGTCCTTTTGAGGAGCAAGACTCTTGACGTCGCTTACGTGGAACATGTTGAAAATTAGTTGTTTATGGTGGACTTTTCGAAGTCTACCAACACTCAAGCAATGTGTCTTTTCGGAAAGGCGAACTTGGGATGGTTGTGGCATCGCCGCCTATCCCATGTCAACATGAGAACTTTGCAAAGTCTTCACAAAGGTGGCCTTATTATCGGACTAAAAGAAAATGTTTCCTTTGCAAAGGATCACGTTTGTAGGTCGTGTGTTGAAGGAAAGATGCATGACAAGGTGCACAAGGCCAAGATTATTATTTCATCAAAGAGGATCTTGGAGCTTCTCCATGTTGATCTCTTTGGTGCCGTGCCCGAGGCAACTCTTGGTGGCAAGAAATATTGCTTGGTGATTTTCGATGATTATTCAAGATACAGTTGGGTTTATGTCTTCAAGTGCAAGAGTGAAACTCAACAAACCATCATCGACTTCTCCAACGAAGTGCAACGTCAACACAGTGTGCAAATTATGGCTATTAGGATTTATAATGGTTCGGAGTTCAAGAACTACACTTTGAATGAATTCCTTAGTGAAGAAGGCATTTGTCATCAATACTCCGCCACTTACACTCCTCAACAAAATGGTGTTGCCGAAAGGAAGAATCGCACCCTCTTGGATATGGCAAGGACCATGTTGGCGGAGTACTCTTATCCCGAATATTTATGGGCCGAGGCCATATCCACCGCATGCCACTCCTCCAACCGCCTCTACATCCGCAAAGGCTTGGACAAGACTCCATATGAGATCCTCACCGGCAACGAGCCCAACGTCTCCTACTTCCGTATATTCGGTTGTAAGTGCTTTTATTTGATCAAGGGTGTTAGGTTGTCTAAATTTCAATCGAAAACTATTGAGGGTATATTTGTTGGTTACGGTGCCGAATCCCACACTTATAGAGTGTTTGACAGAGCCTCACGGATTGTCATAGAATCTTGTATTGTGGCTTTCGAGCAAAATGATGGCTCCCAAGTGGCGCAATTTCATGTTTCTAATACAGATGTTGAAATACCTCAAGAAGCCATAGGAAGGATGGGTGTGGCATTTTTCCGCCCCATCGAGGGACACCTTATGGCAACTCGAGAAGGACTATGCTCTACTCAAGTGGAGCCCTCCTCTACAATAGAATAACAAGCCAAGGAGACAAGTGTTACACCTAACCAAGAACATGTTCAAGACTCTCCTCTCATTGACCAAGACACTACGCAAGTCGTACCCACTTCTACTACTAATGCAAGTCAAGGTCAAGGCCAAGATCCGTCATCCTCTTCATCCTCTCCTCAAGTTGAAGCAAGTGTTGAAGATATTGTTGATGATGATGATGATGATGATCAAGGCCAAGTTGGTCAAGATGGGGACCCAAATGATAAAGATGATCAAGTGATCCCTCCGCGCAATAATGCGGAGATCGAAGCCCGTCGTGTCAAAAGGATAAGAAGAGATTTGAAGCAAATTGATGCCCAAGACAACAAGGTCTTGGAGGATATTCAAGCTAGGCGATCCACAAGAAGGCAATCGGCACATTTTAGTGAGCATCAAGCTCATATCTCTATGGTGGAGCCTAAGAAAGTGTTTGAAGCTCTTGAGGACTCCAATTGGGTTGAAGCTATGCATGATGAGCTCAATAACTTTGAGCACAACAAAGTTTGGAGATTGGTTGAGAAGCCCAAAGATTGCCACAATGTTATTGGCACTAAGTGGATTTTCAAGAACAAGCAAGATGAGCATGGCATTGTCATAAGGAACAAGGCAAGATTGGTTGCTCAAGGTTACACTCAAGTTGAAGGCATTGACTATGATGAAACCTACGCGTGGCTCGCCTTGAGTCCATCCGTATCCTCCTTGCTTATGCATCTTCTCATAATTTCAAATTGCAACAAATGGATGTGAAAAGTGCTTTCTTGAATGGTCCACTAAAAGAGGAGGTATATGTTAAGCAACCTCTGGGGTTCGAGAATCTCAACTTTCCTAACCACGCTTACAAACTTGACAAGGCTCTCTATGGTCTCAAACAAGCACCTCGTGCTTGGTATGAGAACCTTAGGGAGTTGTTAGATGATCGTGGTTTCGAAGTTGGGAAAATTGACCCCACTCTCTTCACCAAGAGAGTAAAGGGAGAGCTTTTCATATGTCAACTATATGTGGACGATATCATCTTTGGCTCAACTAACCAAGCTTTCAATAATGAGTTCTCTAAGCTTATGACTGACAGGTTCGAGATGTCTATGATGGGTGAGCTTAAATTCTTCCTTGGCTTTGAGATAAAGCAATTGGCTCATGGGACTTTCATTTCTCAAGCCAAGTATACCCAAGATATGATCAAGAGGTTTAATTTCCAAGATGCTAAGATCAAGACATCTCCTATGCAAGTCAAGTGCCACATATCTCGTAATCCGAAGGGTAAAGATGTGGATCAAAAGTTGTATCGTTCTATGATTGGTTCTTTGCTCTATCTTTGTGCATCTCGGCCCGATATAGTTTTGAGTGTAGGTGTGTGTGCAAGGTATCAAGCGACTCCTAAGGATAGCCACTTGATGGCGGTCCAGAGGATCTTTCGTTATTTGGTTCATACCCCAAGATTTGGTTTGTGGTACCCAAAGGGGGCACAATTTTCTCTCAAGGGCTACACGGATTCCGATTGAGCAGGTGATCAAGATGATAGGAAGTCTACTTCCGGGGCTTGCCAATTTCTTGGTATGTCCTTTGTGAGTTGGTCTTCCAAGAAGCAAAATTGTATGTCTCTCTCCACCGCCGAAGCCGAGTATGTAGCCGCCACAAGTGCTTGCACTCAATTGTTATGGATGAGGCAAACTCTCAAGGAGTATGGAGTTCATTTGGATAAGGTGCCTCTTTTGTGTGACAATGAAAGTGCCATCATGATTTCATACAATCTCGTGCAACATACAAGAACCAAGCACATTGAGATTCGCCATCACTTCATCCGAGATCATGTGGCAAGAGGGGATATTGCACTATCTTATGTGCCCACCAAGGACAATCTTGCGGATATTTTCACGAAGCCACTTGATGATGCAAGATTCTTGTTCTTGAGGAATGAGCTAAATGTCATTGATTCTAGGAGTTTGACTTGAAGATCTTGCACACACCCCTATAGATGAAACGTGTTCGAGTTTAGGTGTAGGCATGGACATAGGGGGAGTCTTATCCTAACACATTGGGTTCTCCCTCCCCCCATTATGCCCAAAGAAAAATTCATTGTTATCTCTCTTTTTCTAATGTTGAATTGTGAGCTTCAATGTTGAGTAATGGCAATGACCCCAAGATATATCTTCGCGGTTGCATACCATGAACTCTTACATGGTGGCTTAGGCCACCAACCTCTTATACTTTGAAGAGTTGGTTCTTAGTTGGATATCTTTTGGTTTATTGTGTTATCCTTCCGAATACTACTTCTCGTTGCTATTTTGATCTTATTTGCATCTTCCCCGAGAAGTAAGACTAGGAAATCTAACCCCCTTGTGTTTTTTCTCTATTTTGTCCCTCCTATGTTCATCTATGCACATGCCTTACTCCACACAAAGTCAAATCATTCCTAGCCATTCAAAACTGTCATTTCTGGAATAGTTTGGAGTTTTTCTGGTCTGCCCCGGAATTTTTCCGGCCGAACCAGGAATTATTCCGGCTAGGTCGGATTGTTCCGGAATAATTCCGGCAGCCGGAATTTTTTCGGGCTATTCCGGATGTGCCAGTTTTCCTTATAAATAGACCCGCACGCACAGGGGTAGTTTGTTTCCACTTTTCCCCTCTCCTCCCGTGCCCTAGCCACCAGAATTCGCTGTGTTCGTCCCCATTGCCCTTAGGGAGTATTGTTTGATCCCTCCTTTGGACAAGGACTCCCCCATGGAAGGTATTGTGATTGGCATCTCATCTTTTTCGTTTTGGTTGGTTGTTTTTGGTTCTAGATGAAATCTCACCTAGGGTTTGATCTAGATCCGAGTTCTATCAACTTGTTCTTCGTGCTAATCCCTACCTAGATGCCATGGATTCGTAGATCTAGTCTAATCACTTACCAATCTAGACTTAGATCCATATCATATCTTGTGTCACTCCCACGATTTCCAGCACTTAGATCTACTCTAGGATCATCTCAGTGTTACCGCTACATGTTTGGTACAGTTGTTGAGTCAAGTTTTCGAGTTTTTGGGCATTTTATCGAGTCAGATCGAGGAGCCCGGAATAATTCCGGACGATTCCGACCTAGTCGGAATAATTCCAGGCTCAGCCGGAATAATTCCGGGCGTCGGATTAATTCCGGGCCTCCGGAATTTTTCTGGATGCTGCCAGAATTTCGAGAATTTGCACTGTATCAAACCTTTTGGCGTTCCTTTGTTCCCGTTTGGCATATGCACTTATCTTTTGCTATTCCTATGTCCTCTATTCACAGGTCCTTGCGCTTGAAGTGGTTTGAAGAGAAAGTCCTCTGCTGGGAGGGGTGCTCGCCCTACAAGGGGTTGCACCTCCGGTTCTCATGGAGGGCGTCGTGATGATGATCAGACTGAGAGGGTGCCTTTGACGCCCCGAGATCGGGCACTATGCAGATTTCAGCATTCCCGCCAAAATCCACATAATAACCGATTCCAGGTTGCCACGTGTGATAACATTACAATAGTTCACGAATAATCCACAACAACAACAGAAAAGATATATACAAGAGGACTCAAACGAGTCAAGGATACAACTGATACTATATAAAGATCCAAATAACAACGGAAGAAACAACATATCGTCCGTCTATGGACAAGATACAAATTGGACTAAGAGTCCTGAAGATAACCGAGAGCGTCCAATCCCTGCCCAGGCCAAGCCGGAGGGATTCCCAAGCTAACGTCGTCAGACTTAAAACCTGTTGACTGCAATATTGAATATGCAGCCACGAAAAAGATTCGTGGGTCAGTACGGTTAAGTATTGGCAAGTGGATAAACCATACTCACAAGATACCAGCGTAGCCAGTCATCACAAGATAAAAATACTTTGGGTTCGACGGAAAGGAAGGGGATATTGCAAATAAGCGGCAGCGGGCTGCACTAACCAACTACAGAGACTCGATACAACTTCCGGCTAAAAGAGGGGGGGGGGTAAGATAGCGTATCGAAACCAACTACAACTACTCACCAGAAAAACCCATCCAATGTTACCCCCTACTAAGGAAGCAACCCAAGGATACTCACACTGTTGGATTAAGGATGGATCAAATTATTGTGTCAATAAGACTATTACTAGTCAGTTATCATGAGTTAGCTGTAAGTTGTTCTGAGTACTTTTTAGCCAGTACTTTCACCAAGTTAACCATAACCGCGGAAAACACGGCTTCTCGAGAAGATTTAACCCTGCAGGGATGCACCAATTTGGCCGTACACGTAAGAATAACCCGCCAGACGGGGGATCAACCCACCAAGCGAGGTACTCAACACAACCCAACTCTTCTTCGCATCAAGCCCAAAGCACCACGTGCTGTGCGTGCGCGGCTAATCGAGCCCCCACGAAGAAAAGGGGGACCCTCATAGCACTGGAAGACCACGCCGCCCTAAATGCCGACTACAAAAGTTCCACCCTGGCCTCGGGTTCGCACCTGCATATGCATGCATCAAATGGAAAGCCCGAACTAAGTGTGGCGATTTGGACGAGATGCGAATCGAATCAAGTTGAGGGGGGCACCCATACTCGCTTCCCACATGCGGTTAGTGCGCTCATCATGGATCAGTAGACAAGACCCTTTTCCTAATTAGGGTCGACACTAGCAGGCTTCAAAACCACGCCGGGCCTCCTGCCGGTGCCTTATCATCAAATTATTATTACCCAAAACATTAACATGTTGTTGATTGAATTGAAACCCAACTATCAAACTAAACAGGTGATATGAAAGGAACAACAAGACTTGAGCGCAAACAACACTAAGCATGCAACTACGACACGAGGGCCAACAAGGTAAACAAACAATAGTTAATAGGAAGTGGAAGGAAAGGCTATATCATGGCTGCAAGATAAACATATAATAGGATCGAGACACAAGCATCGTATCAACAGGCTAGAATAAGAACAACGGAAAGAATCGGTAACAAGTGATGAAAAGGCAGCCATTTGGCAGCAAGTGAGTATACTTGCCTGAGATCCAGCAAGTAAAGGTACATCCACAGAACTTGTTGTTGCTCACATCATCTCAACGTCCTATCCGGGAAGAAGCAACGAACCTCGAACAAACACCGGATGCAACAATTACTACTACGGCAAAAGATCCAGCATGATCAAGATATGGATGCATGACAAGTTAATTTATGCATAGAAATAAACTAGTTGACATGACAAACAGGTTTAAATGGACCCATATGCAATTTGGATTGCATATGGAAAGCCCATGAATTATGGTTGAAACAATTGTTTTACAGCTAACCAACAGGTGAAAGTGGTTTAGTATGATGCATGGATGAGGAAAACAACAAAATAACAACAATAGAACCAATTGGAAGTAGGGTTTACCAATTTTGAAATTCACTTATCAAGTTTTGGAAATTTGGTTTCTTAAAGGGTGTCACACAAGCATTTGGTTGTTTTCATCAAGTTAAATTGTTCAAAACAGATAACAAAGTTCATATTTGATTAGAACACAAAATTTTAGGTGGATTACATGTTTCAATTATTGGAAAAGGAATTACAATGATTTAATTATGAATTAATCAAGATTAAACAAGTTTTAATTGAATTTAATTCAAGTTTGAATATTATTTGAATTTTATTTGTTCAAAACATAAATTAAAAATCATATTTGTAAAGGTTATGTTTTTCTGGTTGGGAAACATATTTTATTAGTTCAAAAATAATTTAATTTGAGCAAGTTATTAATTTAGCAAATTTAATTGATTTAAACAAGGTTTAAATTATTCAAGCCATTTTAATTATCCAAAACATGAAACAAAATTTATATTTGAAAAGGTGGTTCAAAATGGCATGGAAAACATATTTTATTTGTTGGTAAACAATTTCAAATGATTTAGTTAAGCATATTACCAATTTTAAATGCATTAATTAAGAGATGAAACAATTATTCAATTGAAAGGTTGCAAACCAGAAAACAAAGTTGGTATTCAAGTGTGGCATGTGATTTTGGATGAAATTCATGTTTTGAGTATTTAATTTGGCGCAACCATTTGCAAGTTATTAATTATGCCATTTAATTTGTCATTTTTAAGAATTATTGATTAACATTAATTTTAATTGCCCAAAATGCAAAAAAAGTTGATAAACAGAAATTACATTGAATTTGGATTGAAAAACATATTTTATTTGTGTTATTTGAATTAAGTATGAATTACTTATGGATTTAACCAAATTTTAAATGAACTGTTTGAATTTGAAATTTGAAACAGTTTGAAATGTGCAAAACAGAAAACAAATTGCATATTTGAAAAGTACAGGAAATTTGGAGTGGAATACATATAAAGTTTGTATTATTTGGATTCATGAATTAGAAATTATAGCCATTTGAATTCTAGGGTTATTTTGTAAAAGGCAGGGGCTGTTTTGTGATTCACAGGGTGTGATTCACAGGGACCAAAAGAAAAAAAAAAGTTTGCACTGCCCCCCTGCCCCCGCTGCCGTGCGGCCCAGCACCACCCCCTCTGGCCCTGCGCGCGGAAGAAATCGCAAAAAAAGGGGGGTGCGCGCCCGCGGGGACTCGATCCCGCGATCGATGCATGCGCGTGGATGGAACAGCACCAGTGCGCTGTGCGTTTGTCTCGTGACAGAGTACGCGCGCGTTTGTTTTTCAGGTAAAAGGCCAAGCCTTGAGCTTCTCTGACGAAACTGACGGACGAACGACTACAACGAAACGGCGGACAGAAAACGACCACGGCAACCTCGACTGGCGACGGTTCCGGCGAACAGGAGGCAGTGGACAAGCGCGGTACTCACGCACGCAAGTAGGGAGCAGAGGGAGAGGGGAAGAAGGAGCAGAGGCTCACCGCGGTTGGTCGAGGGGGCGGGCTGCTGTCGATGGCGAGGGTGGAGGTGCTGCCGCAGGTCCGGCGACGGCGCGGCCTCCCCGGGGACTCCCAGCAGCCGGCGAGGGGGCGAGTGGCGAGGGTGAACCACCGCGGTTCCATTCCCGCGGTGGGTTTAGCTCGAGGATGGCCGTAGTGGCGGTGATCGGCGAGCCTCTGACGGCGGAGTTCGGGTGATCGGCTGGGTTCAGAGAATAAGCAGAGGAGAGGTGGTGCAGGAGGGAGGCGCTGCGGCAGGGAGAGGGGTAGGGCTTAGGGTTTGCGGGCAGAAGGGGGGGTGGTGGATGTTTATGGGGGAGAGGAGCTCGTACGGCCAGCCATCGGAGAAGGGAGGCGAGGATCGCAGGGTGGAGATGCAGTCGTACTGCTGACGCCATGGCGAGGAGGAAGACGACAAGGATGAAGGGGTATCGGGCTAGAAGTGGGAGGTGGGCTGGGGAAAAGGAAATGGGCTGGGGGCTGTCTCCTGCTCACCTCTCTTTTTAAATTTTTATTTTTTTTCCTTATGAACACATTTTTTTTGTAAAGGATAAAAGAGGAAATAGGAATAGAATTTGGGGGGGGGGTTTATTTTATTAAATACTTTTATTACTTTTCAAAACAGGAAATACAAGCAAATGTTAGTATTATTTTCACAAGTTTGAAATTTTAATTTGATTTTAAAGTTGTTAGTTGATTTGTTCAAATAGGGTTTGAGGGTGTTTATTTATGAATAATTTTTATTAATTGCAAAACAGTAATTAAAAGCAAGGTTAGTTAATGATTTCAAAATTTGAATATTAGTTTGATTTTAAGTGGTTAGTTGAATTTCAAATAAGGTTTGATTTGCGAATTTTGGAAATAAGCGAATTCTATTTAATAAGCTCAAGCAATTATACAAACATTATTGAATTTAATTTGTTTGCCAAATTTTAATCTTTGAACCCATATTGAAATATGATAAGTAGGATTGATTTGATTTGAATTTTTGAATTTGCCATTAGGGTTTTAATAAAAGGAATTTTTTTTATTAACAAGCCATTTGATTAAAACAACTTCAAACTATTGAAAACAATTTGAGATGCTTAGTTGGCAATTTTTGAATTGGAAAATTTGGACATGTGTGAAAGTTAAAAGTGGTGTTTGAATTTGAGTTGTTTTTGAAAACAGAATGCAATGCTCATGTGATGCATGTGATGCAAGCAAAAGAAAAACAACCAACTCCCTATTTAGGGTAACACCCCAGGTGTTACAGACGACACCACTAACAAGGGATTGCGCCCTCGCAATCCACCTGCTAACCCGGGAGGGGAAAGAAGTTCGACTATCGATTCTTCATGCTTCCAGCTGATCTCCTCGACACCACTAACAAGGGATTCTTGCTCGGAGTGACGACAATGTTCTTCCACCAGGAATCTTCCGATGATCGAACCTATTAGGTTAAAACGTCCAACCACGTAGGAGCCTAACACTTTGAAAGATAGACAAGGGGGAAAACACCAAAACAAATAAGATGGGAGGGGAAATAGAATAGAGATAAGGAGAAAACAAGAATCCTATTGAGATGTTTTCCAAAATAGTTCAGCAGAAATAGTTTTTGACATTCTAGAAACAACGACCGTTAGCTAGGTTATCCTACAGGCTTTGCGGACCCGTTGCTTCGATAACCATTCGTATCGAAACAATATCGGGAATCGGAACCAAGCTCTGATACCATTTTTGACGCTCCGAGATCGGGCACTATGCAGATTTCAGCATTCCCGCCAAAATCCACATATTAACCAATTCCAGGTTGCCACGTGTGATAACATTACAATAGTTCACGAATAATCCACAACAACAACAGAAAAGATATATACAAGAGGACTCAAACGAGTCAAGGATACAACTGATACTATACAAAGATCCAAATAACAGCTGAAGAAACAACATATCATCCGTCTACGGACAAGATACAAATTGGACTAAGAGTCCTGAAGATAACCGAGAGCGTCCAATCCCTGCCCAGGCCAAGCCGGAGGGATTCCCAAGCTAACGTCGTCAGACTTCAAACCTGTTGACTGCAATATTGAATATGCAGCCACAAAAAAGATTCGTGGGTCAGTACGGTTAAGTACTGGCAAGTGGATAAACCATACTCACAAGATACCAGCGTAGCTAGTCATCACAAGATACAAATACTTTGGGTTCGACGGAAAGGAAGGGGTTATTGCAAATAAGCGGCAGCGGGCTGCACTAACCAACTACAGAGACTCGATACAACTTCCGGCTAAAAGAGGAGGGGTAAGATAGCGTATCGAAACCAACTACAACTACTCACCAGACAAACCCATCCAATGTTACCCCCTACTAAGGAAGCAACCCAAGGATACTCACACTGTTGGATTAAGGATGGATCAAATTATTGTGTCAATAAGACTATTACTAGTCAGTTATCATGAGTTAGGTGTAAGTTGTTCTGAGTACTTGTTAGCCAGTACTTTCACCAAGTTAACCATAACCGCGGAAAACACGGCTTCTCGAGAAGATTTAACCCTGCATGGATGCACCAATTTGGCCGTACACGTAAGAATAACCCGCCAGACGGGGGATCAACCCACCAAGCGAGGTACTCAACACAACCCAACTCTTCTTCGCATCAAGCCCAAAGCACCACGTGCTGTGCGTGCGCGGCTAATCGAGCCCCCACGAAGAAAAGGGGGACCCTCATAGCACTGGAAGACCACGCCACCCTAAATGCCGACTACAAAAGTTCCACCCTGGCCTCGGGTTCGCACCTGCATATGCATGCATCAAATGGAAAGCCCGAACTAAGTGTGGAGATTTGGACGAAATGCGAATCGAATCAAGTTGAGGGGGGCGCCCATACTCGCTTCCCACATGCGGTTAGTGCGCTCATCATGGATCAGTAGACAAGACCCTTTTCCTAATTAGGGTCGACACTAGCAGGCTTCAAAACCACGCCGGGCCTCCTGCCGGTGCCTTATCATCAAATTATTATTACCCAAAACATTAACATGTTGTTGATTGAATTGAAACCCAACTATCAAACTAAACAGGTGATATGAAAGGAACAACAAGACTTGAGCGCAAACAACACTAAGCATGCAACTACGACACGAGGGCCAACAAGGTAAACAAACAACAGTTAATAGGAAGTGGAAGGAAAGGCTATATCATGGCTGCAAGATAAACATATAATAGGATCGATACACAAGCATCGTATCAACATGCTAGAATAAGAACAACGGAAAGAATCGGTAACAAGTGATGAAAAGGCGGCCATTTGGCAGCAAGTGAGTATACTTGCCTGAGATCCAGCAAGTAGAGGTACATCCACAGAACTTGTCGTTGCTCACATCATCTCAACGTCCTATCCGGGAAGAAGCAACGAACCTCGAACAAACACCGGATGCAACAATTACTACTACGGCGAAAGATCCAGCATGATCAAGATATGGATGCATGACAAGTTAATGGATGCATAGAAATAAACTAGTTGACATGACAAACAGGTTTAAATGGACCCATATGCAATTTGGATTGCATATGGAAAGCCCATGAATTATGGTTGAAACAATTGTTTTACAGCTAACCAACAGGTGAAAGTGGTTTAGTATGATGCATGGATGAGGAAAACAACAAAATAACAACAATAGAACCAATTGGAAATAGGGTTTACCAATTTTGAAATTCACTTATCAAGTTTTGGAATTTTGGTTTCTTAAAGGGTGTCACACAAGCATTTGGTTGTTTTCATCAAGTTAAATTGTTCAAAACAGATAACAAAGTTCATATTTGACTAGAACACAAAATTTTAGGTGGATTACATGTTTCAATTATTGGAAAAGGAATTACAATGATTTAATTATGAATTAATCAAGATTAAACAAGTTTTAATTGAATTTAATTCAAGTTTGAATATTATTTGAATTTTATTTGTTCAAAACATAAATTAAAAATCATATTTGTAAGGTTATGTTTTTCTGGTTGGGAAACATATTTATTAGTTCAAAAATAATTTAATTTGAGCAAGTTATTAATTTAGCAAATTTAAATGATTTAAACAAGGTTTAAATTATTCAAGCCATTTTAATTATCCAAAACATGAAACAAAATTTATATTTGAAAAGGTGGTTCAAAATGGCATGGAAAACATATTTTATTTGTTGGTAAACAATTTCAAATGATTTAGTTAAGCATATTACCAATTTTAAATGCATTAATTAAGAGATGAAACAATTATTCAATTGAAAGGTTGCAAACCAGAAAACAAAGTTGGTATTCAAGTGTGGCATGTGATTTTGGATGAAATTCATGTTTTGAGTATTTAATTTGGAGCAACCATTTGCAAGTTATTAATTATGCCATTTAATTTTTCATTTTTAAGAATTATTGATTAACATTAATTTTAATTGCCCAAAATGCAAAACAAAGTTGATAAACAGAAAGTACATTGAATTTGGATTGAAAAACATATTTTATTTGTGTTATTTGAATTAAGTATGAATTACTTATGGATTTAACCAAATTTTAAATGAACTGTTTGAATTTGAAATTTGAAACAGTTTGAAATGTGCAAAACAGAAAACAAATTGCATATTTGAAAAGTACAGGAAATTTGGAGTGGAATACATATAAAGTTTGTATTATTTGGATTCATGAATTAGAAATTATAGCCATTTGAATTCTAGGGTTATTTTGTAAAAGGCATGGGCTGTTTTGTGATTCACAGGGACCAAAAGAAGGAAAAAGAAATTGCAGAGGGGCCCCTGGGGCGTTTTACACCCAGTGCCCCCCTGGCCTGAGCCGCTGCCGTGCGGGCCCAGCGCCACCGATTGGTGGGCCTCTGGCCCTGCGCGCGGAAGAAATCGCAAAAAAAGGGGGGGTGCGCGCCCGCGGGGACTCGATCCCGCGATCGATGCGTGCGCGCGGATGGAACAGCACCAGTGCGCTGTGCGTTTGTCTCGTGATAGAGTACGCGCGCGTTTGTTTTTCAGGTAAAAGGCCAAGCCTTGAGATTCTCTGACGAAACTGACGGACGAACGGCTGCAACGAAACGGCGGACAGAAAACGACCACGACGACCTCGACTGGCGACGGTTCCGGCGAACAGGAGGCAGTGGACAAGCGCGGTACTCACGCACGCAAGTAGGGAGCAGAGGGAGAGGGGAAGAAGGAGCAGAGGCTCACCGCGGTTGGTCGAGGGGGCGGGCTGCTGTCGATGGCGAGGGTGGAGGTGCTGCCGCGGGTCCGGCAACGGCGCGGCCTCCCTGGGGACTCCGGGCAGCCGGCGAGGGGGCGAGTGGCGAGGGTGAACCACCGCGGCTCCATTCCCGCGGTGGGTTTAGCTCGAGGATGGCCGTAGTGGCGGTGATCGGCGAGCCTCTGACGGTGGAGTTCGGGTGATTGGCTGGGTTCAGAGAATAAGCAGAGGGAGAGGTGGTGCAGGAGGGAGGCGCCGCGGCGGGGAGAGGGGTAGGGCTTAGGGTTTGCGGGCAGAAGGGGGGTGGTGGATGTTTATGGGGGAGAGGAGCTCGTACGGCCAGCCATCGGAGAAGGGAGGCGAGGATCGCAGGGTGGAGATGCAGTGGTACTGCTGACGCCATGGCGAGGAGGAAGACGACAAGGATGAAGGGGTATCGGGCTAGAAGTGGGAGGTGGGCTGGGGAAAACGAAATGGGCTGGGGGCTGTCTCCTGCTCACCTCTCTTTTTAAATTTTTATTTTTTTTCCTTATGAACACATTTTTTTTGTAAAGGATAAAAGAGGAAATAGGAATAGAATTTGGGGGGGGGGGGGTTATTTTATTAAATACTTTTATTACTTTTCAAAACAGGAAATACAAGCAAATGTTAGTATTATTTTCACAAGTTTGAAATTTTAATTTGATTTTAAAGTTGTTAGTCGATTTGTTCAAATAGGGTTTGAGGGTGTTTATTTATGAATAATTTTTATTAATTGCAAAACAGTAATTAAAAGCAAGGTTAGTTAATGATTTCAAAATTTGAATATTAGTTTGATTTTAAGTGGTTAGTTGAATTTCAAATAAGGTTTGATTTGGGAATTTTGGAAATAAGCAAATTCTATTTAATAAGCTCAAGCAATTATACAAACATTATTGAATTTAATTTGTTTGCCAAATTTTAATCTTTGAACCCATATTGAAATATGATAAGTAGGATTGATTTGATTTGAATTTTCCATTAGGGTTTTAATAAAAGGAAAAAAGTTTATTAACAAGCAATTTGATTAAAACAACTTCAAACTATTGAAAACAATTTGAGATGCTTAGTTGGCAATTTTTGAATTGGAAAATTTGGACATGTGTGAAAGTTAAAAGTGGTGTTTGAATTTGAGTTGTTTTTTAAAACAGAATGCAATGCTCATGTGATGCATGTGATGCAAGCAAAAGAAAAACAACCAACTCCCTATTTAGGGTAACACCCCAGGTGTTACAGTGCCCGAAGGTGATCTGAAGTCCTGCACCATCCCTCAGTGGAAGCACCTCAAGAGGAAGAACCCGTACCGCTTTGTTGTGCCCACTTGTGAGGATTCTCTCTTCTGGACCAACCTTCACCTCAAGTGTTGGGAGGATTTCTATTCTGTTCAGAAACCACTTGTCTATGAGCAGAATCAGATTGACATTGACTTCTATCATAGGCACAAAAATGGTGATCTCTATCATGTGCACGCTTGCCTGTTGAAGCTGGGATTGATACCTCTTCTGTATATTGAGTGTGAGTATTGCCCAGAGTTGGTTGCTCAGTTCTACAGCACTCTCCATGCCACGGGTGATGCCTCACGTACTATGACTTGGATGTGTGGGGAGCAGAAGATCTTGAGCAACTTGGGTGAGTTTGCTGAGGCTCTAGGATACAGGTGGACGGCCACGTATGCTAATCATGGTTTCAAAATTCATGACAGCCCAGAGTATGACAACTCAAGCTTGGAATTCTGCTATCCGCCTGATGCTCGGGGGAAGACTAGGCCCTTCAACTCCAACATGTACCCCTACTATAACCTGTTGTCCAAGATCTTCCGTGCCACCATTGTGATCAAGGCTGGTGACTACTCTGCTATTAGGGCCTTTATGGTGAACCTCATGTTCCTCACCAGGCCTCAGAACCAGAGGAAGATTGATGTGATGGACTTTGTGTACCGTGAGATTTGCATTAGGGTCATGGAGAAGAGGAAGCCCGCTTTTGGCCCACTGATTCAGAGTTTCATCAATGCCAAAGTGGGGATTGAGATCATGGAGAACTATGCAGTGGTCAAGGGCAAGAAGATGGTTCCGTCTCTCATTCGTGGCGTGGAGATTCCGGAGTACTCTAGGGCCAAGTCCAAATCACCTATGGCCACTCCTTCTGCTTCCACGAGTGGTACTTCTGAGCGTCCTTCCAGTGGCATTGCAAAGTTCTTCAAGGCAATGTTCAACATGTGCAGTGACACAAGGGCGATTGCCCATGAGGCTAGGGAGTTGGCCAAGGAGACTTGGCACATTCATAACACCGACCGCAGAGCTGCTGGGTTTGACGTGCCTGCTGATGATCCTCCCTCTCTTGCTGTTGCTGACCTTGTTCCCATTGAGATGCCTGAGATCCATGATTATGACTTCTAGTTCGGGGTGCCTCCAGCTGATGTTGATGATGAGGAACTGTCTGATGAGGATGACTTTGATACTGCTGGGCTTGGAGGTCGTGATCATGAAGAGGAGGAAGAGGAAGATGAAGATGAGAACCACGGAGGAGATGACTTGGAGTGATCTCTTGGGACGCTAGTTGGACTCGTTTTCCCTTTTTTGGGTCTTGATGACAAAGGGGGAGAATGAGTCCCCATATTAGGATTCCACGGGCTTTGCAAGGGTGGGAGCACGAGTCTTTTGCCTTTTGATTTCGATCTTATAGGCTTGTGCTCCGTTATCTTTAGTTTGTTTTCTTTGTTTGCAAACTTCGTTTTATTTGTGTGGAACCTTGTGACGTAATTGTGTCACCCTACCCGTTGTTTTTCTACTATTATCATGCTTGCTATTATCTCTATTATTATCTCTTCATGTTGTATGAACTTGTTTAGACGTCTTGGTGTCTAAAACATAGGGGGAGCAAAGCCTATGAAGTGTGTGCCTAACGACACACATCGAGGAAGACCTCCATCTATTTTTTGGACACCATTTCTTTAGTTCATATTGATTATCCCCGTGAAATCTTTATGTTGTCATCAAACACCAAAAAGGGGGAGATTGAAAGTGCAATTTCGATATCTCGACGTTTTGTGTGTTTGTTAACAACATAAAGAAGTTACTGACCATATGTGCTATTCTGTCAAAGGTTTTGGTCTTAAATCAGCGCACATACGGTGTCGAAGAAATGGTGAAGATATCGAAGATCAACGGATTTTTTCTGGCCTGAAAAAGAGTTTCTAAGTGTAGCCCGGAATTATTCCGGGTGATTCCGGGTGCCGGAATTATTTCGGGCCATTCCGACTACAACGGGAAAATGCTCTGTTGCAGTCCGGAATATTCCGGGTGATTCCGGGTGCCGGAATTATTCCGGACCATTCTGGCCACAACGGGAAAATGTTCTGTTACAATCCGGAATTATTCCGGACCATTCCGGACCAATCTGGAGCAGCCCGGAATCATTCCGACCACAACGCGAAAATCTATGTTGGCATCTGGATTGCTCCGGAATTATTCCGGGATCCGGAATTATTCCGGGCCATTCCGGCCTGGTTGCAAATGGGCAGAAAAACGGCTAGTTTTAAGTGAGGGCTATAAATAGGCCCTCTCTTTCTTCCCCAAGGGTTAGCTCCACCAGCATTGAAGCCACCATTGATTGAGCTCACCCACCAAGCTAGATCTCCATCCTCCTCCACCCAAACTTGTTGAAACTTTGAGGATTGAAGGAGAAGCCCCGGATCTACATCTTCACCAACCGGTTTTCCATTTCCCCCTCATTAGCTTGAGGGATCTTGGACTAGGGTTTCGTGGCGAGCTCACACCCCTCCAACGAGACGTACTCCCTTAACAAGGAGGAACTTGGGAATACATCGTGTCTCCGTGTGCTTCCATCGGTTACCTCGTCCCTTACCTTTTACTTACTTGTACTTGTAGCATTTATTGTATTACTTGTTGTATTAATTGTTGTCCTAGTTGCATTAATTGCTTGTCTTGCCATATAGGTAAATTCACCATTAGTTGCACTATCTAGAGAATTTACCTTTGTGTCAAGCCTAAACCTTATGAAAAATTAAAATTGGTCGTAGCACCTATTCACCCCCCTCTAGGTGGTCATACTTTACTTTCAACTATCGACAACCAAAAGTGGCTCACAACCAATAAAAGAAGTGCATGAATTTCATAATGAACACAATTGAGAACGCTATTGTGGGCTCAATTGCAAATCGTACTTCCATAGGGGAGTTCCTTGAAAAGATAAAAAGCCAGTTCACTGGTTCTTCAAAGATATATGCTACTCGCCTGCTAAAACAACCGTTGACCAAAAAGTACACTGGAGGTGGGCATGGCATAAGGAAGCATATCCTTAGGATATACAACATGGCATCTAAGCTTAAACCCATGGATGCTGATTTGGAGCTCAAGCATGAACTCCTTGTTCACCTATTTATGGCTTCACTACCGAAAGAGTTTGACACTTTTGTTGTCAACTACAACATGTCACCTGAAAAATAGGACATTGAAAAGACAATAGCCATGTGTGTGCAATAAGAGGAAAGACTTAAAACTCAAAATGGTGGTTCTCTGAACTTTGTGAAGGAGAACAAGAAAAAAACTACAATAAAAGCAACTGTGGTTCCCCTTAAAAGACACATGGAAAAGTTCCCACTCAGTGTCAGAATCAGCAAAAAATCTTTTCTAGTGGACAAAGACACATGTCTGCACTACAAGAAGATTGGGCATTACAAAAAAGATTGCCCGGTTTGGCTAAAATCTATAACGGAAAAGATAGGTAACAACATTGTTTTCTTTGTAAATGGATCATTGAACTTGCAAATGGAGCCCAAGAGGACGTTGAAGCTGTCGGCAACATCCCCTTGATTTAGCTGATTGATTCACGATTCTACTTAGAGATTTTTATTTGTTCCTTCATTACACAGAAACTTGATTAGTGTTTCACGTTTGGACAAGATAATTATGAATTTTATTTTGGACATGGAAACTGTGCCATATGGTGTAATAATACTCAAGTGGGTGTTGCTTTCCTCCATAATGAGCTTTATTTGTTATCCCTTCGTGAAAAAGTTTATTCTGTGTGCAATGTGAATGAGCATGTTTCTGCGTCGATAAAGAACAGAAGAAAAGGAAGAGAACTCATGACTCATCGAAATTATGACACTATCGTTTGGGCCATATTTCGAGGGGTATAATAGAAAGACTAGTTTAAAATGAAATGCTTCCTCCTCTAGATTTCTCAGACATAGAGCAATGCATAGATTGCATTAAATGAAAGTATCTAAAACAAATTAAAAAATGGTGCAAACCGTAGCACAACAACACTACAAATCATTCACACAGATATTTTTGGACCATTTCCTGTGAAAAGTGTGGATGGTTATGACTAGTTCATAACATTCACAAATGGCTAGTCCAAATATGGTTATATTATCTAATCAAAGAAAGATCTGAAGCGTTGTATAAAACTTAAGATATTCAAATCTGAAGTTGAAAATCAAGATAGTGAGATCTGACCGTGGGGGGAGTACTACGCTGGACACACTCCATATGGCCAAGTCCAAGGACCTCTTGCAAGGTTCTTACAGGAGAATGACATAGTAGCCCAGTATTCAATGTCAGGTGAGCCTCAGCAAAATGGTGTAGCTGAAAGGTGTAACCGTACATTTATGGATATGGTGCGCATCATAATGAGTTATTCCCCCTTTCCATTAGGAGAACAAGGTGCATGCACCTAATCCGATGATTCAGGAGCCATTTTCTCACTACCCATTGTACCTGCATCGTCAATCCCCGAGGTTGCGGTGCAAGCACCTGTTGTACTCCAGCCATGACAACTAGGGGTGAAGATCCGGAACCTGCTCGTCAGGAGCCAACTAAACCCGTTGTTGAGCATGAAAGGGAGGTGCAACAACCATTTTTAGAAGATGTGCCGGAAGCTAAGGAACAAAATAAGTCAAGGAATGATGCTCTTAAAAGGTCTACAAGACGTAAAAAGTCAGCTATTTCTACTAATTACAAAGTTTATAACATAGAAATAGCTCATATGGAAGGTGATCCCACTTCATATGAAGAAGCCATGATAAGCCATCACTCATCGAGATGGGTGGAGGCAATGGAGGACGAGATGAAATCGATGAGTTCCGAAAATGTTTGGGACATAAAAGATATTCCTAAAGGAGGCAAAACAGTAGGTTGTAAATGGGTCTACAAAACAAAGTATGACTCTAATGGGAATGTAAAAAAGTATAAAGCATGACTTGTGGCAAAAGGATTTACACAAACAGAAGGGGTAGATTACAATGAGACATTTTATCCTTTCTCACGTAAGGATTCCTTCAAAATCATAATGACATTACTTGCAAATTTTGATTTAGAGCTACATCAAATGGATGTAAAGACGACATATCTAAACGGGGATTTAAAAGAAAATGTTTACATGAAACAACCCAAGTGTTTTATCATGGAAGGCAAGAAAGATACGGGATGCCGCCTGAAGAAATCCATTTATGGATTAAAGCAAGCCTCTAGACAATGGTATCTAAAGTTTAATCAGATCATTAAGTGTTTTGGATTTAAAGAGAATGTTGAGAATAACTGCATTTATGCAAAGTTCAAAAGTGGGAAATTTATGTTCCTTATCTTGTATGTGGATGATATCTTGCTTGCTAGCAGTGATTTCAGTTTGCTATGAGAAACAAAGAAGTTCTTATTCTCAAACTTTGAAATGAAAAATCTTGGTGAAACATCATATGTTTTAGGTATAGAATCATCGAGCTAGGAGAAATGAAATCTTAGAACTATCGCCGAAGTCATATTGTTTAAAAGGTTCTTAAAAAGTATAATATGCATGCGATTTCTGTCACACCAGCTCCTACAGTCAAGAGCGACCGTTTTGGGAGATTCTAATGTCCCAAGAACCAGTACGATATCGATCAAATGAAAACAGTACCGTATGCTTCGGCTGTTGGAAGCTTACAGTATGCACAACTGTGCACTCGCTCTGACTTAGCTGTTACCACCAGGGTACTCGGTAGATATAAAAAGAATCCAGACACAGAGTACTGGAAGATGGTAAAGGAAGCATTACGTAATGCGCAAGGCACAAAGGACCGCATGCTAACATACAGAAGATCCGATTCCCCTATAGATAAGAGGGTACCCAGACGCATATTTTGCGGGAGATAAAGATGATAGAAAATCCACGTCAGGATACATATTTACTCTCGCTGGAGGGGCTATTTCACGGAGAAACTCTAAATAGTCAATAGCTGCATCGTCCACGATGTATCCAAAATTTATAGCAGGTTATGAGGCCACGGGGCAGGCGATATGGCTAAAGAAATTTATACCCGACTTGAAAGTGGTAGATTTCATCGACAAACCGCTAAATATGTACTATGACAACCGGCCCGCAATATTCTATACTCGCAACAACAAGTCGAGTAATGTTACCAAACCAATAGAGATAAAGTATTATGTCGTGAAAGATAAAATTCATGATCACACTATAAGTCTCGAGCATACGAGAACAAAGGATATGCTTGCGGATCCGTTTACGAAAGGCTTACCACCCAATGTGTTCAAGAAACACTTAGCTGGCATGGGTTTAAGAGAAATCCTATGCTTTATGGATCATGAGAGGCCCGAAAAGGAACAAATTTTGTTTCAATACTGAGAGGTATGTTGTAGCTGTCTTATTTTATCGACAATGGAGCTGTGACGATGAAACATGCTCTATATACCAATATGTGATGAAATGAGTAAAGTAAAAAGTATACAAGGTTAAAAGTAAAATTTGAGATCAAGGGGAAGATTGTTAGTTTGATCTCTACCACGTGGGCCCAACGGTCCACCGTGCCCTTGATCACGCGTCCTGATCGGGGGCGCCCAACCTCCTATGGTTGACGGGCCCCTGTCGCCTGCGGCATGAAGAGAGGTGGGGGACGGCGGTAAGTGTTACGAGGTTCATCGCGTTGTCAGGTTCCCCACCGACAACCCTAGCCGATCTAGTTTTGCGTAGAGTGACCGCAAGCACCGCCACCGCCACTGTCCACTCACCGCTGCCGCTCACTAGCCATCATGGTTGGCACCGCCGGCTCATCGAGCCAAGGAGAAGGTACAGCCCCTCCTCCCATCTCTTTCTGTTCTCTCTCACGATCTCAAACAATGAAACAGACACGTACAAAGGCAACCCACCGAATACATCTAGATGAGGCATCTAAAACGGATCACAACGGCGTACGACATGGCAATAATCGCCAGTAGAGCTTGACATGAACTATCACCAATATAAAAGTATATCGAAACAGATATAGCCAGTCCAGTTGGTGGAATTGAAGGCAACTGGTCTCATGCAGCGAAATGCAAGAAAAATCGCTTCAGTCTGAGATGGCTCACTACTTGGCCATATTTTAAGGTTCCGGATGCAAGTGCACGTACGCACCATGCCCTGGTTTCGAAGAACAAGCCTGTCTGAGGCTCAGGCCTCGAGGGGGGTCGCTACACATCAACAGTTCTCAAACAGCAGGTTTAACAGTGAAGAGCTGTACTGATCTATGAAATGAGGACCAAATTATATTAATAACTATGCAATGAACGGCTTAGAACATGCCATGAGCCCTATGTTCCTTTCCCTTCTCAGACATGACCCTGTTTATGCCTCTCTGGCCGGAGCTAATGGTCAAGGTAGCTATTATCCCTTCAATATGCTACAGCATGAGCCACCTTGCGAGGAAAACATAGGTGATATATGATGTTTTGGCTCTTGTGGTGCACTCTTCTTGCAGCCATTTCTCTGGATAGCTTGGACACATGAAAAATCCCAAACCAAATCCACAGGAATACCAAGCAACTCTCACTGTCACGATCTTCCTTTCCTTTTAAAGGTATACTATATTATCTTCTTTGGGTTAGAGCCTATCGATGCAGGTCTCATGAAGCAGAAAGCAAGAAAATGACTTCACATCTGATGCCTCACCACTTGGCCATATTATAAGGCTCCCCATGCAATGCAGTGCACCTACGGCGTACCATGACCTGATTTCGAAGAACAAGCTTCGCTGCACATCAACTGCTCTAAACAGCAGGTGGGCCAATGAGCTTGGGTTGAACAAGAGTTTGCTCCCGTGGTTACTCCGGCGAAGAGCAGACACTGCCTCGTCGGCCTCGGCCACACCGTCCGTCTAAAATTATTTGTCAAACTGTGTAGATTGATCCCTCGTCGGCGTCATGTCCATGATTGTCCACGCCACGTCCACCATCAGCTAGGCCTCCGTCGCGTCTGTAAAACTAAGAGGAGAACGATACCCTTGGCCTCGGGTTCGCTGCGTGTTATATATCCGGTTAACCCAACCACCGGAAGGAAAGATACAGATTACAACTTGTCCCTCAAGTTAGACCAAATCTATCTACACACGGTTTATACCATACTGTGTACAACACGTACAACACAAACATTAATAGCCCCCCTCAATCACAACTTTACCAAGTTGAGATTGTTCTTGAAACCTTCCAACTGTCTATACGCTAAGGGTTTTGTAAAACCATCAGCAACTTGATCTCCTGTAGGAATAAATCGAATCTCCAACAGTTTACTAGCAACACACTCACGAACAAAATGATAATCAATTTCTATATGTTTTGTTCTGGCATGGAATACTGGATTTGCTGATAGATAGGTAGCACCAAGATTGTCACACCATAGACATGCAGCTTGAGGATGTTCAATCCCCAATTCCTTGAGTAAACTCTGTACCCAAATTATCTCAGCTGTAGCATTAGCTAGAGATTTATATTCTGTTTCTATGCTTGACCTGGATACTGTAGCTTGTTTCTTTGCATTCCAGGATATGAGATTTGATCCAAAGTATACAGCAAATCCTCCAGATCGTCTATCATCAGGACAACCTGCCCAATCTGCATCAGAGAAAGCACTACCAAGAGTAGACTCTGATCTACTAATCTTTAGTCCAATGCTTAAAGTACCCTGAATATATCTCAATATGCGCTTAACTGCTGTCCAATGTAATGTAGTTGGTGCATGTAGGAACTGGCAAACTTTGTTGACAGAAAAAGCTATATCAGGTCTAGTTAAAGTTAGATACTGCAATGCACCCACAACACTTCTGTACCGTGTACAATCCTCAGCTCCCAAAGGATTTCCCACTTGTGCAGAAAGTTTCTCTGGCGTTGACAATGGAGTACTAGCCGATTTACAACCATGTAAACCTATACGACGCACAATATCCGAGGCATACTTCTCCTGAGTTAGCAAAAGATCACAATTGCTTTGTTTCACCTCGATACCCAAAAAATAATGCAAGTCACCGAGATCCTTGAGTGCAAAATCATTCTGAAGATCTCGCAATAATGTTGTGGTAGCTTCCTGTGATGAACTAGCCACAATGACATCATCAACATATATGAGCATAAATATTACTATGTCTCCTTTCCTATAATAAAACAAGGAAGTATCTGATTTTGATAGCTGGAAACCTAAACTCTGTGATTTCATATTCAACCGTTGGTACCATGCTCTAGGTGCTTGCTTAAGCCCATATAATGCCTTATCCAGTTTGCATAAATAAGAGGGTTTACTACTATTTTCATACCCAGGTGGTTGTCTCATGTAGACTTCCTCCTCAAGAACACCATGTAAGAACGCATTCTGCACATCTAGCTGTCTCAAACTCCATCCTCTAGACACATCAATTGACAAAACAAGTCTAATAGTAGCAGATTTAACTACTGGACTAAAAGTGTCCTTATAATCAATACAAAACCTTTGCTTGAAGCCTTTTGCAACCAACCGTGCCTTATATCTGTCAATTGTTCCATCTGCCTTCCTCTTTATCTTATACACCCACTTGCAGTCGATTATATTTTTCCCTGCTTGTGGTGGAACTAGATGCCAAGTACCATTCCTTTCTAATGCCATGTATTCGGCATCCATTCCCTCCTTCCAATTCTGATCCTTGAGAGCTTCCTGTAAGTTTCCAGGTTCACCAACAGTAGTTAAAAAACATCTCTTTTTATTATCATACCTTATGTGCCCATCTGTAAAAAAATCGGGTTAAAAATCCCTTTTTGCGCCCTTGTTCTCTGCTGTGGCACACTAGGCTGCACAGACTGAGGCGTAGAAGATCCATCGCCGACCGTACTGTCGGCTGACGCAGCTCCGCTGTCAGCCTGGCGGGAGACGCGTGACCCGTGAGGCGACGACACGTCACCAGGTGGGGTGCGCTCTGACGTGGACCGCGACGAGGAAGTAGAGGGAGACCCAGGCGCGTGCCAGCCATCTGCTGCCGGCCCGTGGGATCCCGAGGCGGATCTTCCGGATCCCAAAGCTGATTCGCTGTCAGCCATCTCCGATCCCGAGAGAGAATCTGTATCAGATTCCGTGCTATTTTCGTCCGTTTCTGCCTGCATAAAATCATGAACTGCGGTGTTCTGGGCACCATTGTGAGCAGAATTTTGAGAGGAATAATTAACAGGACTAACAGGAGTATTAAGCACACGATCATGTTCAAGTTCCCCCCTTTGATTAGTACTCGTGTTAGAGACAAGATCTGGAGGCAAAAGAAGAATTTCTTTGCGCAATAATGCACCGGCATTAGGATGAAGCTCAGCAAAGGGAAACATAGTTTCATCAAAAATGACATCACGAGAAATATACACTCGTCCTGTAGAGATGTCTAAACACTTAAAACTTTTATGAAGATTGCTATACCCTAAGAAGGCACACCTTTTGGATCGGAATTCGAGTTTCTTTGTATTGTATGGACGCAAATTCGGCCAACATGCACAACCAAAAACTCGAAGATGAGTATAGTTAGGTTTTTCTTGGAACAAGTTTTCAAACGGTGTATCATGATGGATGACTTTGCTAGGGACGCGATTGGTAAGATAAGTAGCTGATATGAATGCTTCATCCCAAAATTTTAAGGGCATGGAGGCATGTGCCAAAAGTGAGAGAGCTACATCAACAATGTGACGATGTTTTCTCTCAGCTGAACCATTTTGCTGATGAGCATGAGGACATGACACATGATGGGTGATTCCAACCTTATTGAAAAAAGGAATTAAGCTTAACATATTCACCTCCCCAATCAATTTGCATGGCAATAATTTTGCGATTAAACCGTCTTTCAACAAGACTTTGAAACTCATGAAACACACTGAATACTTCATATTTAAACTTAAGGAGATAGATCCAAGTATATTTGCTGAAATCATCTATGAAACTGACATAGTAATTCTTCCTACCAACAGAATCTTTGGCAGAACCCCACACATCTGAAAAAACTAACTCCAAAGGAGCATTAGACACACTAAAAGATTTTGGATATGGCAATTGATGACTCTTGCCTTGTTGACACACATCACACACTAATTCTTTATTGGACTCTTCGACACAAGGGAGATTATTCTGACTAACAACTCGATGAACTATGGAGTGGGCAGGATGACCAAGACGTGCATGCCATCTTGTAGAGGATGGTGTAGTGGCGGAGAGAGTTTGTTTGCGAGTCCACAAGGCATCACTTGACTGCAACACGGATACAACCCCCCTACATCCCTTCCTTGTTGCTAGGTCCTTTATAAAGAAAGAATTTGGATGACATTCAACAAAAACATTATTGTCAGTAGTGAGACGATGCATAGACAAGAGGTTTTTACTGGATTGTGGAACATGAAGGACATTTTTAAGGTAGAGATCACGAGTAGGGGTTTTAACAGAAGCATGACCAATGTGTTTAATCTCCATACCTGCACCGCTAGCAGTGTGACTTTGCTCGTTGCCGTGATACTTGTCCTTGATGGTGAGCCGATCCAGCTCACTGGTGATATGGTCTGTAGCACCTGAATCCATGTGCCAGGTGGTCTCATAGGATGGCAATGACGAACTAGTTGCGGATGCAGCACTCATCTCCACTTCAGCAAAATCGGGATTAAAGCGCTCATAGCTCCTCCCAATAGTGTGCCTAACCTTTTTGCAAAGCTGGCAACGTGGCTTGTAGCCGTTGGCGCCACCACGACCATTGTTCCCACGGCCTCGACCGTAGTTACCACGGCCACGGCCATCATAATTATGCTGACCACGGTTGTAACCGTAGCCTCCTCCTTGGCCACCACCGTGACCCGTGTTGCTGTTGTGGCTAGTACCATGGCCACCGCCATCTCCACCACTTCCATAGCCGCCGCGTCTTCCACGGCTTGCAGCATTTGCAGAGGATTGAGAACCTCCGCCCTGAAGAAGATCCATCCGAAGCTCAAAGGCATGAAGCTGTGAGTACAATTCACTCACCGAGATTGGATCTACACGGGTAGTGATTGCAGAAACGACCGAGTTCCAGTCGTTGTCGAGTCCGGCGAGAATATAGGAGGTAATGAACCCTGCAACTTGGCCGAGCACCTCTCGACCCAGGGAGTTCATCAGATAGCTTAGCAGCTGTTGATCTGCTGCCAGCCATGTTGAATACTCAGGGTTAGGGACCTTCAGTTTCTTCCCGTCCTTCTCGATCTCCATCTCGAACGACGGCGCTTTGACCGTCCCGTCGAGGTACCCCATCATCTGCGCACCTCTCACGGCAGGGAGAACCTGAGCCTTCCACGGAACGAAGTTTCCCCGATTGAGCTTCTCTGTAACCTCACGATAGAAGGCGTTTGCGGTGGGGGAGGGGTAGGACGAAGCCATTGCGATCTAGATGTGTTTGTCAGAGGAGTCGGCTCTGATACCACGTAAAACTAAGAGGAGAACGATACCCTTGGCCTCGGGTTCGCTGCGTGTTATATATCCGGTTAACCCAACCACCGGAAGGAAAGATACAGATTACAAATTGTCCCTCAAGTTAGACCAAATTTATCTACACACGGTTTATACCATACCGTGTACAACACGTACAACACAAATGTTAATAGCGTCGCCTGCAATATCCAGTGCTCACACGAAGCCTCACGACTAGGCTGCCTCCACCGCTTGCGTTGCCGCTGGCCGTTGCCGTCGTGAACTTCTTATCAAGTCTGCTGCACCTGCACGGCCTCCTGCATGGAGGAGATGCTGGGACGCTGTCTGCCGTCGTTCTGGGAGCGCTAGGCTGCCACAGTCCATGATGTCATGCTCATGCAGGTCGCATCACCACGACACGCTGGGCCGCTGGCCGCTGCCGTCGTTGAGGAGGTCGTGCAGGTGCAGCTGAAGATGATGGACATGTGAATACGGAGAAAGCATGGACATATAGGAGATTGTATTTCAGTTTTTCGTTTGGCAAAAGCAAGAGGCATAGATGGAGAAAAACAGGGAGCCAACAGATGGTTGCCACGCACCCGCGGCGCACGGATGGGCGCACGCGCGGGGCGCAGGCAAACCGCGTCCCTTGCGAGCTAAGCACCAAAACATAGGTGATACGTGATGTTTTGGCTTTTTTGGTGCATTCTTGCGATCACTTTTCTGGCAGTCTGGACACACAAAAAATCCAAAACCAATTCGATAGGAATATCATCAAGCAACTTTCACTGTCATTGTCCCCCTTTCATTTTAAACGTTCACTATTATCTTCTGCTACTGGCACATCAAGAGTTCAGTCACAAAATATTTAGTAATAATCTATAGCTCTAGTAATCACCCACTGTTCGACAACTTGCTAGCTTTTTATATCATCCAATTGCTTAAGTACTTAAGCAAGATGCTTTGGAAGACAGACAACTTGTGGGAGGGCTGCTGCGGCCGGTCAAAAGTCAAAACGCACAGCGAAGCATAGATCGCAAATCCAGCGACTTAAAAAGACAAACAAAGGAAGATGATACTGTGAATAAGACAGTTGCGCACGAGTTCATTTCTTTGTGGCACATGGCGACTAGATAACTTGCGGTTACTGCTAGTTTTGTATGCGCCACATGCATGTGATTAGCTAAGCAACACCAATCAGAGTTGCTTGCAAGGATGAAAAAGGCGCACTTAAAAACACGATTAGTGATTTAGCATCCCGACAAAAGGCGAGAATGGCTCGGCGATATCTAGCTGGATTCCTGCTCGAAGAGAATGCTAAGTAATCGCTGTGAGATGGACAGCAAATCACATCTAAAGTTCGGTAACAGCGGCACGAAGACAAGTAGCTGCAGGCAAGAATGTGATGAACGTGGGAGAAACAATTCATTACCGCATTATAATCAAACGGAATTGGTCAGAAACAGATCTGAGATGCATATAGAATTGTTATCCCAACGTTGTGGTTTCTTTATAGTTACACGTCTTCTGCACGACTATACGTTTCGTTCCAGCATTTCCGTCGTGTGTGCGGACAAAATGACTTGAATGTTTCGTTTAGATCTACTACTTAGCAAGAATAATTTACCACTCACTCCGTCTCATATTAGCTTGTGATAGATACATCCGTTTCAACGACAAGTAATATAGGACAGAGGGACTAGTATGAAGGTAAAATCGATGCACGTGATTTGCCTACTAGGGTACTTTTATCTAGAAATACATCTAAATTACATTCAAGAACTCAAGATGTTTATCATGTATTGTTGTACCACCAAAGACCAGCTTTTAAAACGATAACCTTATCTCTATCTTTTATTTTTTGAGTGAATCGATAACCTTAGCTACATATCTGAAAAGGGCTCATGCTCTAGTTTCCCCTATGGACCATCTTGATTGAGACTGTCAAAACACACCAAAATAAAATAAAAAAACCATCTCTCTTTCCTACGGAGAGAGCATAGGGTGCGTTTATATGGTGCTCGTAGGCGTTGAAGTTCGCGCAAGACGCCTCAAGCACTCATTTCATGGGCTGCTCCAAAGAGGCCCAATAAATAAAACACGGTTTTTTCCATCTGTTTTTGCATTTTCTAAATCTGTTTTTAAAGTGAATTTTTAAATCTAAATAAATTTAAAATCTAAACATTTTTCAAAATCCATGTTTTCAAATAAAAAAATTAAATCCGAAAAATTTCAGATTTGAATAAAAAAAATTATATGAAAATTGTGTAGATTTGAACAAATTTTTAATTTGGAAAATTTAAAAAATTGAACAAAAATTTAGAAGTCTAAATTTTTATATGAACAATTTTCAAATTGAAAAAAAAATTGAGTTTGAGATTAAAAAATGATTTTTTTTCTAAAATAGGAAAATAAAACAATAAAATAAAAAAGGAAAGTAGAAAAAACATGAAAATTACAAAAAAAAAACTCGACAAAACGGTCCGACCGAGTAAATGGATCCTTTAGGAGGCAGTAATTATTCACCCCGCTAACAGGCGATATATAGGAATTACCAAAAACATATCTCATCGTCTAGAAAACGACAGGCGGGATTTACCGGTTAGCTTCACTCGCCCTAATGCATTATTAAACATGAAAAACCCATATTTCATGACTCAACAGAGCATGAATTTCATCGTACTCCCATGAGTCATTCATGAATTCCACACAATGCCTCCTATGAAAAAGATTTCCATGATTAAATGACAAAGCAATGCCCCTAAGAAAAAGAATTTCGTCAGTTTTGACAACTTGTTGAACAAAAAATGTGTCAATCTCCGAGGGGATCATACCTAGCATGATCTCTGACACTCATTCACGGAAGCTAGCTAAATTAACTAATGATCAAAACCGGGACAACTAAGAAGAATATATTAATAAAACGAAGGATGTTTTGCATATCATAGATGTTGGGTTTCCATCATGATGCTCACATGTCGGGCAACATAGGAACCACACAGGTTGGTCCATGTAGGTTGTTGTTGGCACTGAGATAACATAAAAGTAACCATATTATTTAGAAAATATATTTAACATACATGTATATATGTACAAGTGTTGTTGGAAACTAACCGAACACCAAAATAATGGGTAAGTGTTGTGTACTTCAACTTTTCATTTCCTTCTCTCGAGCACATGCTTCCAATGCTCTGAAGAATATTGATAACAAAATAATTGAAGTATATATTATTTTGTGATATTACAAACCGAAAGTGTATCCTCGACCAAAATCACTTTTATTATGTAAATAAAAATATTAAATCACATGTCAATAAGATTCTTTATATTATCAAAATTTATCTTCTCACTCATATGAAGATAAGAATGAATAAAATGGGCATTGCCTTGTGGTAAGGAGATACTGATAAGAATTCACGGAAACCTAAAATTTGAAATAATTGCTTGGGTGAACGTGTAATAAATTTGTAAGTAAAGATGTGACACTAACTTACTTTTATAAAAAGGTCATAGAATTAACTCCTTATCTTCTCTCTTCTCCATCGCTTTGATGATGCAATCCTCGACACACTTTTCGCTCTTGTATAAATCCACTATTTGTTGTGAAGCAACACCGGGGTAGACAAAGGCTATTGCATACGCATATTTCCTGGCTCAAATCAAATTGTACCTATATATATAAACAAACATATATGAACAACCTATATAAATATCCGTTAGTACCATAGATATTGACGTAATGATTGTTAAATACTCATAATGTGAGATATCTCATTATGTTGGCGTTCATTTCTTGCAAATTAAGGAGGTCAAACAAGCCATTCCAATTGACGGGGCAAACAAGCCGTATGCATCACTTTGATGCAGAGGCGGGGGCTTTCCCATTTCTAAAAAAAAAAAATATTGACGGGGCAAACAATGCACCCAACGTCATGGTGAAAGATTTCAGCTTTGTAAGTAACCATGATTCCTCATACTTGTTCACTTCTTGGATTCTCGAAATTGTCCATATAGACCTTCTCCAACGATGCACAAGCAAATCCAGGCTCCTTGAACACATCCTTAACATCGCGTATAAGTCTTTCCTCAGGCTTATGTTGGATGTATGCCAAAAAGGCAATAATATTTATACATTTGTTTCATAATTATGATTCATATTAATATGCTATAACTGATGTGGTTTCTTAATATGAGATTCAGAGGAAAACTCGCGCTCACGTGTAGTAATATGAACACGGAAATAAACTCTAGTCTTGCCTTTTACAACTAATTCATCGGATGTTTGATGACTATGTTTTCCTCGTCATGGACATTGTTTATGTCAACATCAATGAATACCATATTGTTGAAAGGGAACAATATGGCTGAGTATTCCCTAAGTAGATTGATATAATAAGAAATTCCACGAAGACATCTTTGTCCTTAGAATCATATCACATCACGGTTATATTACAATGCATATTTTGAACATGAGGTTATCCGGAGGTTTTACTTGGTGCTATCAAGAGTCACACCATAAACTGGATGAACATAAAGGTAGCTACTAGGTAATTCTAAAGAAGTATATTACCTCGATGTTCTCAGATGGGAATTACTCCTCCATAAAAAGATAGATACATACCTGGGCCCACTCGGTATTCTTGATATCCATAATTTCTACAGACAATGCATGATAATGATACATCACGTGGGATATCATAATACAGTAACGAGAAAGAGGAAACTTACTGGGTAACAAGACGAGACAAAGATATTAGTGAACCAGAGATTGTTTCACATGCAATACCGAAATCAATAGTCTCGGGTAAGTTAGGTATCGCAAGTAATGGGAGATTTGTATAATATCCAACAGGTTTAGTATTTTATTCGTTTAGTATATGGCAGTCAATATGGGTGTCCACGGCCCCGCTATTGATTATTGCAAAGGAAAGAGTTTCTAGTTTCATGTTCACACACTATCGAACTGTTGGGGGCACAAAGTTTATTAGTTTAGTCTGTGGGAGTCAATATGCGTAGCATGCATAGCGAAAATATAAAATTCCCGTAGCGCAACACAGCAAGGGTCTCTTCTAATACTAGTCTAGACTCACTTAACTACTCTTCAGTTTTGCCTTTTTCGTTGTCGTTTGCTTTATAAGCGATGATGTACTCAACTCCTTCAATTCCTTCGAATAGATCTAGTGCTTCGTAGAAATACTCCTGGCCTTCAGTGTTGATGTCATTTCTGGTCTCCTCAAAGTCTAAGAAAGGGATCAACATAAGTGTTGAGTAACGAGCGTTACTCGACAAGTTCAGGTACAAAAAGGTTTTTATTTTCATGCACTAGGTCCCGTAAAGCCCAACGGTCATAGACATGATGCAAGTTTTCGAAAACGTTTCTTGATAATGAAGAAGATACTTATGACCCCTCTGCCACATACAATAATCTTTGGTCGACGCATAGATATGGCGTTGGAGAAGCTATGGAACACTTGTTATTAATCCTACATTTCCCGTACGATGGAACCTCCACCACAACATTCAGTTCGTGGTTCCACAGACAACCAATCAATCATTCATAAAAACATTTTATTTGAATGCAGTAAATACCAATAAGATTTCTGTAAAATTTGGAAATTAATCCAATGTACTTTCCTTGAGACGGAGATAAAGTGCAATCTAAAGCTTCGACTGACTAGTGAACTTCTGATTCTGAAAAACAACATCATTGTCTAATAAGATAGTGTTTAAAAACCAGTCTCACGCTAATATGCATAAAGGATGTGCCCTTGTAAAAATCCCCTCACTTTAAAATTAATTTTGCTCAAACTTTCCAAATTAATGGGTAATTATTATTTTACAAATATGTATAATGAGGAATAAATTTATAAGGATTTGAATTTTCAATAGTTCATTTAATTGAACTTTATAAATATTGTCCCATATTATTTTCTTTAGAAAATATTTCAAATTATTTCCACCTAAGGATCTTTGAGATTAATTTTATTTAAAAATGTTGCAAATCATTTTTACCTAAGGATCTTTGAAATTTTCACTCAAAGAGATAAGTTTACAAAATTGAGAATCAAATTCCTCATAATTTTAGGAGTTTGTGGAATATTTTTACTTGGATTTTTGGTGCGTATAATTTCATGAAAAAAAATACTTGAAGCTTAAATATTAATGTATTTATTTTGTAAACATGAATTTACAAAAATACCCCCTAAAAGGTGGGCGACCACCTCACTGGCTTGAATCGGGTCAAACGACCCGGTCCTACTGTTAGTTGCTCACTCTGTCCCCTTCTCTCGCGCGCTCTCTCCTGAGTTCCCCTCTCGTGACAAGAAATTGTCGGCGCCTCCACCGCAGTCCTCCGGCGTATTTCGGCCACCTCGGTTGCCACCATAGGGCTCAAACTCTCCGCCTCCCTCCCCGCTTCATTTCCGTCCAACTCGATGTGAGATTCATCCTCGAGAACAAGCTCGCGCAACCCCGATTCCCAACCTAGGGTTTCAGTGGCGTCGCAGTTCATGGTGTCGTTGTGTTAAACTCTTCTTAGGGCTGCCTGCGGTGATGTGGAAGTCTTTGCGGCTGCCTCATGGTGTTGTCGTACCGGATCCTGCTGCTATCTTCCGCTCCTCCCGCGTTGCTACCACCCTGGCCTCGGATCGCCACGGTGCCGCTGCACTATGCCAACTCATCACCGTCTTCGTCACCGACATTCATGTGTATGTTTTCCTCTCTCTCTCTCTCTCTCTCTCTCTCTCTCTCTCTCTCTCTCTCTCTCTCTCTCTCTCTCTCTCTCTCTTGGACATGCTCTGCGGCTAGGGTTCCTGTCGTGGGGTTGTCACAGCAAGTGTCCTCATGTGAGAACTAGATTATGAGGCCATTGCTACTGAGTGAAGTCTCGAAAGGTTTAAGGTGGAAACGAGATACGTGAGTTTACCTAGGTTTGGCCCCTCGACTGAGGGTAAAACCTACTCCTGCTTTCTTACTATTGGGAAATCAAGGTCTCGACTACAAGGAATGATTCTGTCTTCCGATGTGTCGAGAATTATTGCTATCAACTAGAACCTGTGTTTCTACGTCCTATGGACTCGCTTTATATAGCAGATAAGTCCCTAAGGTTATAGGATAATCTGGATTATACCCGTCATTGGAGTCCTAGTAAGATCAGGCCTCCTGGTTCCCTGCCGGTTCATACCGTGATCCGGATTAATCATTCCAGGTCCAGAGCACCCCGCCGGTCTTGGGCCGCCACGTTGAGTCCTGGGCTTTCTGGCCTGATCACCTTGCTCTGCTCGGTTATGTTGTGTCCCTCTGGATCATCCTTTTGGCCTTCCGGATCTTCAAGGATCATTTCGAGTCTTCCTTTTCTGAACCTCCTGGATATAAACCGGAATGATGATTATGAACCGGTTATGTGAGAATCCGGTTCATGTGAGAGGATTTTGGGGTACCCCTTATCCATTTCCCCAACATTAGCCCCCAGGTTAACATGAACACTGAGTCGTGGCTTACGCTGTTCGCGTTAAGCTCCTGAAAAGAAATAAGCATAACTTTGTTTTGTTGGAATAAACATCTGAATCTTGATCCAGATATGGTAGAAAATCTCATCATTTCCCTTTTCCCTCTCTTTATTTTCAAGTTTTAAACTATCTAGGTTTAAACTAGAAATTATGTTTGCGAGTTTATCTCCGAGTTTTGTGGAACTGAAAAATCTTTCAGTTTATCCCAGGATTTGAGGAACTGAAAAATCTTTCAGTTTATCCCGAGATTTCCTCCACGCTTTTAATGCATTTATTCAAAAAGTCTCCAACTTATCCGTCTGCTTCTATATATCCAATCTCCCCAATCATTCTGGAAATATGTTAATCCTTAGGGTCCTTCGTGCAAAATTACCACCTAACCCTAGGTTTAGCCCCCGTCTATAAATAGCGCCTAAGGGTTTACCCCAGGGTCATTTTCTCCCTCTGTGCCCCACTTCATCTTCTTCCTCCAGCGCAGCCCGGGAGCTCGCTTGCTTGCACGAGCGCCGCCGCAGCCGGAGCATCACCGTCGTTCAGGATACGATGGTGAAGGGGAAGAGCATAGCTAGCAAACCTGTACGAATCGGAAGAAAGAAGAAATCTGGCGCTGCTGCCGGTTCTGCTGCCAGGAACAAGAAGGTGATGCAGGTGAACTGGTACAAGTCTAAAATTACTCACATTCGGCTTCAGGAGATGGAGGAATCCTGGTTACTGCCAAATAACATATCTTGGCGTGCACGTGGGAGTGAGATCCGACCTGAACCTGGGCCGGTTGAGGTAATTGTGTTGAAAGCTCACAGTCTTTGAGGGTTTCGTCCTCCCGGCTCTCATTTCTTTCGCCGGCTTCTAAACTGTTATGGTTTACACCCTCAGAATCTGCCTCCAAATTCCATTCTCAATGTTAGCAATTTTGTAGTCCTCGGCGAGGATTATCTCCAAATCAAACCCAACCTAGATCTATTCCTAGAGTATTTTTATTACGAGGAAACTCCCGGAAGTCGCTGTGGGTGACCTGATCCACTGTGGCGTGTTGTCTTTCCAGAGACGGAAATACATAGTTTATCCGGGTATCACTTTAGCTAGCCACCCAAAACTCTGGCAGAAAACCTTCTTTTACTGCAAGAACACGTCTCCTGAGGATGAGCTGATTTTGCCAGGTTATCGTCCCGAGCGTATGGTTTATACCAATACTACGAACTCCTTCACTAAACCGGCTGCTCGTGCCAAGGTCATCCCTCTCCTCAAATGTGTGAAATCTTTGATCGTCCATGCATTGACCGGTTTAGACTTGACCCAGACTTGCGTAAACTGGCGCATCCAACCTCTTAGTATTAGAAATTGGCTTTTTTTTGCCAATGTTCCGGTTTACCCTATGATACATTGAGATACTCATCAGCCATCATTTCTAAAGCTGATATGGTAAACACGCTAAAAGATCTGGTTGGACTGAAAAAAGATAGGCTCCTTGATGTGGGGATTTCAACATTTTCTTATCATTTTTATGAACTGTTCTTGTATTTATGAGTTGAGAACTCAATGATCGTAACCTGCCTTTTTTCCGGTTTAGTGGCTTCAGATGCATTCTGAATTACCACAGAGGAGCCGGCTATATCTCCAAAGGATAACGAGGATGAAGAGCAAAGAGACGAAGAGGAAGAGGTTTCTAAATTTGATTCCCTTGGTCGCTTGCATAACTAGTTTGCTGACGCCGGTTGTTCGCAGGATGAGCAGGAGGAAGCTGGATCCCACTACCAAATTCCGCGCGGTCTGTGACGTTTCAATACCGTTGCGGATGGTCTCCAAACCGTCCCTAATGGCAATCCGTGACGGTTTGCGAGACGGAGCGAGAACGTTCTTGATCGACTGTCACAGACGATTCTGCGACGATTAAATGAACACTAATCCGTCGTGAAGTCCGCGACGGACAATTCGACCGTCGCGAGCTACTGGCCGGCCCAGCACAAGGCCCAACAAGGAGCGACGTTTTGTCGTCGCAGTGTGTGCACACGTGGCATCGTATTTTGCGTTACCCGTTACCGGTGTCACTGTCGTCAGTTCTACCGTTCCTGACGTCATCATTTTCTTGACTGTTTTAAAACGTCGCGATTGGAAATACCATTACGTCCTTTTATGACATCATCGATCCCGTTTTATGACGTCATAATATGTGCGACGTTTATTTTCTCGTCGCGGGTTCAAGCACTATAGATGTGCCACGTGGCGCTCTCATAAAGTTCCACGTCTACACTTATTATCGACGGATTTATAATGTTGTCCGACGGTGAGACGTTTTAGTTTGTCGTAAGACGTCGCGAATCATGAGCCAGCACGTGGACCAACATGGCATGTCCACGTCGAAACGTATCCGTGACGTGATTTTCCGTCGCGATTTTCATCCAATAAAGTGCAGCCTCATGGACCTACCATATAGTACCACGTGTTCTCATATCCGTAATGGATCGCATCCGTCGCCAAGCGCTCTGGTGACGTCATCGTGCATCGACGTTTTCCCGTCGTGTTTCGAAAGGCCGTTTAGCCGGTGCGGACCAATTTTAAATTATAGCACTGCTAGTTTTCACAGAAAAGCACGCAAAAACATGCAGCAACTAAGACTGGTTACAGCCTCACAAGTGCCACCTGTAGAGGCATCAAAGGTCATCTGCAATAGTTCACAGCCTCACAAGGGCCACCAGCAGAGGCATTGAATATGCCATCTGCCATAGTTCACAGCCTCACAAGGGGCACAAAAGAGCTCACCAAGGGAACCTACCAAAAAGCCACCAAAATACATCACGAAGAGAAACAGTTTCATATCAGCTACCCAGTTCGCCAGCCGCAGAGTTGTGTTGGGGCGTAGGAAGTGGCCTACCCGGTAGGTCCTGAAGAATGGCATTAGATCTATGTTGAGCCTGGGTATACTCTGCAGATTGCTTTCGAATGTCATCCAGTTCTTGTTGGCGAGCGATCTTGTTTGCATCAGCCTGATCCCTAGCTGCCTTTAGCTCCATGACAAGTTCCTGTTTCGTTCTTATCTCATAGTTAAGCTGACGCTAGAGCTCAAGCTTTGTTGCTCTAAATCGGGTGGTTGTCATGCCTATGTTCTTTAGGAACTTAGGCTTTCGCTGGCCCTACCCGAGCACCTCAGCGACAACTTTGGCGGCACACAGAGGTGGCCTGACAGTGCCCCCCGGCGAAGATGGCGCCATCTTTGCTTCCATTTCAGCCGAAAAAGCATGCAAAAGGACAAGATGAGATAGCAGCTGAACTAGCTCATAAGGAACATTGATATGAAATATATAATGACAAGCATACATAAGCTACCAGATGACAAGCAATTAAACACGCATGTACATTACTAGCGACAAGCATAGATAAATTAGTTGACGACAAGGATGTACAAAACATAGTTGGAAACCATGCTGAAATGACAGCACGCTCAAGTGCATATTTTAACGGACGTATCTGGTGATGCTGAAATGACAAGGGATCTTCATGTATAAGCATATATGCAACAGCAGCCGAACTAGCTTTTTTTTGTAGATAAAAGACATTTTATTGCCCAGCTTTGACTAAACAAAGCTCAGAGTTCGCATAGAGTTGATTACACGCGTTGCGGCATACATCTTAGCCAAAGTAGCTTTTAGGGGAAATAGATGATGGAAAAACATGCATCCGAGGAACATAGATGAAAATAGCACACGACAAGCATGTACAGAACATAGATTAAAATAACACATGACAAGCAAGTTAAAGCATGCGTGTACATGAACTAGCAGATGACAAGCAAGTTAAAGCATGCATGCACATGAACTACAAGATGACAATCATGAGCGAAATAGCTGATGACAGAAGTTTGCAGCAGAATTCACAAAGGAAAGGTGTCCTACAAAAATCTATTGAGGTAAAATGTTGATTATAGAGATGTGAAGAATTCTGGGGGCTTACAATTGCTTTTTTCATAGGCGAAGGGTATGTTCCATCCACCTTGTTTATGTGCGTAGCTTTGAACAGTTGAACTGCATCTTGATCCTTGTCGCAATAAACTGCCTCTGAGCAGGGTACATGACACAGCCTCTGCTTTGTGCAGCTTTCAGACAGGCCGTCCACACAAAAAAAAAGTATGAAGTATTAGATCATCGTTATAGAATTAATTCAATAGCAGTTCGAGTGAGCAAAGACACAGACATGTTTCTTGGCTGATCCCCAGCTGGCTAGTCAAGCTTGCCATTCAGCATCTCCAATCTTCTCTATTGGTGGAGCTTTAGGCAAAACCTTACTCTTGTCTTTGACTGTGTCCCAATAATCCTTACGTCTCCTGAGATGCATTTCAAGAGAGGACACGGTATTCGGGCCGTCGAGGTCCCTCAGAAACTTTGACTGAAACAAAAGAAATAGCATACTTAAGTTTTATGAACAGCAATGGACAGAACTGGAATCAAGAGTTACAAAACTTACAGCCACATGACCAGTAAAGGCTTTAAATATGTCGTTCCTTTTCTGGTACTGCTTCCAATGGAGAAAGACGGGGACAACCTCCTTGGCTGCAATTGAACATGCAGTGGCATACATGGCACTAATCTTATCGTCGGCTGGCCTAGTACATCCTGGAGGAATAACTATTCTGATCCTCTTTCCTCTGGACATCCTGTCCAGCCCCTTTCCCATGTTTATTCCCCTTTCAACCCCACCTCCACTACTTATAGTGATGTCTCCAGGTTGATTATCTAAATAAAATGTGGCCGCGCTAGAGTTAGTGTTCTGCATTTCGGATTTAAATCTGGAAATGGATAGCACAGTTCTACAACATGTTACTTTCCTGGCACAAGTGATGCCGATCTTCGGACCATGGGTCAGAAACCAGTGCCTCAGAGTGGGCATCTACCTCCTCGACTTGGGAACCTTGGCCCTCATGTTGGAATGGTGAGAGCTCGACTTGGGGACCTGGCAGCTGGTAAACGATAAGATCTTGCCCGTACTGGTTGTGTTTCTCCTCGCGGTGGTCGGCTGCATCCTTGTATTGGGCAACTTCCAGATGGACATGGGCAACTGTCTGCTTGTTTTGGGCAGATGCCTGCTGGCCAAGTTGGGAAGCTTCCTGCAGGACTTGGGGAGCTTCCTGCAGGTCTTGGGAAGCTTCCAGCTTGAGCGGGGCGGCTGCCTTCTCGGTCACCATAGCTACCACCTTGGTTTGGATCGCAGCTGGCTGCTTGTGTTCGACATCTGCCGTCTTGTCATTGTCAGATGGCTTCTTGGGGGGCTTAGATGGCTTCTTGTTCCCGGGTGGTGGTGGCCTGACTGGATCTGTCGGCTGATTCTGCAAACTCGTACTCCTTGTTCGACCCGTTATGGGTGCGGAAACTGCCAGTGCAATCTTCTGGATAATTTTATCTCCTATCGGAGTAACAGGTGATGTGTTGTCACATTTGTCAGCACGGACACGCTTCTTGCCAGTCAAGGAGTTGCCGCCTGGAGGCATCTGCCCCCTACCGGATGTCGTCTTGACTTTGAGTTTCCTAGCCTGCACAGTTCACATGTACAGATCAATGGGGATGGTAGCATACCATATATGTAAATGCAGTAATTAGGCCACCAGTCCCACACGATATAAGTAAGGAGTACCTCCACTTCTAAGCTATCATGAAAGGGTGTTGAGCTAGAAGGTAAGGGTTCAGCTTCTTCAGTGAAGTCTTCCTCCTCTCGAGTATCATACTTGGATCCAGAGCTTTCCTTCTTGCTCTTTTTAGGGGAGAGTACGGTCGGGCTTGCAACATCATATGCTAATATCCTACCCAGCCGCGGATGGTTTCTGAGGACATTATTGTTCCGTGTTTTGTCAATGGATTTTACAGGTGGTTCTAACATAAATCAAGAGCTCAACGTAAGCTACAAACATCACACTAGATACTATAAGAACCCATTAAAGCTACAGAGTAAGATTTGGGTTTCTTTCATGGAGTGATGTTCTAACATATAGTACTGGTGTTGGTTGTTATGTACTACTCCCTTCGTTCACTTTTATAAGGCACGGTACTTACCATTTCAATTTTAACAACATACATAGTGAAATGAGTGCATCTATGTACAAAATAAGGAAATTTTGACCATAGGAACTCATCAAACATAAAGAAGCACATAACCGGCAATTTTCACGATATCAGGAACTAAAGCATAAACACAAATGTGCGGGGAATAAGCATCAAACATGCTGAAATAATTATCTCGAGACCGCCTCAGGATTTAGGTGCTTTTTCTTACTGCTTGCCATGGCTGAAACCATCTGTCCAGGAGTCAAGGTGGCAGGCCTTGGCGAGATAGTTTCCTTGAGGTTAGTGACGAGGTGGCAGACCTCGACGAGGAAGTTGCCGCGAGGTTAGTTAGGCGGTGGCAGACCTACATATAAGGTGAGGTTGGTGACGAGGTGGCTGAACTGCGAGCTGGACAACGAGGTGGCAAATCTTGACGGCGACCTGGAAGGCAAGGTGGCAGATCTGGCGGCGAGGTGGCAGAGCTACCGGCGAGGAGGCGAGGTGGGAGATATGGCGGTGGGGTGTAAGATCTGGATGGCGACCTGAACGACGAGGTGGTAGAATTGGACGGCGAGGTGGAAAAGCTGGGCGGCGACCGGCGAGTTATACGGCGAGGTGGAAGACCCGCATGGGGGAATGTTAGACTGGGACGGAGCTACGCGGCGAGGTGGGAGAGCGGGACGGAAAGCTACGTGGCGACGTGTGGGAGCGGGCGGAAAGCTACACAGCGAGGATGTGAGGTGGGAGAGCTACGCGGCGAGGTTGGAAGAGAGGAAAGAGGGAAACTTCGTCAATGGAAAAAAGGGGGCAGGAGGGATTTCGTTGAGAGGTGGCGGGTGTGTAGAGGAAGGTGCGAAATTTTGCAAGAGGCGTCGCACGCGCTGTGGGGGAGGCGCCAAAGTTTGATCCATAATTTGGGGTGGGTGCGGCACGAAAATTCTGCGCGTGCGAGTTTGGGTGGGCATAGACAGAAACATTGCTGGCTGTCGGATGCATGATGGGTGACTTAAACAAATTGACAATCTAAGCAATTGGTTATCAAATGACTATGTAATTAAATGACTATGTAATTAAAAGTGGGGAATGTCAGAATCCCGCCTAAGACTAACAATATGTAACCCTATCATATCTATACAAATATTATGTGAGGTTCCCCCCGTTCCGACAAATCCGGGACTTTCGGGCTCTCAGTAGTCCTGGAGCCCGCCATAGAGAATCTGACGCTGGTGAAGCCGTAACAAAGAGACTGAGGGAATCTTAGGAATCCAATACACATGCCACACTCTAACACACGTGGTATGGAATACCATGGGATTTGGTGGCATTCAGACTCTCTAGAGCCCCTCTCCGGACAAACCCTATCCCCGTTGGGGAAAAAGGCGAACTGCCCTTCTGGTCCATCTACGTGATCCGGAAGGGGGTAGAAAAGTGGAACCAATTGCTTGGTTGTGTTAGGTTAGGCCCAAGGAACACCCAAGACAATGGTAGATCCCACCTCTTGGTGATATTCCCCCTGTTCCGACAGATCCGAGAGTTTCAGGCTCTAAGTAGTCCTGGAACCCGCTAGAGAAAATCTGACGCCAGTGAAGCCCTAACACAGAAAGTGAGGGAATATTTGGCATCCAAGATCCATGCCACACTCTAACACACATGGTATGTCCTACCATGTGATTTGGTGGCATTCACACGCTCTGGATCCCCTCGCCGGAGAAACCCTAGCCCGTTGGGGGGAAAGACGGAACTGTAGTTCTGGCCCCTCTACGTGAGCCCGTAGGGTACCCAAGTGGAAACAATTGCTTGGTTGTGTTAGGTTAGGCCCAAGGAACACCCAAATAAATGGTAGAGACCACCTTACTGGAAAGATTCACCCCCCCGTTCCGTCAGATCCGCGAGTTTCGGGCTCTAATGTATTCATGGAACCCACTAAAGAGAGAATCTGACGACGGTGAGCCCTAATACGGAGAGTGAGGCGATCTTGGGCATCCAAGACCCATGCCACACTCTAGCTAACACGAATGGTATGGCGCATATCATGTGTTGTGGTAGCATTCAGATGCTCTAGAGCCCCTGTGCGGAGAAACCCTAGCCCTGTTGGGGAAAAAGGCGGAGCTGTCGTTCTGGCCCCTCTACGTGAGCCGGAAGGGGGTAGCAAAGTGGAACCAATTGCTTGGTTGTGTTAGGTTAGGCCCAAGGAACACCCAATACAATGGTAGGTCCCACCTCTTGGAAAGATTCCCCTCGTTCCGATAGATCCGGGAGTTTCGGGCTCTAAGTAGTCCTAGAACCCACAAGAGAGAATGTGACGCCGGTGAAGCCCTAACACAAACAGTGATGGAATCTTCGGCATCCAAGACCCATGCCACACTCTAACACACATGTTAAGTCATAACATTTGTAGTGGTGGCATTCAGACGCTCCGGAGCCCCTCTCCGGAGAAACCCTAGCCACACGCTGGGGAAAAAGACGGAACAGTCGTTCTCTCCTCTCTACGTACATGAGCCGGAAGGGGGTAGAAAAGTGGAACCAATTGCTTGGTTGTGTTATGTTAGTCCCAAGGAACACCCAAGACAATGGTAGAGCCCACCGATTGGCAAGATTCCCCACATTTTGTCAGATTTGGGAGTTTGAGGCTCTAAGTAGTCCTCGAGCCCACCAAAGAGAATATGAAGCCGGTGAAGCCCTAACACATAGAGTGAGGGAATACTAGGAATCCAAGATACATGACATACACACATTGTATGGCATACCATGGGATCGGATTTGATGGAATTCAGACGCTCCGGAGGCCCTCTCTGGACTAACCCTAGCCCCGGTGGGGAAACAGTCGGAACTGCCGTTCTGGCCTCTCTACGTGAGGTAATATTTGGCATCCAACACCCAAGACAATGGTAGGGAACACTTCTTGGCAATATTCCCCTCGTTCCATCAGATCCGGGAGTTTCAGGCTCGTAGTGTTGGAACCCGCCAGAGAGAATCTGACACCGGTGATGCCCTAACACAAAGAGTGAGGGAATATCGGGCATACAAGACCCACGCCACACTATAACACACATTTTATGGCATACCATGGGTTGTGGCGGCATTCAGACGCTCCGTAGCCCCTCTCCGGAGAAACCCTAGCCCCTTGAGGAAAAAGACGTAACTATTGTTCTGGCCCCACTACGTGAGCCGGAAGGGGGTAGCAAAGTGGAATAAATTGATGGGTTGTGTTAGTTTTAGGTCCAAAGAACGCCCAAGTCAACGTTAGGTCCCACCTCTTGGCAATATTTCCCCTGTTACGTTAGGTCCGGGGGTTTCGGGCTCTAAGTAGTCCTGGAACCCGCTAGAGAGAATCTGACGCTGGTGAAGCCTTAACACAAAGAGTGCGGGAATATTCATCATCCAACACGCATGCCACAATCTAAAACACATGTTATGTCCTACCATGTGATTTCGTGGCATGCATACAGACGCTAGGGATCCCCTCTCCGGAGAAACCCTAGCCCCGATGGGGAAAAGACAGAATTGTCGTTCTGGCCCAGCTACGTGAGCCAGAAGGTGTTAGAAAATTAAAAGAAATTGCTTGGTCGTGTTATGTTAGTCCCAAGTAACACCCAAAATAATGGTAGGGCCAACCTCTTGGCAAGATTTCCCCCCTTTTGTCAGATCCGGGAGTTTCGGGCTCTAAGTAGTCGTAGAACTCGCTAGAGAGAATCCGACGCTGGTGAAGCCCTAACACAGAGACTGAGGGAATATTTGGAATCCAAGACCCATGCCACACTCTAACACATATGGTATGGCATACCATGTGTTGTGGTGGCATTCATACGCTCCGGAGTCCCTCTCCGAGGAAACCCTAGCCCCGTTGGGGGGAAAGACGGAACCGCCGTCTAGCCTCTCCGCGTACATGAGCCGGAAGTGGGTAGAAAAGTGGAACAGATTGCTTGGTTGTGTTAGGTTAGGTCCAAGTAACACCAAAGTCAATGGTAGGACCACCTCTTGGCAATATTTCCCCCGTTCCCGCCAGATCCGAGAGTTTCGGCTTCAAGTAGTCCTAGAACCCGCCAGAGAGAATCCGACGCCGATGAAGCCCTAACAAAGAGAGTGAGGGAATCTTGTCATCCAAGAAACTTGCCACACTATATATCACACATGTTATGGTAACACACATGGTATGGAATACCATGTGCTGGCATTCAGACGCTCTATAGCTCCTCTTCGGAGAAACCATTGCCCCTTGGGGAAAAAGATGGAACTGCCGTTCTGGCCCCTCTACGTGAGCTGGAAAGGGGGTAGAAAGGTGGAACCAATTGTTTGGTTGTGTTATATAAGTCCCAAGGAACACCCAATTCAATAGTAGCGCCAACCTGTTAACAAGATTTCCCCCGTTCTGTGAGATCCGGGAGTTTCGGGCTCTAAGTAGTCGTGGAACCCGCTAGAGAGAATCCGACGCTGGTGAAGCCCTAACACAGAGAGTGACGGAATGTTTGGCATCCAAGAACAATGCCACATTCTAACACATATGGTATGGCATACCATGTGCTGTGGTGGTAATCATACGCTCCGGAGTCCCTCTCCGGGGAAACCCTAGCCCCGTTGGGGAAAAAGACGAAACCGCCATTCTGGCCTCTCCGTGTACATGAGCCGGAAGGGGGTAACAAAGTGGAACAGATTGCTTGGTTGTTTTAGTTTATGTCCAAGGAACACTAAATACAATGTTAGGTCCCACCTGTTGGCAAGATTCCCCCCGTTCCGCCTGATCCGGGAGTTTCGACTCTAAGTAGTCCTGGAGCCCGTGAGAGAGAATCCGACGCCGATGAAGCCCTAACAAAGTGACTAAGGGAATCTTTGTCATCCAAGACACTTTACACACTCTATATCACACATGGTATGGAAACACACATGGTATGGCATATGATGTGCTGTGGTGGCATTCAAACGCGCTTCGGAGCCCCTCTTCTGAGAAACCTTAGCCCCTTGAGGAAGGACGGAACTTACTTTCTGGCCCCTCTAAATGTGCCGGAAGGGGGTCGCAAGGTGGAAACAATTTCTTGGTTGTGTTATACTAGGCCCAAGGAACACCCAAGTCAATCGTAGGGCCAACCTCTTGGCTAGATTCCCCATATTCTGTAAGATCCGGGAGTTTCGGGCTCTAAGTAGTCGTGGAACTCGCTAGAGAGAATCCGACCCCGGTGAAGCCTAACACAGAGAGTGAGAGAATATTTGGCATCCAACATTAATTCCACACTCTAACACACATGTTATGGCATACCATGTGCTGTGGTGGCATTCAGACGCTCCGGAGCCCCTCTCCGGGGAAACCCTAGCCCCGTTGGGGAAAAAGACGGAACCGCCGTTCTGGCCTTTGTGCGTACATGAGCCGGAAGGGGGTAGAAAAGTGAAACCAATTGCTTGGTTGTGTTACTTTAGGTCCAACGAACAACAAATACAATGTTAGGGCCCACCTCTTGGCAAGATTCCCCCTGTTCCGCCAGATCTGGGAGTTTCGGCTCTAAGTAGTCTTGGAACCCGCCAGAGAGAATACGACGCCGGTGAAGCCCTAACACAGAGAGTGAGGGAATCTTGGTCATCCAAGACACTTCCCACACTCTATCACACATGGTATGCAACCACACATGGTATTTCATATCATGTGCTGTGGTGGCACTCAGACGCTCTGGAGCCCCTCTTCGGAGAAACCATAGCCCCTTGGGGAAAAAGACGGAACTGCTGTTTTGTCCCATCTATGTGAGCCGAAAGTGGGTAGCAAGATGGAACCAATTGCTTGGTTGTGTTATATTAGTCCCAAGGAACACCCAAGTCAATGGTAGGGCCAACCTCTTGGCAATATTTCCCCCCTTCTGTCAGATCCGGGAGTTTCGGGCTCCAAGTAGTCGTGGAACTCGCTAGAGAGAATCCGACGCTGGTGAAGCCCTAACATAGAGAGTGAGGGAATATTTGGAAACCATGACCCATTTCACACTCTAACACATATGGTATGGCATACCATGTGTTGTGGTGGCATTCATACGCTCCGGAGTCCCTCTCCGGGGAAACCCTAGCCCCGTTGGGGAAAAAGACGAAACCGCTGTTCTGGCCTCTCCGCGTACATGAGCCAGAAGGGGGTAGCAAAGTGGAAACGATTGCTTGGTTGTGTTAGGTTAGGTCCAAGGAACACCAAAGTCAATGGTAGGGCCCACCTACTGGCAAGATTTCCCCCGTTCCGCCAGATCCGGGAGTTTCGATTCTAAGTAGTCCTGGAACCCGCCGGAGAGAATCCGACGCCGATGAAGCCCTCACAAAGAGAGTGAGGGAATATTGGTCATCCAAGACACTTGCCACACTCTATATAACACATGGTATTGCATACCATGTGCTGTGGTGGCATTCAGACGCTCCGGAGCCCCTCTTCGGAGAAACCATAATCCCTTGGGGAAAAAGACGGAACTGTCGTTATGTCCCTTCTATGCGAGCCGGAAGGGGTAGCAAGGTGGAAGCAATTGATTGGTTGAGTTATATTAGGCCCAAGTAAAACCCAAGTCAATGGTAGGGCCAACCTCTTGGCAAGATTTCCCCCGTTCTGTCAAATCTGGGAGTTTCGGGCTCTAAGTAGTCGTGGAACCCTCTAGAGAGAATCTGACGCCGGTGAATCCCTAACACAGAGAGTGAATGAATATTTGGCATACAATACCCATGCCACACTCCAACACATATGGTATGGTATACCATGTGCTGTGGTGGCATTCATACGCTCCGGAGCCCCTCTCCCGGGAAACCCTAGCCCCGTTGGGGAAAAAGACGGCGTTGTTCTGACCTCTCCGCGTATATGAGCCGGAAGGGGGTAGAGAAGTGGAACCAAAGACAATGTTAGGGCCCAACTCTTGGCAAGATTCCCCCCGTTCCGCCAGATCCGGGAGTTTCGGCTCTAAGTAGTCCTGGTACCCGCCAGAGAGAATCCGACGCCGGTGAAGCCCTAACACAGAGAGTGAGGGAATTTTGGTCATCCAAGACACTTGCCACACTATATATCACACCTTGTATGGCAAGAGGTGCCGGTTCAAGAAATGACAAACCTGAACCCGACCATTCCGGCTACTGGTTCTAATACTGTTTTTGAAAAAGAGTGCCCCAGGACTAAGAAGAAGGACTAGCAAGCTATTGAAAATGTGCATTTATCTAGATTCTTAAAATCCTCTTAGAATCAGTCCTCATATATGAAGAAAATGCAGAACGATGAGGATGCTAGCAAGAGGAGGAGGACCCGGAGCTCCGGTTCCAGTGACTTGGACGCAGGTTTTCCTGCAAAATCCACTTCTCGCCGGGTTCCCAGGCCTCAGAATTTTCCTACACCCTCTCATCCTTTAGTAGGGAGGTTCCGGCCTGAGTTAAGTCATAATTATACAGATTCTCCGAACTCCAGCTCTTCCCGCTTTAGTGACGCTAGTGATTTCTCCATTAATTCAGGGTAAGTCGTTTCTTGCTCTTACAAATTTTACTATATCGTTTAGATCCTTTCCGGTTTATAATCTTGCACCTTATTACTTTGCAGTGCTCAAGCTGTGACTAAGACGCCCCGATTTCAGTTGCTGCTCTAACTGGTGACTTGGAAAAGGGTGCTCCTGAAGAAACTATAGATAAACCGTCCGTTCCATCGCCGGATCATAGAGATGTTGATAACTCTGTTCCAGATACAAGAATGGAAACGGACCCGGTGACATCCGAGCCGGTTGATAATCCTCCAACTGATGATCCGGATATTTTAATTACCGCCGTGGAAAAATTGGTACTCCATGGTTCTTTCCAAAGTTCTGGAAGATGTCAAACCATCCTCTAAGCCAAAAACTGTTCCTTCTAGCCTGGGCTCTCTTGAGGGCCAGAATTTTGAGGCCTTGGTTCATGAACTCTCCCAGAACCGGCTTCGTGAAGATGGTATCATCAACATGTTGAAAAAGAAATATAAGGTAATCTTGTGCTTGTAATATGTACTTGTAATACATAACCTGTGGCCCTCAATCTTTCAGTTTATGGTTGTAAGGTAAACTTGAGGATTTCCTTTATGTATCCTCGGACTTGAACTGTAGCCCCCAAGTGCCTGTTATTAGTTTACTGTGAACCAGAACTAACTTTACTTAGAAAATAGTGCCTTGAATGTGAACTTGTGTAGCCCCAAGTGTCGGGTTGCATACCTGCAGCTACTCGGGTCTTGTATCTTTTCGTCTTCCTCATAGGCTGAAATAGTGTAACCCCAAGTACCGGGTTGCGTGCCTGCACCTACTCAGGACTTTTTCTGTTTATAAATCAGTAGCCTTGCAATATATTAAACCGGATTTTCGCTTGGTCATCTTTTTCATGCTTTGGAATTTGGTTCTCAGAGGGAGATTTCTAATTTGAAGAATTTACTAGCTGAGGAGGCTCTAAAAACTCAAGAGGTTAGGAAATTACATCATGAACTAGAAGAAGAGGTTGATACAGCTGCCAAGACTATGTCTGTTCTTCAGCATGATTTTGAGAACCGGGAGAAGACCCTTATCGAGAGGGCTGAAAAGGAACTGGAGGAGACTAAGGGAATTTTTGCCAAAGTGAAGGACTTGCTGGGTGAAATTACCTCCAGCATTTTTGGTAAGTTTGTTCTCCTAAGGTTTATCTTTTGTAAACCGGTTTATAACTAGTTAATCCCTTTGTTTTTCAGGCAGAATGCATCGTAATAATCTGCAGCTCCCTGACCTAAAATTGAAAGCTCTTTTCACCCTAATCCGACAGTTATATGTTGGAGGGAGTGAATGTATCAAATCAGTCAGAGGCTGGGAGGTTGCTCACAAGAGGTTGCATGAGTTTATCGTTGAACTTTCCAATTTACCACACTGGATTGAAGAGCACAAAGTTTCAGCTTGTCACCGCGGTGCCATCAAGGTTATGTCTCTCACCAAATCCTATCACCCAGAGATGAATCCGATCTTCTCGTTGGCGGGTTTCCGCAGTACCGGGTTGATGGAAACAAGTATGGGAAGAAGGACTTCGCCAAGATCACAAAGGAGTGCCAGTTCCAGGCCTGCTCTATCGCTGAGAAACTGAAACTGAAGGAACTATGTTCCGGGTTTCTTCCTTCTGGAGAGCGTAAACCGGTGTTCGTCCCCCCAGGTTATGACAGTTGTTTGCCAAGTACCCCAGAAGAGTCGGCTCTCGATTCAATCTTTTGCATTATCTTCCGGTGTTCCACAAATAGTTACGCCTTCGGTTTCTGCACCGCCACATCCACTATACAAACCGAATGACACCAGTGATGCATTGGCTCAGCTGGAGTAGAAGTATGTTCCAGAATCTGAACTGCAAGAACCGGTTGCGGATGCAGATTACCCTACTAATGCTGCCAAGAACCTAGAAACACAAGACCCGGCAGTCGATGCCGGTTTAGACTCTGCGCAACTGAGAGGAAAATCTTTTGTGTAAACATAAAACACATTTGTTGGTGTGACAATAAATTCATCCCTACGGGCTTGTAATAGGCTAGATAAACTGATTTATTTCTAGTCCTATTTTTTAGAAGTGCGAGTGTGCACTTATGATACAACTTGGTTTGTAATAATCCGGTATTTTGCGAGTTTCTTCAAAAGTTCCAGCTTATGTTTTATCGATGTCTTTTCTAGGTTTGAACCAAAATTGTCTTACCATTTTTCTTTCAGTTTATCTTTGCTACCTGGCACAACTGGTTGATCGCATGACTTATTCTAGTGTTTTTAACTCTAGAAAGTTGGGTCATGATAACTCCATTTTGATGGGTTATAATATGATTGACTTGTCCAGTTTACACATCTAGGTCATATAAATTGCGTGTAACTGATACGTCTCAAACGTATGTATAATTTCTGATGTTCCATGTTGTTTGCATGCCATATGCTACATGTTTCCTGTACACTTTATGCCATTTCTATGGATTTTCTGGGACTAACCTATTAACAATATGCCACAGAGCCAGTTCATGTTTACTGTTGTTTTTGGTTTCGGAAAAGTTATTCTGCAAACATTCTCGGAATTGGACGAAACAAAATCCCAGAGTCTTGGAATTCCCGGCACGTCAAGAGATTTTAAAAGGAGACCCGGAGGGGGGGCATAGGGTGGCCACACCATAGGGGGGCGCGGGTCTCCCTGACCGTGCCAACTGGTGGTGTGGGCCCCCTGGCCACCCACCAACATCGCCATTTCGCCTATATAATCCCCCCGATACATAAACCCTAAAATATCAAGCCTCCTTTCACGAAAAGTTCCGTAGCTTCAACGCCACCACCGACAAGTTTCGGGGGACCGGAATCGTTGTTCCTGCGCCCTGCCGGGACAGGGAAGTGCCCACGGAGCCATCTCCATCAACTTTACCGCCATCTTCATCGTTGTTGCTGAATCCCATGATGAGGAGGGAGTAGTTCTCCCTCGCGGATGAGGGATCTACCGGTAGCTATGTGTTTCATCTCTCTCTCCCATGGTGTGATCTTTATGTGATCATTAACTTTGTAATCTAGTTGAATAAGTGGATGTTACTCTTCATATATTATGCTACTCAAGTGGTTTTGTTATGAGATCTCCGTAGACACTTTGATCACGGTGTAAAGGTGACAGTGTATGCCGGGGGGATATTCCCGAGTAGGGGTGAGGCAGGTGAGAAATGGACTTCAAGGTACTGATTACCGAGTTCGGTCGTACCGAGTTGGTACGTGCCGGATAGGATGGTACCCGGTTGGATGGTATCCGGTTGGGGCTATCCGGCAGGAAGAACAAGAGACCAAGGGAAGATTCAAGTATCTATCTGGGTCATCCGAGTAGCACTTGGAGGATCCGGATAGAGATGGGTTCTGTTCTACCCGGAGGCAAAGTCAATGGAGCCGTTGCGTGAATCCCGCGTATCCTGGAGCTGTACAGGCGTGCGGTTCAACTTACTATGTGCGTGATGATGCGTATCCATACGTGGGTACAGTGCGGTATGGGCCATGCCATGTCCTGTCTCTGATAAGGGGGACAGGACATGTCAGTGACCTAACCATGGAGACTTTCGGCGACCTGTCAGCAAAGACACAGAGGCGTGCGGTGCTGTACAGGGAGTAGTCACCCAATCAGTACTTTCATTTGTAGAATAGTAGGTGGCCACCAGTATATAAGGTGGCCTCCCCCCTCCCGCGTGAGGGTCGTGCAATCAGAGGTTTAGCTTAGCTACGTGAAGAGAGAAAGAGACAGCGGGAGAGGTTCTTTTTCCTCTAGCTCCTTGAGCTTGAGGAATTATTGTAGTCGACATACACTTATACAGAGAGAGAGGCAGGAGTAGGGGTGTTACCTCCACACGAGGGGCCCGAACCTGGGTAGATTGTGGTGTTTGCAGTATTTCTGAGCGTGCCAGTTAGGCGTGTGATCCCTCCCCGGATACCTATAGCGTCCATCGGCCCCAACCTTAAGCCATCCTATGGCATCTGTCTTCTCCACACCACGACAGTTGGCGCCCACCGTGGGGCCAGCAGCAGCGCTGGCTGGGGTTTCCATCCGGACGGGACCCGTTTCTCGTTCGGGGGAGCGTGTGGTTTGTGGCTTGTCCACACATTCGGCTCCCTCGATTTCGTCAGCGATAACACGGGCGACTTCTGCGGCAGGCCCGTGCCCTCAGGCGGCTTCATCGTTAGCTTCAGCGTGCATCTGGTGTACGTCGCCACCACCGTCATCCGCAAGTACCCCGAGGTGGTGCTCGTTGCTGCGGACCCTCCTGCCATTCTCGCTGTCCGCGGGCAGCCAACCGGCGGCTCTGCGGGCAGCGTGGAGGTGATGATGCCTGGCCCGGTCCCTGCTACCGGGAAAGGCGCGCCCTCTGCACCTGAAGTTGTTGACGATCCGGCTGCTCGGCCAAGCCACAAGCCATACGGAAAGCCCCAGAACCAGCCGGGCTACAAGGCTCCTTCTACATCGACAGTGATACCGGCGCCTCTTGCTGGTGTCATCGAGAATCTGGGCATGCCTGTTGCCACGGATGCGGATCCGGCGTTATTGAGGGTGCAGCTCGAGGAGCAGCGCCAGGCCATGCTCCAAGAAGCCCGGGAGATGGCAAAGGTCAGGCTTGAATTCACTCTTGACCAGAATGAGTACAATAGGGCTCATGGTTTTAGTCCAGTTGCAAAGAACCCCAGCCGGATAGGAGTTATTCGGCGCAACTAAGGTGCCGAGTTGGCTAGAGATGGTAGAGCTGCTAGCAAGTCAGCTAGTTTGACCTCGGCTGATAGGCCTAAGTACAATACTCCTGCTAAGACGCTTAGGGCGACAGAAGAAGTTGCTACCGAGTTGCCGCACTTAACAGGTGAGGCTCGCATTAGGTAGCAGAACTGGCTCAATGAGCTTGTTCTTGAAGCTGCTAGGCAGAATGAGGCTTTCTAGAAGGCGAATCCGGGGGCTGGTGCCTCTCATGTTGTTCAGTCGCATGGGATGAGATCCGGAGGCCAGGCCTCCTCACCGCTTCCCGATGGTGGGAGGTCTCCGAGTGTGAACTCCGGGAAACATAAGCAGATGCAGGTGTACGACCCGGCTGTCACCGGAAAACAGCACGCTGTAGAGCGGCAGCCCGGTCAAGAACACATTGTGCAAGGTGGTGGCCATGCTACTGCCCGAGTTCACCGAGAGGGGCAAGGAGGCAACCGAGATGGTCCATCTCGTCACCCGGTTCAACCTCAACCCGGTGCAGGTCATGTTGTTCAGCCGCAAGTTGTTGCCGCTGTGGTCAACCCGGTTCCCCAACCCGGTGCCATGCGACAGGACATATACAATGACGGGTACTTGGCGATGGAGCAGGCCGGATACTAAAGAAATGTTAGGTATAATGATGGAGGAATTGGATCTCGGTTGGGGGCACGTGTGCTGCAGCCGAGTGACGGAAGATACAAGCTGGACAAGATCTATCAGTCCGAGGAGATGGAGCGGGCAGGCCCGCCAGGACCACTCTGTTTTGGTCCCAGGATCATGAATGAGCCTACTGTGCAAAAGTTCCAGTTGGCTAGAGGGAGCAAGACCTATGATTTGAGAACAAAGCCAGAGGACTGGTTGAATGACTATGTCACTACCGTGCACATTTCCGGTGGTAACCGCAGGTGGGCAGTGAGGTATGTGCCTCAGATGTTGGAGAGCCCAGCCCGGATCTGGCTCAACAACCTTCCGAGAGACAACATCAATTACTGGCTTGATTTCTCGGAGTCCTTCAACAGCAACTTCACGAGCACCTACAAGAGGCCAAACCGGCCACAACGGCTCTCGGCGTGCAAGCAGAGGGAGGAGGAGACAGACCGAGAGTATCTTACTCGGTGGAGTACTCTGAGGAACACCTGTGAGTGTGTGAATGAGTCACAGGCTATTACCTGGTTCTCTCAAAGATGCCGACATGGCAGCATGCTGTGGCAGAAGTTGCAGAGGGAGATGCCGAGTATGCTCGTCGAGACGATCAAGATTGCCGATATGTATGCACTCGGTGACCCTACTCAGCCTCTTCTCAATTCTTTCGGGCCGAAAAGAAGAAACCATGAACATTATGGTGGTAGGCGGAATGATCGCCAGGACTACCGCAACAAGAGGAGAGATGACCGTCCGGATATTCGCTACGGATCGGACCATGTGGCTGCAGTTAACCAGGATCAACCCGTTGTCGGGAGCAGCTAAAGGCAAAAAACTGCTGGAGCCTTGTATGGGCCAAACCAGAATCAGGGCCAGGACTTCAAGAAGCAGTACAATGCTCCCCAGGAATCCGAAGACCATCGGAGATTTATCTTTGGGACCATTAAGGAGGGGCCATGCAGTTTTCATACTCGGCATCCGAGTAGGCCAACCAACCACACGACTCGGCAGTGCAGCTGGTGGGACCGGATCAAGAGCGAGGGCTTTGGCCAGTTGCCTCCTCCTCCTCCTCCTCTTCCGCTCTCGGGCTCTAATGTGCAGCCTATCTGGGCAGCTGCTCCTAGGCCTGCCGAGAATCAGCGAAGGGAGAACGTGAACCAAGTGGTACAGGGGGCCAACAACACCACCAATCACAACAACTACAACAACAACAATCGCAACTACAACCGCAACTACAACTTCAACCGGAACAACAACAACAATGATGGTGGTGGAGACCGGAATCAGTATCAGGAGCATCATGAGAGCTATATGGTGTTCAACACTGAGACGGATGACAAGCAGAGCCAGCGTAGGCGGGCGATGGAGGTGAACGATGTGATGTCGGCTGTGCCGGATTACATGCATTGGTGCGACCAAGACATTGTCTGGTCCATAGCTGATCATCCCAAGATCATGCCCAATCCGGGTACTTATGCTCTGGTGGTGGACCCAACCTTCATTGGGTCCAAGAAGAATGTGAAGTTCAGCAAGGTGTTGATTGAAAACGGCAGCAGCATAAACATTCTGTACCGAGACACCATGGAGAAGCTCGGCGTTGCCGAGAACATGCTTCTACCCAGCCAGACCACGTTCCATGGCATTGTGCCGGGGGTGTCTTGTGCTCCCATTGGCCCGATCTGGATTGACGTGCTCTTCGGCACGAGGGATAACTGCCGGACTGAGTTTCTGCAGTTTGAGGTTGTTGATCTTCAAAGCCCCTACCATGCCCTTCTCGGCAGACCTGCTCTGTCCAAATTGATGGCCTCGACGCATGCGGCATACCTAAAGATGAAGCTTCCCGGTCCCAATGGCATCATCACCATCTCGGGTGACTACAAGCGCTCTTTGGAGTGTGCATCTGCTAGCTCTCGGCTAGCCGAGTCCATGGTCATTGCGGCCGAGAAGAAGAAGATACACGAGGTGGTGGCCCTGTCCTAGGCAGCTCAACTCGGTATGCCAGGCATGTCGAGCACTCGGCATGGAGCCACATTCCAGGCCTCCGAGGAGACAAAGAAGGTGCAGATCGACCCGGAGTTCCCCGAGCGTGTTTCCATCATCGGTGTCGGGTTGGAGGACAAATAGAAAAGTGCGCTCATCCACTTCCTCCGTGAGAATCGGGGTGTCTTTTCCTGGTCCAATCAGGACCTGCCGGGTGTCCCGAGGGAGTTGGTTGAGCACTCTTTACATGTGCGGCCGGATGCCAAGCCGGTTAAGCAAGCTCTGCGCCGCTTTGCGGCGGAAAGGAGAAAGCCATTGGTGACAAGATCACAAGGCTGTTAGCAAGTGGATTCATCATGGAGGTACTGCATCCGGATTGGCTGGCCAATCCGGTCATGGTGGAGAAGAAGAAGGACGACCCCATGGTCGTTGTGGTGTGGCGCATGTGCGTTGACTACAAAGACTTGAACAAGGCCTGCCCCAAGGACCCGTTCCCACTGCCCCGGATAGATCAGGTGATCGATTCCACTGCCGGGTGCAAACTTTTGTCTTTCATTGATGCCTACTATGGTTTTCACTAGATCCCACTGAATCCGACTGATCAAATAAAGACTGCTTTTACCACCCCGTACGGGGCTTATTCCTATCGTGTCATGTGTTTTCGGTTGAGGAATGCTGGGGCCACTTACCAGAGATGCATGCAGAAGTGCCTGCACGAGCAGATCCGCAAAAATGTGCAGGTGTATGTGGATGACATAGTCATCAAAACCAAAGAAAAACACACACTGCTGAGTGACATAGAAGAAACATTCGCAAATCTGCGGAGGTACCAGATGAAATTGAATCCAACCAAGTGCACTTTTGGCGTCCCGGCTGGCAAGCTGCTCGGCTTCCTTGTGTCTAGTCGGGGCATTGAAGCCAATCCTTCTAAGATAAAAGCTATTGAGAGCATGTCTCTACCGAGATCACTGAAGGATGTGCAGAAATTTACCGGGTGCTTGGCTTCCCTTAGCCGGTTCCTTGTAAGAATGGGTGAGAAGGCATTGCCTCGGTACCACCTCATGAAAAAGAGCGACAAATTTGTCTGACCTCACAAGCTGATGTGGCGTTCAAGGAACTCAAAACCATGTTGGGTACCGCTCCAATTCTGGAATATGTCCCCTGCCTAAGGAGCCAATGTTGCTCTATATTGCAGCTACCAACCGGGTGGTGAGTGTGGTGGTAGTTGTGGAGCAAGAAGAAGAAGGCAAATCGGCGCAGAGGCCGGTGTATTATCCCAGTAAGGTGCTATCCAGCTCCAAGAAAAACTACCCTCACTATCACAAGATGACTTACGGGGTCTACCTAGGTGCCAAGAAGCTCAAGCACTATTACCAGGTGCATCCAATTACAGTGGTGAGCACTGCTCCCATCTCATAGATTATGGGCAACAAGAATGCAACTGGCCGGGTAGCCAAGTCGGCAATTGAGCTAGCTGCTTACACCCTGTTGTATGCAAGAAGAGAAGCTATCAAATCCCAGGCCCTGGCAGATTTCTTTGTTGATTGGGCCGAAATGCAGTATGAACCTCCTTTGCTGGAAACAAAATTCTGGAGGATGCATTTCGATGGCTCCAAGGTAAAAGAGGGACTCGGTGCCGGTGTTGTACTCACCTCACCCAAGCGGGACCAACTCAAATATGTCCTGCAGATACATTTTCTGGCATCTAATAATGTTGCCGAGTATGAAGCCCCGGTCCATGGCTTGAAAATATCCAAGGAGATCAGTATCTGGCGGATTGTGTGCTATGGCGAATCGGACCTGGTGGGTCAACAGGTCTCGGGGACTTGGGATGCGGTTGATGCCCATATGGCATCTTACCGGTTCCTTGTCCAAAATATGTCCGCATTCTTCGATGGGTGTGAGTTCCATCACATCAACCGAGATGAAAATGATGCAGCGGATACTCTATCCAATTTGGGTTCTTCTCGACAGTTCATCCCGCCAGGAATTGCTCTCGAGCATTTAAGGAAGCCCTCTATAAAGCCCTCACATAACTCGGAGTCCATATTCATCCCGGCCCTGCCGGATTCGGAGGCTGTTCCCGTGGAGATTGATTGGGAGAGCTCAAAGGAAAACCCGAGGACTGCTCCATCTAACCCGGGGACTGCTCCATCCAACTGGGGGACTGGTCCATCCAACCCGGGGACTGCCTCAGTAAACCCGGGGATTGTCGCATTCATTTCGGGGATCATTTCTCAGTACTCTGGGACTCGTCTCCAACTCGGAGCAAGTCATGGTTGCTGATCCAGTGGAGGTGGATGAACCAGTGTTTCCTACTTGGTAGACACCGAGTTGGGCTCTGCCCATATTATCCTTTCTGATGGATGGTACTTTTCTGAGTGACGAGGTCACAGCCATTCAGATATAGAGAAGATCCAAGGGCTACACCATCATCAACAAAGAGCTATACAAGAGAAGTGCCACTGGCGTGCTCCAACGATGTGTTGAGCCGGAAGAGGGAGAAGAGATCCTCAGAGAAATACACCAAGGGGAATGTGGGCACCATGCTTCATCCCGGGCTCTAGTCAAAAAGGCTTTCCGACATGGATTCTTTTGGCTCACTGCCATGCAACAAGCAGAAGATCTAGTAAGGAAGTGCAATGGGTGCCAGCGATATGCAAGAAAGATACATATGCCAGCTTCCGAGTTGAAGACGATCCCCATCACCTGGCCATTTGTTGTTTGGTGCTTGGACATGGTGGGTCCTTTCAAGCCAGCTCGGGGCAACATGACTCACCTCTTGGTCATGGTAGAAAAATTTACCAAATGGATTGAGGTGAAGCCAATCCAGAAGTGTGATGGGAACACAACAATGAGTTTCTTGAAGGATATTATCCTGAGGTATGGCTACCCGCATGGGATCATCTCGGGCAATGGGACAAACTTTGCTAAAGGAGCTTTTGCTCAATTCTGTAAGGAGATGCTTTTCCGGCTAGACATTGCATCATTCGCCCATCTGGCTTCCAATGGGCAAGTTGAAAGAGCAAATGGCATGGTCCTATCCGGAATCAAGCCAAGGATAATTGAGCCATTGCTGAAAACACCTAGGTGTTGTCTAGACGAGTTGCCGGCGGTGTTGTGGAGTCTAAGGACTACCCCTAACGGATCAACCGGATACACACCATTCTTCCTGGTATATGGAGCAAAGGCTGTGTTGCCCACTGACCTTGAGCATGACTCACCGAGAGTGACCCTCTATACTGAGGCAGAGGCAAGAGAATCCCGAGAAGATGATATTGATTTGCTCGAAGAAGCAAGAGAATTAACTCTATCACGATCAACTGTATATCAACAGAATCTGCGACACTATCATAGCCGGCAAGTAAACCCAAGTTTTTTTCGAGAAGGAGACATGGTGCTTGGGCTTGTGCAACGCACCGCCGGGATGCACAATCTTTCCCCTCTGTGGGAAGGGCCTTTCATTGTGAGAAAGGCTCTGCACAATGATGCGTACTACCCCATTGATGCACAGGCACCACAGAAGAATAGGGCGGATAAATCTGGAGAGGAATCCAAGAGCCCCTAGAATGTATCTCTACTCCGATGTTTTCATTCCTGAAAAATCATTGTATGTATCTGCTTAATCGAGTTGATTTCCAAGTCGGCACTCCAAGTTCGAACTCGGGGACTGCCTGTGCCAAAACTTGCTCTGTGTCAATTACCTTCTTACTTTGTCTACTCGGTTAGTCAACTCGTAATTACATGTGTTAGTTTAGTAATGTGTTCAAACCTAAGGGCCAACTCTTCGACTTTGCTGTTGTCCGCAACCCGGCTTCATGGAAAACAAGAGAACAAGCCAAAGGTCAATAAACACACGAAAAACTGTTAAGGAAAGAAAGAGTTTATCAACCGAGTTGAGTGCCTTTTTCTCTTTTTTTCGGCTAAGTGTTGGGCGGTATTAATTTCAAATCTCAAAGTTGTTAAGTATTAGAAACTCGGTTTTTGAAATCTTGTGACTCGACTACCAATAAGCCACAAGAGGCAGGTAAGAGCAAAGACAAAAGAGCCGGGTCGATAAGAAAAGCGACTCGAGGACTCGGAATTAGCGCAATCCGGCATTAAGCCAGCCTTTCTAAGGACTTAATTAAAAAGGAGTAGAAAACATGAAATATTAATTGTTGGATACATCTGGATCTGGCATATCGGGGATCTAATAAAAAGTTTGAGACTGAGCAGAGCAGGAATTTAAGCCGCAGTCGGTGGAGTGGTGGTTGCTTCGGCTCCTACCAAGTCGGAGGACTCGGTGGCGGGTTCGGGATCGGCAGTTGATGAAGGGGTTGCAGAATCAGCAGTTGGAGTAGGTACGGGCTCGGATGCGGTATTCTCAGCGGTGGTCTCCGATGCGCTGAGCTCGGGAGCAGGCGTCTCGATCACAATCTCGGTGGTGACAACTTCGGAAGACACAGTTGGCTGCTGCTCGGCTTGGACCTCCTCGACCACCTCCTCAGAGCCATCCTTTGGCTCGGACGCTGCCTGGTCGTCACCCAGCTCGGTTGCCTCCTGGTCGTCGCCCTTCTCGGACTCCTTGTCGCCTGCATCGTCCTGCTCGGCCTCCTCATCGCCCTCGTCACCGTCTTCAACATCATCATCATCTTCGTCACTCTCGATGTTTGTATCCGGCTCCGTGGGGCCATCGATATATGCCTTTGTATCAGCATAGGAGGATTCCCGGTAAGCCGTCTCCTGGCGACGCTGGATAAACTCTTCCTCATTGGTCCACTTGGAGTTGTTCCGGAGCTTCTTGAGCTTGTTGAGGTCGAGGTTATCATACCAAGACAGCACGAAATGAAGAGCTTAATCTGCACCAGCTCGGGCTGCTGAGGCCCGCCACTTCTTGTGTTCAACCTTGATGTAATCCAAGTTGGAGGCCAGCTTGTTAATCGTGTTCGGGGGCTCGACATCCGGCCAGAAGACCTTGTGTAGGCGCATGCCGGTGGACACAATGGTGGTGCCCAGGCCCTTAAGGGAGTGAACCCGGGTCTTGATGCTTTCAATCTGGTCATCAATCATGCCCGAATCAGCAACATCGTGGCCAAGCTCCTTTCGCAATTCCCTGGACTTTGCCATAGCTTGGTCAGCGCTCGAGTTGAAATCTGGGAATGTCCCTGAGAGAGGGATACTGGGCAGAGTCAAGAAGAGAAACCGGATAAGAGAAACCGGATAGAGAAATTTGAAAAAGAGCAAGATCTTACAGCGCAGTTCCTTGAAAAGATACTTAAGCCGGCTAGTCCATCCGGAAGCAAGGGCATGCTGCTTGTCTAGCAGACCGCGGGAGTTGACCAGCATGCTGTCGAGGTTGGCGTTTCGTGCCTTGAGGGACTCAATCTCCCTTTCCAGTTCAAGCTTCTGGTCAGCCGCCTGGTTCAGCGCCTCGGTCTTGTCAGTCCTGGCCTGCAGCGCCGAGTTAATGGCGCCGGCTAGCTCATGCTTCAGTTTGAACACCTCTTTCTTCTCGGCGGCGAGCTATGCCTCCAACTTGGTCTGGCTGGCCTGCACCTCTATCGTGGTGGTATCACGGAAGATGCCATGGGATGGCTAATGTTGGGGCCGATGGACGCTGGAGGTGCTCGGGGAGGGATCACACGGCGAGTAGCCGCGTGTGGTAAGTCACAAGCACTGCAAACAACAAGATATTACCCAGGTTCAGGGCCCTCGTGTGGAGGTAACACCTCTACTCCTGCCTCTCTCTTTATATGGGTGTTTACCGAGTAGCCACAGTACAATACAACCCTTCAGCCGAGTAGCCACTCTTCTCTCTAGTTCTCTCTGGTGTTGCCTCTAGTGTTATCTTTGGAATGCGCAGCGACTAGGTTCCGAACCTCTCACAGGAGGAGGAAGGGCACCTTATATACTGGTGCCAGCCGGATAGAATAAGACTAAAAGGTACAGATGATAGGACAGGAGCACTGCAGAACAGAGCACGCCTCCAGGTTCTCGCTGACGGTGGCGCCGTAAGTCGTTGCGCCGTTCGGAGATGGGACCTGTCCACCCTTGTCAGTGAGATAGGGTAAGCCCGTAGCCCTGTCATGTCCCCTCTGTCAGTGACAGGAGTTGACAAGCGCCTATCACACTATAGCCGCGCCGTAGCGCGGATAATCACGCGCTCCGTAAGTTGAACCGCACGCCGTACGGACGCAGGATACGCGGGATCCTTTGTTAGAACGGCTCCATTGACTTCTGGCCCGAGTAGGAAACCACTCCCTCTACTCGGACCAACTCCTCTACTCGGAGGAGCATAACTTCCTTGATTCTTCTTTCTGGCCATTGGTCGGTACGACCGGATAGCAGCCTACCGGGTAGCAAGTACCGGGTAGCCAGCCTACTCAGTCAAACAGCCCCTTTGTCCTTGCCTTTAGCACTTGCCTTACCCCTACTCGGGGGTAACCCCCCGACATTAGTCCCCGAAGCTGGTAGAGTCCTGCGAACTTGTTCACTGGGTCCTGCCAGCTTAAAAACAAATCTTGTCTTCGTACTGTAAGAGGCCGAGTAGCCCCTCCGTGTAGCCCTTAACTCTTGCTGGAATCTCTACTTCTCCGAGTAGCACCGTCTTTCTTCTCTGACGCCGAGTAAAATGACTTAGAGAAATTTCGAACTCACTCCCGCTGAATCAGAGCGAATCACCTTCTCCGTGTCGCTAGAGGGCACGTGTCACACCCCTGTACCCCCGACACCTCGGTGCCTGGGATACCGCAGGCCACGCGCCAATAACTGCACCTCGGGCCCACTAGCCAGTTAAGTCACTTCAACCGCACTAAATCGCCCACGATCTCGACGTGGGATTAACTGCGCTGTGTGCGTTTCTAACCGGTGCGCAACCCACGCCGCACGATCTCTGTGCACGATCAATCCGTGAATATTCCGCTGGTAACAACAACTCGAGGGGAGAGATAAATACCCCCTCGGCGCCTTCTTCTTCTCTTTCCTGCTCACTCCAATCTCCTGGCCCTTCGTCTCTCCGCCGCCGTCGAGTGCACCGCCACCGCAACCGCTTGCCGCGCCGCCGCTCCACGCGCCGCCGGAGAGACAGAGAGAGATTTCTTCCGCCTCCATACTCCGATTCGCATGTCCCACTAACGCCTCCGCTTCCAATCTCCCCCGCGCATCTCCGTCGTGATGGCTGCCCACGGAGACGACGATGCCGCCGCCCGCGCCGGCTGGGAAGGCTCCGAAGTCACAGCAGAGGATTTTCAATGGCTCGTGAACACGCGCCGCGTGCCTCCCGGCGTGACGTGCCGCCATCCAGGTACGAGATCGTACCCAAACCAGAGAAGGATGAGTATGTCGTTTTCCTTGCGCATTTCAAGAGCGGCTTCGGCCTTCCGATTTCCGACTTCTTCTCCAAATTTCTCCCAGCCAATTCTCTCATCATGCTTTCCACCCACGCCGTGGTGTGCGAGGCCTTTCTGGGCGTGTACCCAACGATCCATACTTGGGCGCGGTACTTCTTTCTCCGCAAACAGAGTATCCCCAACCCGGGAAAGACCGATGGCGCCCGCGCCATGACCCAGACAGGATGCGCTATGATGCTGCAGCGCTCCACGGGTAGCCATCCACGAGCTAAGGGATTGGAATCTGTGCGCAAGTGGCAGCACAACTTCCTATATGTGAAGAACGTAGCCACTGAAGAAGGGAAGCCGATCTAGGACAGGATAGGTCTTCCCAAGTTCAAGAACGCCCTGCCAACTCAGCAGAATTGGGGATACCACCCGAAGACCACCATCGAGGACGTCATCCAGGTCGTGCGACGCCTGGCCGAGTTGCGCGAGGAGGGGCTTCGCCAGGATGATCCAATTGCTTGCTGGATCTCACGCCGGGTACTCCTGCTCCAGCGCCGCTCGCACAAGATGTGGTACATGGGAGGATCCCGTGACTGCACAAGGACCACAACTTTCGAGCTCACCAAGTCCGAGGTGGCTGTCTGGGCCAGGTCCATCATGCACACCACGCTGAATGACAATTGGTTGTATGGCTTCGAGCCGTATAGCCGCACCAAGCGTATTGGAAAGGTTAGTACTATGTGCTTTACTTCTGCACTTTGATACCGAGTAGATGGCTTCTCAGCTTTGTATGCTTAGTATTTGCATGTTGTACCAAGTAGAACATCATAAGTAACTTGTTGGCTTTTTATGCTTTGTGTTTGCATGCCATGCCGAATAGAAATCCTTAGCTGAATATGCTTCGTGTTTGCATGCCATGCCGAGTAGGACATCACAAAATACCCCTTTGGCTTCATATGCTTCATGTTTGCATGCCCTGTCGGGTAGAAATACTTAGCCAAATATGCTTTGTGTTTTCATGTTGCTCCGAGCAGGACCCCATGGCCGAGAAACTCAACTCCACTCAGCCTGGTAAGCACCGAGTTGATGCGTCTATCCTGGATTGGTCCGAGGATGACGAAGGTGACTAAGTTCACCTTTCTGATCACGAGTAGCGCGCTCTGATTTCATTTTCTGTTTCTGAATCCCTTTTCTCTTCTCTGCAGAGGATCCCGAGCATGAGGAGGATGAGGAGCCCATCGATGTCCAGCCTCTTATCTGTGGCTCCTCCCACAACCAGGAAGAGGGCGGGCAGTGGTGCCCAAGAACGTGCTGCCAAGAAGACGAAGAAGACGGGAGGCAAGAAGGTCACCACCAACAGAAGGCAACCCCCCTCCCGCAAAGGGTAAGTTGTTCCATCCGAACACCAACTCGCTACTGCTTCTCGTTGTTCTGCTCTCTGTCTCTTTTCCTGAATTGCTTCCTTCCTCCAGCGATCCTCTGGATGCTGACGCTGCCGCGGCTCCCACTAGCTCCAAGAGGAAAGCTGTCATGGACCACGAGAAGCTCGTCGAGCTCTTGGAGGATGAAGACGAGCCAGCATCGCGGGCTAGGACGCTTGCGCCCTGTCCGGTGAAGCTGGAAGAAGAAGATACCGGCGCCGAGAACACGGGCGCTAGTTACCAAGATGACCAGAACTTGGAGCAGCAGACCTACGCGTACCAGAGTGCGCAGGATGCTGCTCACAACGAGACGCCTCCTTCTCCCCCAGCAACCTCAGCTGGGGAGAATGTTGAACAAGACGCCGAGAACCAAGACCGTGCCGCTCTTGAGCGGCCAGATGACAATCCCGAGCAGCAGGAAGAACAAGCTGCAGCTCAAGATGACTCCGCGGCCAGGCCGCGGGTAGAAGAACATGTCGATACCAGACCTGATCCCGCTGCCGAGCAGCGGGTTGAGAAGACCGTGGTGGAGCCCGTGATCCAGAGCCAAGCGCAGCCTGAGGCTGCGCAGGGTAGCCGGCCCCTTGTGCCGCCTACCCAGCAGACTACTCCACCAACTGCACCAAGCCCTCCACCAAAGCAGAACACGCCCAAGACTTCTTCTCAAGTTATGCCTCCACCCACTTCACGCCAAGCGCCTCCGTCCGCTTCTCGGGCGGACACTGCCTCCAAGAAGGCCGCCAAGCCTGAAGCTACAGCTGTTCGGAAGAATCCACCGTGCAAGGTTGCGTAGTACGGGGATCTGATGCCGCCACCCAAGGCGCCAAAGAGCACGCAACTCACCATTGGCGCAGCTGCTGTATCTGCTGGCCCAGGCGAAGGGTTGAGTGCTGGAGGTGCTGCCCGCGTACAAGGCAGCTGGCCATCATACCTGATGGAGGTGCCCCAGCAGCACAGCATCTCCCTGGCCAAAGGCGAGAAGCGGCTTTCCGCCCTAAAGGAAGGCCAGGCCAAGGGTGTGGCTGCTCAGGCCAAGTCCAAGCAACCTCTGAAGTTCCATTCGCGCGAAGCCGGTGAGGACGAAATCGAATCAGAAGGGCTAACCGCGGTCCTGGACCGGGTAGGCTTCGTGGACAAGGTCTGGGAGAGCGACGCTCACGGCATCGAGAAGTGGAACGGAAGCACCTTGGGCGCTGTTGACCACTACCGCGTCGACTGGAACAAGGCCGACATCGGCTCTGTTCCAATGACCATTGCCTCCGACACCTGCACACTAGCCGGGAACCTGTTCTGCCTCCGCAAAGCCGCCGAGGACGTGGAGCAAACATATGTCGTAAGATTCGGGCCGAGTAGACGGGTACTCAACCGAGTTGCCGTCTTCTCGGGCCAAATCTTCAAAAAAATTCTAACTCTTTTTCTTCTCTTCCACACAATAGCCTCCTAAAGCGGACCAATGTGTTCCGCCGGCTGCTCTGAAACCACAGCGTAGCCAAGAACCGCATCGCGGCTCTTGAAGCCGAGCGCAAAGATGATGCAGCAATGGAGCAGGCGGCACTGGACCGCGCTCTCCAACTTTCTGAGATAGAGAGTAAGCTTTCAGCTATTCGGTTTGTGCGTTTTGTGTTTACGCCCGCGTTTGCTTTTTGCTCTAACTCTATTTACTCTGCAGGCAAATTCAAAGAACTGAAGGAGCAGCATGAACACTGCCACGTCTTCTCTTCCTCTGCTGAAAGCAAAATCAAGCAACTGGAAGGTGAGTTGTCAGCTTCTCTGCCATTGCATCTTCCTTTACTTGGTTACTCTGCTAACCCTGCTGTTCTCTTTGCAGAAGAGTACAAGAAATTCCGGGAGCACCATCTCAACTGCTTGATGCCTGCCGAGGTGCAGCAGCTTCTGGCCACCCGAGATGCAGAGCTCAAGGAGGAACGCGACGCCGAGCGCGCTGAGTTCGAAGAGATGCAAGTGAAGCTGAAATCGGCTCTGGAGGATGCTCTCGAACAGGCTGCCGAGAAGGACAGGGTCAAGGCAGCTGCCAAGGCCAAGGAGAAGGCGCTTGAGATGGAGATCTCGGTGCTGAAGGATCACAACGCACAACTCGTCCTCCAGATCTGCGATGCACGCCGCATCGAAGACAGACACATTGCTGATGAGGAGGACTGGAAGATAAAGCTTGACGCGCTGCTGGTTGATCTCAAACGTAAGTCTTCTCTTCTCTGCATCTGGCTGTTTCTGCTCTCATCCCTTCTACCTGGTTTCATCTCTTCTCTGCCTCCCTTCCCAACTCTTACTGGTTTCTCTTTCAGATATCTTCCCTGATCTTCGCGCCGCAAGCACGCCTGCTCTGGAGAAGGCCAAGCAACTCCGAGCTGCCTCTGGGATGCCTATTGACACGAAGTCCACTATAAACGACAACCTCTTGAGCATCAAGACCCAGGTTCGCCAACTCAAGGGCCTGGGCACCACCATGGTGTCCACAGCGTACAAACTCCACGATCTGTTCTGGTCGGATCAATCTGCGCTAGACAGCTTCAGCGCTCTCGCCGAGAAGCTGGACGGCGTGAAGGCCGAGTTGAAGAAATGGCGCGCTTCGGTAGCTCGGGCAGGAGCGGATGAGTTGCTCCATTTCATTTGCAGCTGGTATGAGAACCTTAACCTCGATAGGATCCTTGAGATGCGCCAAGACTCCAAATGGACCAAGGATCCCGATTGCATTGCTCGCCGGAAGGCAGCAGCCTATGAGGTAGCCTCCTACGCGGACACCGCCACCTACATCGACGGCCTCCCCGAGCCAGACACTGAAGCTGAGGAAGAGGACGACGATGAAGATGAGGACACCGAGTCGGATGACCTGAGCATGTTCGAAGAGGATGCCGCCAAGGGAGGGGCCGGGAAGGGGAAGGGGAAGGCCAAGGTTGATGCTGACGCCGAGAAGCCGGAAACCAACACCGAGGAGACCACCATCACCACCGAGATGGTGATCCAGCAAGCGGCCCCCGAGCTGGGCGCAACCAGCAGCTTCCCGATGCCCAGCTTTCAGTCTGCTGCATCGACCTCGGCCACGGATCCCATTTCCGTCGCCACTGCAACTTCAGAGCCAGCCGCCAACGCCAACACTGAAGCGGATGCCGAGAGCGCCAAGGCTGACGCTGATGCCGAGAAGGCTGAAGCTGATGACAAAGCTGCAGACAACACCACTACCTCCAACTAGTGAATGCCTGAAAAACTGTTTCCTTAAACTTTTATCAGATCCCCGGGATGCCGGGTGCAAATGTATCAAACTATTAGGTATTTTGTTGCTACTCAATTTTATCTCAGTTGAAGTTCTTAGCAACTCTGGCTCAATGCCGGGTTGCGTTAATATGCAAGTCCCCGAGTTGCGTTTTTTATCCGCTCTTCCTTTTTATCTCAGCTCTTACCTGCAACTTGTTGCTTTTTTTGTAGTCGAGTCACAAGAGTTCAAAGTTAGAGTTTCAAATACTTAGCCACTTAGAAAAATCATAGTAACGCTGCCCACCACTTAGCCGAAAAGAAAAAACAGTAAAAAACACTCTATTTGGTTGCCACACGCTTCCTTTTCTTTGCAATTTTTCATGTGTTCATTGACCCTTTGGCTTGTTCTCTGGCTTGCCATGAAGCCGGGTTGCGGACAGCAGCAGAGTCGCAGAGTGCACGGTGAGTTTAAACACACTACTTTGTATGCTTTTGAAATTCTAAGTGGTTCAACCGAGTAGACAATGTAAAATAGAGTAAACACAGGGAACAATTTGGACGAGGGCAGTCCCCGAGTTCAATTTCAGATTGTCGAATAGGAGTTTAACTCGGATAAGAAGATACATACACACTTTGCTCATGAGTGAAAACGTCGGAGTAGAGCTACATTCCAAGGGCGCTTGGATTCCTCTCCAGCCCTATCCGGCCTGTTCTTCTAGGGTGGCTGTGCGTCGATTAAATAGTAGGCATCATTGTGCAAGGCCTTGCTCACAATGAAAGGTCCTTCCCACGGAGGGGAAAGCTTGTGCATCCCGGCCGTGCGTTGCACGAGCCTAAGCACCATGTCTCCTTCTCGGAAAACCCTTGGGTTCACTTTCCGGCTATGATAACGCCTCAAGTTTTACTGGTAAACAGCTGAACGTGACAGAGTTAGCTCTCTTGCTTCTTCTAGCAGGTCAACGTCATTTACTCGAGCTTCTCTAGCCTCTGCCTCAGTGTAGAGCGTTACACGGGGCGAGTCATGCTCTAGCTCAGTGGGCAGCACGGCCTCAGCTCCATATACCAGGAAGAATGGCGTGTAGCCGGTTGACCGGTTAGGGTTAGTCCTTAGACTCCACAACACCGCTGGCAACTCGTCTAGCCAACACCCAGGTGTTTTCAGCAGCGGCTCAATCAGCCTTGGCTTTATGCGGGATAGCACCATGCCATTTGCTCTTTCAACTTGCCCATTGGAGGCGGGATGCGCAACAGATGCAACATCTAGCCGAATATGCTTATCTCTGCATAACCTCGCAAAAACACCCTCAGCAAAATTTGTGCCATTATCCGTGATAATGCTGTGCGGGTAGCCATATCTCAGGATCACATCCTTCACAAAACTCACAGCAGTGGCTCCATCACACTTCCGAATAGGCTTCACCTCAATCCACTTCGTGAACTTGTCAACCATGACCAAGATGTGAGTCATGTTGCCTCTAGCTGGCTTGAAAGGACCCACCATATCCAAGCACCAAACAACAAATGGCCAAGTAATGGGAATGGTCTTCAACTCGGAAGCTCGCCTATGAATCTTACTTGCAAATCTTTGGCAGCCCTTGCATTTTCTCATGATGTCTTCAGCTTGCTTCAAGGCAGTGAGCCAAAAGAAGCCATGCCGAAAAGCCTTGTTGACCAGAGCCCGAGAAGAGGTATGATGCCCGCATTCTCCTTGATGTATCTCCACCATAATTTCTTCTCCTTCCTCTGGCTCTACACAGCGCTGCAGCACACCAGTAGGACTTTTTTTATGCAGCACATCTCTGAAGATTGTATAGCCCTTGGATCTTCTCTGGATTTGCCTCGAGGTAACCTCATCACTCGGCAAGGTGCCGTCCTTTAGAAAGGATAATATGGGCAGAGCCCAACTCGGTGTCTCCCGGATGGGAAACACTGGTTCATCCAGTTCCATTGGATCAGCCACCACTTCTTCTTCTTCTGAGTTGGGGACGAGTCCCCGAGTCCCCGAGCACTTAGCAAGGACCCCCTCAATGAATGCGACAGTCCCCGAGTTGGGAGGGACAGTCCCCGAGTAAGAAGGGACAGTCCCCGGGTTGCAGGTGCCAGTCCCCGGGATGGAGACGGCAGTCCCCATGGGAACAACTTCCTCACCAGGCAGAGAAGGAACGAATATGGATTCTGAGTTGGGGGATGGCTTGATAGATGGCTTTCTCAAATGATCCAAGGCAATCCCAGCCGGGATGTATTGCCGAGAAGACCCCAACTTGGACAGCTCATCGGTTGCCTCATTCTCTGCTCGGTGTATGTGCTTGAACTCGCACCCTTCAAAGAAACCAGTCATGGTTTGCACCAGAAACCGATATGAAGCCATGTTCCTTGCTGCACAACCAGATCCGAGTCGCCATAGCATATGATCCGCTGCACGCCAACTTCCTTGGCCACCTTCAAGCCGTGTACCAAGGCCTCGTACTCTGCTACATTGTTGGATGCCTTGAAATGGATCTGCAGCACATACTTGAGTTGATCTCGCCTGGGCGACGTGAGCACCACGCCAGCACCTAGGCCTTCCTTCAACTTGGAGCCATCAAAATGCATCTTCCAGTAGTTGGCTACCGGAGTAGGACGCTCATATTGCACCTCAGCCCAATCCACCAGAAAATCTTCCAGGATCTGTGACTTGATGGCTTCTCTTCTCGCATACGCAGGAGCGTACGCGGCCAGCTCAATCGCCCACTTGGCTACTCTGCCACTTGCCTCCTTATTGACCATGATGTCCGAGATGGGAGGAGAACTCACCACAGTGATTGTATGCTCTTGGAAATAGTGCTTCAGCTTCTTGGCGCCCAGGTACACGCCATAAGTCATCTTATGGTAATGCAGGTAGTTTTGCTTGGAACTGGACATCACCTCACTGAGATAATATACCAGCCGCTGCACAGTTTTGCCTTCCTCTTCTCTCTCCACCACAATCACAAGACTGACCACTCGGTTAGTCGCAGCAATGTACAGCAGCATTGGCTCTTTGGGTAGCGGACTAGCCAAGATGGGAGCGCTACCCAGCATGGCTTTCAATTCCTTGAATGCTACATTAGCTTGCGTTGTCCAAACGAACTTGTCGCTCTTTTTCATCAACCGATACAGAGGCAAGGCCTTCTCGCCCATTCTGCCCAGGAAGCGGTTCTGCACATCCTTGAGTGATCTCGGCAAAGACATGGTCTCTATAGCTTTTATCTTTGAAGGATTGGCCTCAATGCCCCGACTGGATACCAAGAAGCCGAGCAGCTTGCCAGCCGGGACGCCAAAGGTGCATTTAGTTGGTTTCAGCTTCATCTTGTACTTGCGCAAGTTGGCAAATGTTTCCTCAATGTCACTAAGCAGAGTATGTGTTTTATTCGTTTTGATGACAATGTCATCTACGTACACCTGCACAATTTTGCCAATTTGATCATGCAAGCATTTCTGCATGCATCTCTGATAGGTAGCCCCAGCATTCCGCAACCCAAAGCACATGACACGATAGCAATAAGCACCGTACGGGGTAATAAAGGCAGTCTTTATTTGATCAGCAGGGTTGAGAGCTATCTGATGAAAACCAGAGTAGGCATCTATGAAAGACAAAAGCTCACAACCAGCAGTGGAATCGATCACCTGATCTATGCGGGGTAGCGGAAAGGGATCCTTGGGGCAGGCCTTGTTCAGGTCGGTGTAGTCCACACACATGCGCCATGCGGTATCCACCTTGGGGTCCTCCTTCTTCTTCTCAACCATAACCGGGTTGGCTAGCCAATCTGGATGCAAAACCTCCATGATAAAGTTGCTTATCAGCAACTTGGTGATCTGGTCACCAATAGCTTTCCTCCTCTCCTCACCAAAGCGGCGCATCGCCTGCTTCACTGGCTTGGCATCATGCCGCACATGTAGCGAGTGCTCAACCAACTCCCTCGGGACACCCGGCAAATCCTCATTGGACCAGGCGAAGACGTCCCGATTCTCACGGAGGAAGTGGATGAGCTCGCTTTCCTATTTCTATCCCAACCCGGCGCCAATGATGCGAACACGGTCTGGGAACTCAGGATCAACCTGGACCTTCTTTGTCTCCTGGGACGCCTGGAACGCAATCCCGTACTGGGAACTCGGCATGTCAGGCGCACCACCTTGCGCTTCTTGCGCCATAGCCACCACCTCATACATCTTCTTCTTCTCGGCAGCAATGACCATGGATTCCGCCAGCTGGGAACCAGCAGAGGCACACTCCATAGACCTCTTGTAATCACCCGAGATGGTGATCACTCCAGTGGGACCATGGATCTTCATCTTCAAGTATGCAGCATGGCTTGAAGCCATGAACTTGCTGAGAGCAGGCCTACCGAGTAGGGCATGGTATGGGCTCTGGTGATCAACCACCTCGAACGCCAAGCTCTCAGTGCGGCAGTTCTCCCTGGTGCCGAATAGGACGTCTATCCAGACGCGGCCGATTGGAGAGCAAGACACTCCCGACACAATGCCATGGAAAGTGGTCCTGCTGGGTAGCAGCATGTTCTCGGCCATCCCGAGCTTCTCGAGTGTGTCTCTGTACACAATGTTGATGTTGTTGCCGTTGTCAATCAGGACCTTGCTGAACCTGACGTTCTTCCGAGTACCCAAGAAGGTGGGATCCACCACCAAAGCATAGCTACCCGGGTTGGGCATCACCCTAGGGTGATCAGCTCTGGACCATGTGATCTCTTGGTTGCACTAGTGCAGGTAGTGGGGCACAGCAGGAATCACAGCATTGACCTCCATCGCACGCCTGTGCAAAGACTGCTTGTCGGCGGGCTCGGAGGTGAAGATCATGTAGCTCTCGTGGTGTTCCTGGTACTAGTTTGCGGTCTCCACCGCCATTGTTACCATTGTTGTTGTTACCTTGGTTGTTGTTGTTGTTGTTGTTGTTGTTGCGGGTGTAGAAGTTGCGGTTGCGGTCGTTGTTGTTGTAGTTGCGGTAGCCGTCGTTGTTGAAGTAGCGGTTGACTCCTAAAGCCACCTGGTTCACATTCTCTCTTCTCGGGAAAGCTGTAGGCCTGGGAGCAGGTGCCCGAGCAGGCTGCACATTGGCATTCGCAACTGGCAGAGGAGGAGGAGGGGGCAGGCCCTCATTCTTGATCTGTTCCCACCAGCTGCATTGCCGAGTAGTGTGGTTGGCTGGCCTGGCCGGATGCCGAGTATGGAAGCTGCAAGGCCCATCCCTCATGCTCCCAAAGACAAAGTTCGGAACTGGGGAGCACTGTACGGCTTCTTGATGCCTTGGCCCTGATTCTGGTTTTGCCCGTACTGGGTTCCAGCTGTTTTTTGCCTTTGGCTACTCCCAGCAGCCGTAGTCACAGCATTCACTTCCTCGGGATCATACCGGGTATCAATCCGGTCACCTCTGCGCTTGTTGTGGAAATCATTGCGCTTGTTGCTGTTGTAGTTCCTTCTCGGCTCAGGAGAATCCATCAGAGGCTGAGTTGGGTCGCCGAGTGCATACATGTCCGCGATCTTGATGGTCTCAGCAAGAGTACTCGGCATCTCGCGCTGCAGCTTCTGCCAAAACATGTTGCCATGCCTGCAGCCCTGCGCAAACCAAGTAATGTCCTGGGCCTCATTCACACCTTCACAGGTGTTCCTCAAGGTGCTCCACCGAGTAAGATACTCGCGGTCGGTCTCGTCTTCCCGCTGCTTGCAAGCGGACAACTGCTGCGGCCTATTCGGCCTCTTGTAGGTGCTGGTGAAGTTGCTGATGAAGGCCTCCGAGAAGTTCAGCCAGCAATTGATACTGTCCTTGGGCAGGTTGTTGAGCCACATCCGAGCTGGACCCTCAAGCATTTGCGGAACATAGCGCACAGCCCATCTCCGGTTGCCGCCTGCAATGTGCACGGCTATGACATAGTCACTCAACCAGTCCTCTGGCTTGGTGCTGCCATTATAGCACTTGGTTCCCCTGGCCAGCTGGAAGTGGTTCACGGACGGCTCGTTCATGATACGAGGGCCAAAGCATTCTGGGCCAGGCGGCCCCTTGTTCTCGAGTTGCGCGGACAGATAAATCCTGTCCAGCTTGTACCTTGCATCACTGGGCTCCAACATGCGGTCACCCAGACGATCAGCAACATTCCTTGGGTCAGCATAGCCGGCTAGCCCCATTGCCGAGTAGCCATCATCATACCTGTTCTCCTGCACAACAGTGGGTTGCACCACAGGGTTGGCTGCTGCCGCAGCCGCACGCGGCTGTGCTGCAGCTGGCTGCTGCGTCCTCTGCCGAGTAGGCTGAGCAGAAAGACGCCGAGAAGGTCCCCTCGTTGCCTCCATCTTGCCTCTTACTATGATCTTTTATGGGCTCGATAGCCTGATCTTGCAGAGTTGTGTTTCTGACCGGATTCTCGCGGCACAGCGTGCTGTTTTGCAGCGAGAACCGGGTCGTTCACCTGCATCTGTCTACTCTTCCCAGAGTGCACACTCTGGTCCCTCTCGCGGTTGGGAAGCGGCGATGACGCCTGGTCATGAGATCCCGCTACACGCGAGTGCACAATCTGAGAAGCACCAGCACCCGGATTGGCTTTCCGGAACTCCTCATTCTGCCTAGCAGCTTCTAGCACTAACTCATTCAGCCTCTCCTGCTGCCTAGCACGCGCGTCGCCGACAAGATTTGGCAACTCATCAGTTACATCCTCTGCAGCTCTAAGTGTTTTGGCGGGGGTGTTGTATCTGGGCCTGGTAGCAGTGTTCACAGTGGCAGATTGGCTAGGAGCCTCACCAACTACTGCCATCTCGGCGCCTAAGTTGCGACGAGTAGCGCCTACCTTGCTAGGCTTCCTAACAACAGGAGCAAAGCCATGGGCCTTGTTGTACTCGTTCTGATCTAGGCTAAGCTCGAGCCTAACCTTCTCCAGCTCCAGGTGCTCAGCGAGCAGTTCCTTACGCTGCCGGTCGAGCTGCGCCCTCATGGTCAAGAGCTCAAGCTCGGTGGGAGGCGGCATGCCCATCCGCACGACGGATGCCAATATCGTCGGTGTTGTGGAGAGAGGGATGTTGGAGTCCTTCTCGTAGGGCTTGTGGACCCTCTGGCCAGCACTCGGGCCAGCAGGTTCCTCGATGACTCCCGCGGCAGCAGCCGCGCCCTTCCCGGCATCGGTAGCCGGGCCGGCCACCATCACCTCCACACTGTCTGCAGAGCAGCCAGTTGGCCTTCCGCGTGCAGCGAGCACAGCAGGAGGATCTTCCGCGACCAGCACCTCCTCTGGGAACTCGCGGATGACGGCGGTGGCGACGTAGACAAGGTGCGAGCCGAAGGAGAGCACCGAGCCGCCTGCCGGCATGGGGCTCCCGCCGAAATCTCCGGCGTTGTCTGTGACGAAGTCGAAGGAGCCGAATCTGTGGACAAGGCCACAGACCACGTGCTCCCCAGTAGCAGAAAGGAGTCACGTCCGAACATGGACTCCAACCAGCGCCGCTGTCTGCCCCATGGTGGGCGCCAACTGTCGTGGTGGTATCACGGCAGATGCCATGGGATGGCTAATGTTGGGGCCGATGGACGCTGGAGGTGCTCGGGGAGGGATCACACGGCGACTAGCCGCGTGTGGTAAGTCACAAGCACTGCAAACAACAAGATCTTACCCAGGTTCAGGGCCCTCATGTGGAGGTAACAACCCTTCTCCTGCCTCTCTCTTTATATGGGTGTTTACCGATTAGCCACAATACAGTACAGGCCTTCAGCCGAGTAGCCACTCTTCTCTCTAGTAATCTCTGGTGTTGCCTCTAGTGTTATCTTTGGAATGCGCAGCGACTAGGTTCGGAACCTCTCACAGGAGGAGGCAGGGCACCTTATATACTGGTGCCCAGCCGGATAGAATAAGACTAAAAGGTACAGCTGATAGGACAGGAGCACTGCAGAACAGAGCACGCCTCCGGGTTCTCGCTGACACTGGCGCCGTAAGTCGTTGCGCCGTTCGTAGATGGGACCTGTCCACCCTTGTCAGTGAGATAGGGTAGGCCCCTAGCCCTGTCCTGTCCCCTCTGTCAGTGACAGGACTTGACAGGCGCCTACCACACTGTAGCCACGCCGTAGCGCGGATAATCACGCGCTCCGTAAGTTGAACCGCACGCCGTACGGACGCAGGATACGCGGGATCCTTTGTCAGAACGGCTCCATTGACTTCTGGCCCGAGTAGGAAACCACTCCCTCTACTCGGACCAACTCCTCTACTCGGAGGAGCATAACTTCCTTGATTCTTCCTTCTGGCTATTGGTGGGTACGACCGGATAGCAGCCTACCCAGTCAAACAGCCCCTTTGTCCTTGCCTTTAGCACTTGCCTTACCCCTACTCGGGGGTAACCCCCCGACAACCTCGGCTGGAGTGACATACCCTTGGTGTTGATCAAGGAATAGCTTGCGTTCCTCTGAGAAGGGGGCAGTCCGGTCAGCAACACAATAAGAATACGGAAACCGGATAAAAGAAAGGTAGATGCAACTTACTCTCCAGAGCCAAGATTGTGCTCTACGCTGACTCGGCCAACACAGTGCAGTTTTGGTGCTTCTCGGCGAAGGCCTGGTGCTCACCTCAGAAAAAGAAAAGTTAACCAGATAGAAAGAAACTGGCGTACACACAAAACGCACAAACAGAAAATGTTGCACTTACTCTCTAAGGAAGAGATCTTGGTGATGGCATCCGTGATCTGCTTCTCCAAAATAGCTATAAGTTGGCAAACATAAACTGGGTTACAAAACTGATGCTGAGAAAGCATATGCAGTTACTCGGCAAAGAATAAAAGTTACCTCTTTGGCCACGCTCCTCCTGCAGCTTCCGGTTCTGCTCCTTGACGTTCCGGTGGGACCAGAGGAGCTGGCGAAAGATCCTGGCAAGGGTTTTAGTGCAAGTCTAAAGAGAGAAAAGAAACAAATTAGTTAGAAGATTCAACCCGAGTAGACTTCAACTCAGTCGAGTATTGCCTACTCGGCCCAAATCTCGGGGACTGGATGATGTAGGATTTCAGATAAAGAACAAAACATACTCGTGAAGTGACCTCGGCATCTTCTGCAGCAACGCGCAGTCAGTACATCTTGTGCGCCAGGGTACTGCTGGATGCGGCAACAGCCATAGAGATGGGGCCGACATCGGCGTTGTTTCAGGCTTCCCGGTGGTTATCCAGATTGCCCAGTTTCTTTCCATTGTACTCCACATTAATATAACCTATCCGGTCCAGCGTGGCGTGTAACACCCCGGGCCACCTCGTATCCGGCGGCTGTCACCCCTGGTAGCTCTCTAGGATCTCTAGACTGGCCCCACAGACCAACACTAGTCTTTCCTGCGCACTTTGTCCTCACTCATGCGCACCCGGGAAGGACTTCCCGGTCGGTCACCCATCCTCAAATTGCTCCAGGCCAAGCACGCTTAACATTGGAGTTCTTTCAAGATGAGCTTCTGGAAAATAAGTTGCAACTTGTTGATATGAGTATCCTATTAATCCGAATGAGCCCTAAACCAGGATCTCACATGGCGTCAATGTCTTCACGCAGCACATGAGAAAGATCTGTCAGCTGCATATCCGGCTTGATGGTCAGAGTGCCGGCCTTGGTCTTGGGGCCGGCCGCGCCGGTTTTCTTCTTCGGCGGCACTGACTGCTGCCGCTGCATTTTCTTCTGCGACGGATGCCCTTTTGCCCAGAGCACGGGAACCCTCACAGTGGGTTCAGCTGTGCCACTGCTGCCCGCACCTGCATCCAGTGTTTGTGAGGGCGCAAACGGAAGCTGCTGCTGCACTTGCTGCCGGGTGCGTAGGGCAGGAACGCTCCTTGGGGGTGCCGGGTCTCTGCTCGGGGGTGAGGGGCTTGGCGCTGCAGCTGCTGCTGTAGCCCGGCGCGTGGCCGTGGGAGCTGTGCTTGCGGTCGGCTTGGTCTTGTTGGTCTTAGCGGTGGCCGTCTCGGCTGTGACCGCGGCATCCAGGGGAGTGGGCTGCCTCGGCGGAATTGGTGGCCTGGCTCCTCCTGCTTCTGGTGGAGGAACATGCTGCTGTGTTGATGGTGGCCGTTGATTAGGCTGTTCTACGGGTCGTTGCTGCCCGGCCTGCGCAGCATCTTGCTGCTGGTGTTGGTCTGTTGGGGGTTGCTACTGCTGTTCTGCAGTGGGTTCTGGTGGTTGCTGTTCTGGGGTGGGCTCCGGGTGCTCCGAAGCCCTATTAGTGTCCATCTCGGCGCCAGTGTTGTCAGCGCCGAGATCTTGTTCTTCTCGGACATGAGGGGAATTTTGGTCCTTTCCTTAGGCTGAGCCTCTGCGTCATCAGGGTCGAGGTCCACAACCTCGCAAGGGGTACTCGGCCTTGGTGGTGCCTCAGGGGCGTCAGCATCGAGTGCATAACTAAGGGGAAGAAAGAAAAAACAGAGGAATGAGAAAAATGCAAACACAAAGCATTCAAATTGGAAAAGGCAGAAAAGTGCAAACACAAAGCATGGGACATCACGGGATGAACTTACTCGTCCTCGGTAGGTCGCTGTGGCCTCTTGGTGCATCCAGAAGTGGACTTGTTTCGCTTCGTGGTCTTCTTCTGCCTCTTGGCAGCAGGGGGCTCGACGGCACCGCTGCCGGATCGCTTCTTCAATCTGGAGGGGGCGGCCATTGACACGGGCTCCGCGTCAATCGGTTCCTCCTCCACCTCATCTGCAAGAAATAAGAGAATACAAGTGTGAGCCCGAGAAGAATCCGGAAAGCAATGAAGTACATGCAATGGTGGTCTCAGTCACCTTCATCATCCTTCGACCAGTCGCGAATTGATGTGGAGACTCGGGACTTACCATCTCAGTCTGGGGCGGCGGCGAGCGGGGCGCAAAGTGTGTCCGGAACATCAAACTGCTCTTCATTGTCCTCAGTCCGGTCCGGCTGCCAGTTCTGCTTGAAGACGGCCTTATCTTCCACCTTCGGGCGAGGAATAGTCTGAAGATGCAAACACAAAGCATAAGAGACAGAGTATACTCAGGAGAACTGACTTGAAACTCTACTCGGTGTAGCATGCAAGCACAAAGCATGAGACCCTATTCGGTACAGCATGCAATCACAAAGCATATGGCTAAGTCTATCCAAGAGAATCCAAGATAAATTCTACTCGGTGAAGCATGAGAAATAGAAAGCAAGGTTAACTAAGTGCATACAGAAGGAAGCTTACTTTGGGGGCTGGCTGATCTCGGTTGTATGGCGCGAAACCATAATACCAAGTGTCCGAGCGGGTGGCCTTGAGGATGGAGCGAGCCCAGATAGCCACTTCCTCCTTGCTGAGCTCGAACATAGTGGTGCGGGTGCAGTCGTGGGGCCCGCCCAGGAAGCACATCTTGTGTGCTCGGAGTTGGAGAGGAAGAACCCGGCGGCTCACCCAAGCGGTGATCAGGTCATCCGGTCGGAGTCCCAGCTCGACCAATTTCTTCAGTCTGTCACCCGCATGGTTCGCATCCGGCACAGTCTTCTTTGGGTGGTACCCCCAGTTCCTCATAGAAGTTGGAGGAACGTTCTCGAAGGCAGGCAACTTGATGAGATCTAACGGCTACTCGCCTTCTTCCGAAGTGGGGTTCTTCACATACAGAAACCCCCTTTGCCATTTCCGGCAGGTATCCAACCCTAGAACCCGGGGGTAGGCGCAGGGAGTTCGACAGACGATCATGGCCGTCCCGGTTTGAGTCATCACCTTGGGCGCATCCGGGTTGGCCTTGTTGGGGAGAACTTGTTGGCGGAAATAGAAGTACTTGGCCCAGATGTCTACCGTGGGTTAGACACCGAGATTGGCTTCGCAGCAAGTGACAAAAGTAGACAACATTGCAATGGCGTTTGCCGGGAGGTGGTGTGGTTGCAAGCCAAAGTGGCAGAGAAAGTCTTGCATAAATTTGGAAATTGGAAGGCCGAAGCCGCGTTTGAAATGGCTAAGAATACAACATACTCACCGGGCTGGGGCTATGGATCCAACTCGCTGTCAGGTGGCCTGCAGATGACACCGGGCGGTACCCGACGAGTGTTCACCAGCCACTGGGTGTCTCGGGCAGTCACGTCTGACCCTTCCCAGTTGGCGCGGGTGGATGCAGGACCCTCCAGATTCAGATCGGCGACGGCCTCTGATATGTCATAAACGTATCCCTAATTTCTGATGCTCCATGATGATATTAAGCCAATTGCTACATGTTTTCTCCCTTATTTATGTCATTTTTATCACTTCGGACTAACCTATTAACAACATGCCACAGAGCCACTGGTTGTTTTTTAGTTTCGGAAAAGTTGTTCTGGAAATATTCTCGGAATTGGAAAATTCGAAGCCCGGAAGTCCTATTTTCCCCGGAAGCATCCAAAAGACCAAAGTGGAGTCGAAGAGGGGCAGCAGGGGGCCACAGCATAGGGTGGCGTGGCCCCCTGGCCGGGCCATCTATGGGTGTGGGGCCCCCCGGCCTCCACCGTCTTTGCCCTTTCGCCTATTTAAGCCCCCCGGATGGAAAACCCCAGGTACCTGATCAAAATCCCCGAAAAAGTTCGCAGCCGCTGTCACCGTCAACCCCAGATCAGGGGGTTCTGAAACTGTTTCCATCAACCTGCCAGAGAGGAGATCATCACCGGAGGCTTCTACATCACCATGCCTGCCTCCGGAGTGATGCGTGAGTAGTTCATCCTTGGACTACGGGTTCGTAGCTGTAGCTAGATGGTTGTCTTCTCCTCATATGCCTCCATGTTTAGATATCGTGAGCTGGCTATCATGATCGAGATTGATTTTATGTAATTCTTTGTGCTGTGTTTGCTGGGATCCGATGAATATTGACCTTACGCCAAGTTGATTATAGTCTTTATTTGCATATGTTATTTGTGATCTTGCATGCTCTCCATTGCTAGGGGTTATCCTCGCCAAGTAGTTGCTAGTGACTCCAAGAGGGAGTATTTATGCTCGATAGTGGGTTCATGCCTCCTTGTTTCCTTGCTGGAGTGACAGAAACGTGAAGAGGGACGATGTGCTGTTGCCATTAAGGAGAAAACAGCGATGAGAGTGCCCGCGTGCATAATCATTGCTTACATTACACACTTTGTTTAATGCAATTATCTGTTGCTTGCAACTTAATACCCGAGGGGGTTCGGATGATAACCTAAGGGTGGATTATTAGTCATAGATGCAGATGGATGTCGGTCTATGTATCTAGTTGTAATGCCCGCACTAAATAGCATAGTAATCTTCATGTCATATTGTGCACCACGGTGCAACCTCTATTTTTCAATTGCCCAGCTGTAATTTGTTCACCCAGCATGCTATCTTTTATGGAGAGACACCACTAGTGAAAATATGAACCCCGGTCCATTTTTCCACACTGTTAAACAAACCACAACAATTTCCTACTTTCTTTACTTTCTGCAAGCATACACTGTTTTTCCACACTATACGTCTAATCTTTGTTTTCAGCAAGACCGGTGAAATTGACAACCTCACTGTACCATTGGGGCAAAGTATTTTGGTCGTGTTGTGTGCAGGTTCCACGTTGTTGCTGACACCGGTGAAGCGCCAGCACCACCGCCAGTGGCATCAACCTTCCGAAGGTTCTCTTTCTCCTACTGGATTGATAACACTGGTTCTTAACTAAGGGGAAAACTTCCTACCGCTGTGCTCATCACACCCTCCTCTTGGGGTATCCCAACGAGTGCACGATCTGCACCATCAAGAACTTCTTCTGGCGTCGTTGCCGGGGAGAAGGAAGTTTTCTGGGAAGGGGAGTCTCTCACTCTCAATCTCTTTATTTTGTTTATTGTCTTTTTTTATTTTTGTCTTGTTTTTATTTCTTTATATCAAAAACACACAAAAATTAGTTTACTTCATAGCTGTTATTTATTTGCTTGCTTTTATTCTGCTGAAATGAGTTCCTCTGAGAATAGCAAGTTGTGTGACTTCACTAGCACAAACAACAATGATTTTATTTGCACACCTATTGCTCCACCTGCTCCTACTGTTGCTTCCTATGAGATTAAACCGGCTTTATTAAATCTTGTGATGAAACAACAATTTTCTGATATTAATACTGACTAGCAAACAATGCCCGTGCGTTGCAACGGAATAGAAAATTTGCATCGCAGAACTGCACAATGTTAGTTCTCATTGATATAGCCACAACATGTTGTGGAGCCGAATGTCGTCAGCGTGGCTATCCGGCTAACCACACCCTCTCGATCCGTGTTAGCTGACCAAGCGAAGTTTGTCCGGTTAGAAAGCCTCGTGCCTCCCTTGTCGACATGTTCGATTTATTAAGATTTGCAACCTACAAAGTTGAAGTTAAATATTTCTCATCACCTAATCATGTTATTTGTGTAGGAAATTTACACTACTGATGTGCTTTTTGACGCCTGAAACTATCCCAGCGTGGAAGTACACATGATATATACCAACGCTTCAAACTGACCATATGTCACCTCGTGCACCAAGGCTAACACATGGAAAGGGGTTCACCTTAATTTTCAGTTGCACATCTTCCTTTATGGTATGAACAAACTGTTCGTGCTATTATAGTCATGTAAACTGCCAAGAAAAAACAGGAGGGTATCATATCATCAGTTTCCTAAACCTTCTGAAACTAACCTGAAGATCCTTGAGACCAACATATGCAACAGATGAGAAGTTTACCTTCAGTCTATGCATATAAATGAATGAACAAAACACATATTAACATTCATCCTTGCAATCCATTAGCTACAAAAACTGTTAGTCCTAATTATATAGACACATCGAAAAGCAATATAACAACATATAAATCCAATGAGCAGAAAATACTCTATCCATGCATATATTTTTAAACCGATATACGTGATTAAGTACACAATGGAAAGCAATATAAATGGAAGAGTGCGGTTACCTAATTAGCATATTGACACGTAGAACGGTTGTTCACTACCTAATTCGTAGAAAATACCGCAGGAATATTTAAATTACCAAATACTGCTTCAACAACATACTGCAATACAGTTCTATTTTAAATACAAAATATAATAGAAAAGAGTATAGGAAGATGTCGGACTAATGGAGCAACCTGGATTATTTCATGATCAGAAACAATGTCCTGAGTAAGAAACCTCTCTGCTTTATCTGTACGAAGATCCCAGGCCAAAGTACTCAACACAACCTCAGCCCAAAAATCAATTATGCATGTGAGAGCAGGGACACCACCCAACGTTTAACTAACACTGTAACTGACTCTTGAAATCCCTAGGTTAGTAAATCACGTTAGATTGATGGCCTGAAAACTCGATCGAAGACTTGTTCCAACAGTGGCATGGGCGGCGCCCCGGGGCCGCGCGAGATACTCGTCCATATCTCTAAGAAAATCTTGTCTCCGTGCGCGTCCACAATTGAGTGGTGCTTCACCTGGCAAAGCATGACGCTACCACACAGGAACCGTGTGACGTGCACAAAAAGGATGGGTACCTGCTGCCGATACTTCGATCTCGACTGCTCCTTCCCCTGGTCCGTTCCTGCAAGCGTGGTACAGGAGGGCAGGGTCATCACGTCGGCTTTGAGACGATCCGGACAGGCTTAGCTTCACATGCGTTGGGTTCCTCCCTGGCAGTATCCTCTCCCTGCGGTGTGGCATGGACCGGCATCACCTTAAACTTAGACATGCATGTGTAATTATGTGTCTGTAGCCCACATCTGATGGCCCCAGGGTCCCAGCGTGAGGCTATCCTTGTGGTGCTTGCGTCGGCGGAGCACGTGGTGGCGCTCACCAGTGTGTTGAGAACGGCCATATGCTTGTTCACAATGTTTGACCTAGTTGTGGCCAGCGGTTACCTTGATCGATTTGAGCCCTGGTAAATAGATCGCTCCCATATTTAAAGGACCTGAACATGCTAAAAGAGGACGACTCGGGTAAGGTTGGGCAATCTCTTGTCCAACACGGCCATGATACTACGAAGTTGAACACATTTTGCGAACCCACTTGACAATGTTCGATTTTTAAAAGGAGATCAACGATGAGAAGCCGGACGAAACTAAACCGGAGGTTCCATCGTGATGACTTTCTCGGGCAACATATACGTACGGTCAACGTACCAGCACAGCAGCATGAGATACAAAAGTATAGATTAGGGGAGGGTAATATGGTAAAATTGGCGTTGGACCGGAAGAAATCTTCCTCTCTTTATTATTAGGTAAAGATGCTGCTGCTGCCCACCTTAATAATTTTCTTGAAGTATGTGAGATGCAAAAATATGAAGATGTGGATGGAGATATTATTAAACTGAAATTATTTCCTTTCTTTTTGAGAGGAAGAGCTAAAGAATGGTTGCTATCTTTGCCTACAAATAGTATTGATTCATGGACTAAGTGTAAAGATGCTTTCATTGGAAAATATTATCCTCCTGCTAAGATTATATCCCTGAGAAGTGACATAATGAATTTTAAACAATTTGATAATGAACATGATGCTAAAGCTTGGGAAAGAATGAAAACTATGGTGAAGAATTGTCCCACTCATGGACTGACTACTTGGGTGATTATACGAACTTTTTATGCAGGGCTGAATTTTTCCTCAAGGAACCTATTGGATTCAGCTGCTAGAGGTACCTTTATGTCCATCACTTCGGGAAATGCAACAGAGCTTCTTGATGATATGATGATAAATTATTCAGACTGGCACACTGAGAGAGCTCCACAAGGTAAGAAGGTAAATTCTGTTGAGGAAATCTCCTCTTTAAGTGAAAGTCTTGATGTTATTATGTCTATGCTTGTTAATGGTAAAGCTCAAGTTGATCCTAATAATTTTCCTTTAGCCTCTTTGGTTGCTCAAGAAGAGCATGTTGATGTGAACTTTATTAGAAATAATAATTTTAACAACAATGCTTATAGAAATAATTTTGGTGGAAACAATTATATGCCCTATCCTCCTAATAATGGTTATGGTAATTCTTATGGAATTACTACAATAATTATAAAAGCTCTACCTCTGATCTTGAAAACATGCTTAGAGAATTTATTAGCACACAAACTGCTTTTAATAAATCTGTTGAGGAAAAGCTTGGTAAAATAGATGTTCTTACCTCTAAAGTAGATAGCCTTGCTATTGATGTTGATATTCTAAAACTAAAGGTTTTGTCACAAGATGTTAAACAAAGTAAAACTTTGAATGCCATTCAAGTTCGAATTGATGATAATGTCAGGTTGATGGCTGAATTACGTGCTAGGTGGGAAAGAGAAGATGAATTGGCTAAAAAGAATAATATTGCTAGAGTTTGTACTATCACAACCACTAGTAAAACCGAAGCCCCGAGTGCTAGTAAACCTCCTACTATCAACGGTAAAGTAGTTGGTGTTAATAAAGTCCCTAATCCTTTGGTGAAACGTGCTAAATTGCCTCAAACTGCTGAACTTGCTTCTGATAAAAGTGCTGAAATTTTTAGAGATGTGGGAGATAAGGGTCCCATAATTTTGATGATAATAATATTGATTTTGATGATGGAAATATCTCTGAAGTTATTATGTTTCTACAAAATCTTTCTAGAAGTCCCAATGCTAGTGCCATGAATATGGCCTTTACTAAACTTATTACCAATGATGTCATGAAAGTTAGGGAAGAAAAGTTGAAACTTGAGACATCTATCCATAGAAAATTAGATGATGGTTGGGAGCCTATCATTAAGATAAAAGTAAATGATTTTTATTGCAATGCTTTATGTGATCTTGGTGCTAGTATCTTTGTTATGCCTCAAAATCTTTATGACATGCTTAATTTACCACCGTTGGAACACTGTTATTTGGATGTTCATCTTGCTGATAATGCTAAGAAAAAACCTCTTGGTAGAATTGATGATGTTATTATTATGGTTAATAATAACCTTACCCCTGTTGATTTTGCTGTTATGAACATTGAATGCAATGCTTCTTGTCCTATTGTTTTGGGAAGACCTTTTCTTAGAACTGTTGGTGCTATTATTGATATGAAAGAGGGGAGTATTAAATATCAATTTCCCCTCAAGAAAGGTTTGGAACACTTTCCTAGAAAGAAGATTAAGCTACCCTTTGACTCTATTATTAGAGAAAAATATGATTTTGATGCTTCTTCACTTGAAAATACTTGAGTTTCCTTTTTATGCCTAGCAGAAAGGCTTTAAAGAAAAGCGCTACCGGGAGACAACCCGTTTTATTTCTCTGTTTTCATTCAGTTTTCCTTTGTTTTCTTTGGTGTGCTTTGCACCTGGGTGTTTTCTATTTCCTTAGAAACCCCGTTGTATCTTTTCTTTTGAGTTTCTTTTGAGCCAAGTAAAGCCTCTAGTGGAAAGTTGAGCCTATACTTCGGATTTTTGCGCAGGAAATAGATTTCTGCTGTCCACTGTTAATTCCGTTAAAAATCAAAGAAAATTCAAAATGACCTGATATATTTTGTGCTTAATCCTGAGTTATATATGCAATGTTTCTTAGAAGACTACTTTTTGATTTGAGCAACAGAAGATTTTTGAAAAAATCGATCTTTACCTGTTCTTCTATTTTTGACAGATTTCTGCCATTTATCACATTTGCATCTTAATCTCTTTATTTTGGTGTTCTTTTGAGAAAAAGAGTTTTGAAAGAAGTTGTGACATTATCCAATGTATTTTTGAGTGTTATACTTGTTTTGAAACTGAACCATGTGAATTTATTATTTGAATTGCACTAATGTTGCTAATGAAGATTGTGAGAATTTTTGATGTGAAGGAAGTTTTCAAGGGTCAAGAGAAGAGGATGATATGATGTGATCAATAAGAGTGAAAATCCTAAGCTTGGGGATGCCCCGGTGGTACATCCAAGCAATTCCAAGAATACTCAAGCGTCTAAGCTTGGGGATGCCCAAGGCATCCCCTTCTTCATCAACAAATTACCAGGTCACTTCAAGTGAAACTATATTTTTATTCGGTCGCATCTTATGTGCTTTACTTGGAGCGTCTTTTATTTTTGTTTTCAGTTTGCTTTTGCTTTTACTTTCATTTTGATTTTACTTTCATAATAAGCTTGGTTGTACCCCAGCATTCTTTTATTGGAGAGTGACACGCTCCGCTTTTTCTTGAGAATACGTTGTATTCTTAATCTTTGTCTAGCTGCTGCATTTATTCAGCTCCTGTTTTGCATGCATCTCTTATTAGAGCTGTTAGTTTTAGTAGTATTATTTGAGTAATCTCATGTTTGCTTGCTGTATCGTAAATAGTATTTTTTTAAAGCATGTTTTGTATGGTGCTTATTAGGAGAAAGAAAACTGCTGCTTGAAGTAGAATTTATAACAGTACTAGTAGAAGCTTGTATAGACTGTGGCTAGGACTTTTTCATGCCATGCTAAATGTTATTTTAGTTTTAAATCCTTGTGGTTATTGAGTAGCATTATTAGCCTCAAATAGCTGAGAGTGTTTAATATGTATTGAAAGATTCATGAGTTGTCTTGTCATAGTAAAGCATCAATATATGGTATTCTCTTTTGAATGTTTTATTTGGTTCACTTGGCGCATGCTCACACCATGTTTATGACTACAAACAGTCACGAATAGCCTCCGTGACCACTTAGTTTTTGAACTTTTGATACTACTTATGTTTTAATTAATGATGTTTATGTCGCTATGCATGATTATGGCTCTTATGCTCTCTTGATTTGTCGCTCCCAGTCTTTTGCTAGCCTCTACCTATACTGAGTATGAGCTCTACTCGTGCATCCAAACTCCCTTGAACCAAAGTTTTTCCCATTGTGTCCACCATACCTACCTACATGTGGTATTTAACTTCCATTCCAAAGTAAATTGCTCATGTGTTACCTTTAAAACCTTCAAAATTATTCCTGCTTTATGTTCCTACATTGCTCGTGAGGACGTAAATAGAGAATCTTTATCTCACTTGTTTATTGGACTAGTGGCTTCATCCGCTTATCCCAATGATAGAAGAGCTGGCAGTGGGGTGCCCAGCCCCAAATTAATACAAACAAATTCTCTTCACTATTTTTGCCCCTGATTTATCAGTCAAAGCATAATTGTGTAAACAAAATAGAAAGAGGGATGACCTTCTACACCAGTTGCGTCCTTCACCATGGGAGCCGCTCTTGTGAATCCAATTGTCTTATGACTTACTATATTTTCTGTTTACCATTCGTTGACATTAGCATACATCTCCCAAAATATAGCCACTCCTCCACGGTATGTGATTGTTGGCAGGCACCCGAGGATTCGGTTAGCCATGCTTTGTGAAAGATGGATGGGAGGAGTGTCAAACTTTTAATACCTCTGTTTAATAAAATAAAACCTCTAGCACATGAGTGATCCCTGCTTCCCTCTGCGAAGGGCCTTTCTTTTACTTTTATGTTGAGTCTCCATCTTCTAACTTTATGCACAGTTGAGAGAGCATTTTTGCCATTCCGAGTTTTATGTGCATTGGTCCCATAAGCATCAATAATTATTTCATGATGTGATATTATTTGTTCTTAAATTATTTGTTCTAGTCTTCCTCTTGAACTTTGAAGGTGTCCTGGAATTTATGTTTTTCCCCGCTCTTAAGGACTATCGAAATATCACTTTTCCATGCTTTCTCTATACCTGAAACAAACGTCTACATTTGTTTGCATTATTATTCATGGTCCTTTATTTGAGTTACTCTCCGTGATACAAAGTAATTACTATGCCTTATTATTAAATTTTTATTTATCATGCATGTGTTTAAAGTATTATGATCTCAGCATGCATATGATTTTACATTAGATTGATCAAGTTTATGTTAGTAGCATGTCACCTCAGAAATTATTGTTTTATCGTTTACCTACTCGAGGACGAGTAGGAACTAAGCTTAGGGATGCTTGATACGTCATAAACGTATCCCTAATTTCTGATGCTCCATGATGATATTATGCCAATTGCTATATGTTTTCTCCCTTATTTATGTCATTTTTATCGATTCTCCGGACTAACCTATTAACAAGATGCCATAGAGCCAGTTCCTTGTTTTCTGCTGTTTTTGGTTTCGGCAAAGTTGTTCTGCAAACATTTTCGGAATTGGACCCCACAAAGCCCGAAGTCCTATTTTCCCCGGAAGCATCCAGAAGACCGAAGAGGAGACGAAGAGGGGCAGCAGGGGGCCACACCATAGGGTGGCGCCCCCCCCCCCCGGCCGCGCCAGCTATGGGTGTGGGGCCCCGGCCTCCATCACATTTGCCCTTTCGCCTATTTAAGCCCCCCAGATGGAAAACCCTAGGTACCTGATCAAAATCTCCGAAAAAGTTCTGCAGCCGCCGTCACCGTCAACCCCAGATCAGGGGGTGTTCTGAAGCTGTTTACGGCACCCTGCCGGAGAGGAGATCATCACCGAAGGCTTCTACATCACCATGCCTACCTTTGGAGTGATGCGTGAGTAGTTCATCCTTGGACTACGGGTTCGTAGATGTAGCTAGATGGTTGTCTTCTCCTCATATGCCTCCATGTTTAGATCTCGTGAGCTGCCTATCATGATCAAGATTGATCTTATGTAATTCTCTGTGCTGTGTTTGCTGGGATCCGATGAATATTGACCTTATGCCAAGTTGATTACAGTCTTTATTTGCATATGTTATTTGTGATCTTGCATGCTCTCCATTGCTAGTGGTTATCCTGGCTAAGTAGTTGCTAGTGACTCCAAGAGGGAGTATTTATGCTCGATAGTGGGTTCATGCCTCCTTGTTGCCTTGCTCGAGTGACAGAAACGTGAAGGGGGAGGATGTGTTATTTCCATTAGGGAGAAAACAATGGTGAGAGTGCCTGCGTGCATAATCATTGCTTACATTACACACTTTGTTTAATGCAATTATCTGTCGCTTGCAATTTAATACCTGAGGGGGTTCGCATCATAACCTGAGGGTGGATTATTAGTCATAGATGCAGATGGATGTCGGTCTATGTAACTTGTTGTAATGCCAGCACTAAATAGCATAGTAATCTTCATGTCATATTGTGCACCACGGTGCAACCTCTATTTGTTAATTGCCCAGCTGTAATTTGTTCACCCAGCATGCTATCTTTTATGGAGAAACACCACTAGTGAAACTATGAACCCCGGTCCATTTTTCCACACTATTAAACAAACCACAACAATTTCCTGCTTTCTTTACTTTCTGCAAGCATACACTATTTTTCCACACTATATGTCTAATCTTTGTTTTCAGCAATACCAGTGAGATTGACAACCTCACTGTACCGTTGGGGCAAAGTATTTTGGTTGTGTTGTGTGTAGGTTCCACGTTGTTGCTGACACTGGTGAAGCGCCAGCACCACCGTCAGTGGCATCAACCTTCCGAATGTCCTCTTTCTCCTACTGGATTGATAACCCTGGTTCTTAACTAAGGGGAAAAATTCCTACCGTTGTGCTCATCACACCCTCCTCTTGGGGTATCCCAAGAGTGCAAGATCTGCACCATCAGCCTCAAGCGCCATTGGGGCAGATTTGGATCCAGATGTATCCGGATGGCGCAATGGAGAGATGGAAGGCTCCAGCCGCAGCGGTCGTAGAAGTCTCTAGCGATGAAGAACTTCAGGAAGATCTTGGAGAAGGAGGAGGAGGAGCCGTACAGCGACGGCGGCGTAAGGTCGGGGACGTTCGCGCGTTGCAGTGCAGAACCTGAGGCCCTCGGGCGCGCTCCGGTGAGCGGTGGTGCGCGGGAATGGTCTCGTACTCTCGGTGGATTCGCAGCGGAGCGGAGTGCTCTGTGCGAGTATTGCGCGGGGAAGGAGAAGGGAATGGGGGCAAATGGCAAAGGAGTCAAGGCGATAGGCGGCGCGGGGTATTTGTACCCCCCCAAAGCGCAGTTACTGCGCTGGATTCGCTACGGCTGGAATCGTGGGTACATGGGGAGTTATTGCGCCTGTTAGAAACGCACGAAGCGATTAAATCGAGCGTAACGGATGCAGTCAATCCCACGTCGTGTGACGTGGGTACTCAAGTGACCTGTGCGATGTGACGCAATGGCGCGTGGGCCCGGTATGTAGTGACAGGCGCATGTGGAGCGCATACGTGCAACTGCACCACACCCGAGGCGGTGTGGGCTCTGTCCTCACGCCACGTGTAAAACCTTACACGTGAAGATAGCAAGAGGTGCTGGTTAGAGCGGCAAAGTTCTAAAAATTGGCTAAGTGATGGGATCTCGGGAAAATCCAAAGCAGCTTGGTCTACCCAGTTCAAAGAGGAAAAGTCCATAGTCAACAATGGAGTGAATCTGAATTCGGGTTGGGGTCGACCGAGTTGAGGTGCAACTCGGCTAAGAGTATCAAGGAAGTGTTGGTTTAAGCTGGCATGGCCCATCGTCCGAGTTCATCGGACCCTACCAGCTTCGGGGCCTAATGTCAGGGGGCTACCCCCGAGTAGGGTTAAGGCATGTGAGAAATGGAGTTCAAGGTACTGATTACCGAGTTCGGCCGTACCGAGTTGGTACGTGCCGGATAGGATGGTACCCGGGTGGATCGGATCCGGTTGGGGATGTCCGGCAGGAAGAACAAGAGACCAAGGGAAGATTCAAGTATCTATCTGGGTCATCCGAGTAGCACTCGGAGGATCCGGATAGAGATGGCTTCTGTTCTACATGGAGGCAAAGTTAATGGAGCCGTTAGGTGAATCTCGTGTATCCAGGAGCCGTACAGGCGTGCGGTTCAACTTACTAGGTGTGTGATGATGCTTATCCATACGTCGGTACAGTGCGGTATGGGCAATGCCATGTCCTGTCTCTGACAAGGGGGACAGGACATGTCAGCGACCTAACCGCGGAGACTTTCGGCGACCTGTCAGCGAAGACACGGAGGCATGCGGTGCTGTACAGGGAGTAGTCACCTAATCAGTACTTTCATCTGTAGAATAGTAGGTGGCCACCAGTATATAAGGTGGCCTCCCCCCTCCTGTGTGAGGGTCATGCAATCTGAGGTTTGGCTTAGCTACGTGAAGAGAGAAAGAGACAGCGAGAGAGGTTCTTCTTCCTCTAGCTCCTTGAGCTTGAGGAATTCTTGTACTCGTCATACACTTATACAGAGAGAGACGCAGGAGTAGGGGTGTTACCTCCACACGAGGGCCTCGAACCTGGGTATATTGTGGTATTTGCAGTGTTTCTGAGCGCGCCAGTTAGGCGTGCGATCCCTCCCCGGATACCTACAGCGTCCATCAGCCCCAACCTTAGGCCATCCTATGGTATCTGTCTTCTCCACACCACGACAATATATATATATATATAGTGTTGGATGACCCTATGAAATTGTGGTGTTTGTGTGGATCCATCTAGGGCTCATAGTGACAGTGTGAGGTTACCTGGGTGGGGAGATGCGAACTCTAAGGAGTGCTTTTATAGCACTACGCGGTTGATTGGTGTTTGTTATCTAACCGGAGAGTGGTTCGGAGTAGTGTAGTGAAGAGGTGATATATATGCATTCAATTATGTTATTATTGTTGAGAGTGTCCACTAGTCAAAGTATGATCCCTATGCCTTGTTTCTTAGCATTGAAACACCATTTACAATCAGTTTTGCTACATGTTTGTTTGCCGCCATTTTTTCAGTTTGCTATTATCATTTATAATCATCCATATTACTTGTATTTTACGCTCTCTTTTCCGAACTAGTGCACCTATACTACTGACAATTGTATTAGGTGTGTTGGGGACACAAGAGACTTCTTGTCTCGTAATTGCAGGGTTGCTTGAGACGAATACCTTTGACCTCTACCTCCCTGAGTTCGATAAACCTTGGGTGATCCACTTTAAGGGAAACTTGTTGCTGTTCTATAAACCTCTGCATTTGGAGGCCCAACACTGTCTACAAGAATAGAAGTGTGCGTAGACATCAAGCTCTTTTCTGGCGCCGATGCTAGGGAGGTAAGGTAAAAGGTACTCACATCCTAGTACTGTTGTTGGTGTGTGAGTGCTCGAATTTATTTCCTTTAGATTCTGCAATTATATTTTTTTGTTTCCTGTTTTTATTTTCGCTAGTTAGGCTTATTTTCACTTGTTCCTTGTTTTTATTTTTACTAGTTACGATTAATGGACAATAATAAAAATATGAGAGATCTTTATAATATTTATCTCGAGTTAGGACATGAAGTGTTTGAAGAGAAAATTTAAAAACCTATGGAGCTTTATTTACATGCTAGTATCAATGTTATTAGTATGAATTCTTTGAACACCATTATTGCTCATGTTATGGAAAGATCTAAGCTTGGGGAAACTGGTTTTGATGAATATGATATTTTTAGTCCCCCAAGTTTTGAGGATGAAATTTTCTTTGATGGTACTTTGCCTTCAATATATGATGATTATAATGATTGTGGTATTCTAGTTTCACGTACTATTGAGGATAAATTTGATTGTGATTATGATATACCTTCTATATATGATGTTTACAATGATGAACATGCTATTTTCAGTCCATCTACTTTTGAGGATAAAATTCATTATGATTTTACTATTCCTCCAATTTATGATGATTGCAATGATGGATGTGATAGTTTTACTCCCACTATTACTAATGACAAGGATTTTACTTATGTGGTGAGTAATGATAATAATTTTATGCTTGATCATGATAAAAATGGTTTATGTGACAGCTATATTGTTGAGTCTATTCATGATGCTACTGAGAATTATTTTGAGTGAGGAAAATATGGTTATGCAAATCTTCATGTTACTAAATTTCTTCTCTTTATGATGAAAGTTTTGAGCTTTCTCTTGTGTTGCTTCTATATTCTGAATTCTTTAAGACCCACTGGTCATTATGAAAGAGGAAGACACGGTTTCATATATCTCAATAATATTAAGTCTCCTCTCTTTTTGTTAAAAGTTTTGAAGTTGCATTTATTTTGCCTTCCTATGCTACCTTTGTAATTCATTGATTTGTTTTCTTACAATACCCCTATGCATAGGAAGAGTGTTAGGTATAAACATGTTTTATATATGATTCTTGATGCTCTCTTTTATTTTTCAACTCTTTTCCTTATGTGAGCATCTTCTCAAATTATCATGCCTAGCTAAAAGGCTTTAAAGAAAAGCACTTCTTGGGAGATAACCGACGGTTTTATTTTTGCAATTTTTTAAGTTTTTTTTAGTCAAGGTGTTGTTTACTTCTGTAGAAACTCCTTCGAATCTTTATTTTCTCGCATTTGTTGTGCCAATTAAAGTCTCTAGTGAAAGTTGAAGTTAGATTTGGATTTCCGCCCAGGAAACGGATTTCTGATGTCCACCGTTAAATTCGTGTACATTCACAGAAAGATCAAAATGACCTGCAAATTTTTGTGCTTAATCCTCAGCTATTTTTGAAACTTTTTTTAGCTTGCGTTTTTCAATTTGATCAACGTAAGTGCCCCGAAAAATTCGTCTGTACAGATTGTTCTCGTTTTGACAGATTCTGCCTTTTTACTTGCATTCTCTCTTTTACTATGTTGAGTGGATTTCTTTTATCCACAAAACATCAGTGACTATAGCTAATGTTTAAAAAGTATTAATAATTATTGTGTCCAAGGAGAACATGTGAATTTTTTATGGTGCACTAACCCTCTAATGAGAATTACTTTGAGTTTGGTGTGCAGGAAGTTTTCAAGGGTCAAGAGAAGAGGGTGATATAATGTGATCAAGAAGAGTGAAAGGCCTAAGCTTGGGGATGACCCCGTGATTCATCCCATCAAATTCCAATAAGACTCAAGCTTCTAATCTTGGGGATTCCCAAAGCATCCCCTTCTTCATCAGCAACTTATCAGGTCATTTCTAGTGAAACTATATTTTTATTCGGTCACATCATATGCACTTTACTTGGAGCGTCTGTTTGTTTTAGTTTTGTTTTCTTTTTGTTTCCTTGCTGCAGTAAACTTAGTTGGAACCTAACATTATTGTGTGGTAGAGAGGCACGCTCCGCTTTTTCATATGAATACTCGTTTTCTTCCATGCTCGTATTCCAAGTTTTTCTTCTAGCTGCTGCAAATCCTTTTAGCCCATGTTTTTCATGCATCTCTTATTCAGTGATGTTAGTTCTAGTAGAGTAGGTATTAGTACTCTTTTGTTTCATTGCTATATCTCTTGGAGATTTTTTGTTTAGTATAAAATGATTGGTGTTAGAAAGCAGTAGTACAATTTTTGTGCTTATAACGGTGTAAAAAGAAGCTCGTATATACTATGTCTAGACTTTTTCATGTCATATTGGATGTTATTTTAATTATATGCTTAGTAGTTATCATTGTAGCATGACTTTTCTCAAATAGCTGAGAGTGTTTAACGTGCCATTGAAAAAATCATGAGTTTTTTATCACATTGAAGCATAAATTTGTGGTGTTCTCCTTCAAATGCTTTATTTGGTTGACTTGGCGCATGCTTGCACCATGTTTATGACTACAAACCAGTCACTTATATCCTCTATCAACATTTATTTTTTGACTTGTAATACCATTTATGCTTTGATTAATAATATTTTTGTCGCTATGCATGATTATGGCCATTATTGCTCTCTTAATTTGTCGCTCCCAGTCTCTTGCCAGCCTCCACCTGTACTGAGTATGAGCTCTACTCATTGATACGTCATAAACGCATCCGTAATTTCCGATGTTCCATGTTGTTTTCATACTATATGCTACATGTTTCCTTTAAATTTAATGCCATTTTTATCGATTTTCTGGGACTAACCTATTGACAAGATACCACAGAGCCAGTTCTTGTTTTCTACTGTTTTTTATTTCACAAAAGTTGTTCTGGAAATATTCTCGAAATTGGACGATTCAAAAAGTACAAGTCGTAGAAATCTGTCGCGCACACGGAGTCTGGAGGGGGTCTGGAGGGGGCCACAGGGTCCCCACACCATAGGGCGGCACCCCTCTCTAGCCGCGCCAAGGGGTGGTGTGGGCCCCCTGGCCGCCCATCGACAGTGCCCTCTCGCATGTTTATACCTCTTGGGAGGGTTCTAGAGCTCTCCCCGGCACCCTATCGGGAGGGGGAATCATCACCGAAGGGCTCTACACCACCATGCCTTCCTTTGGAGTGATGCATGAGTAATTCATCCTTGGACTACGGGTCCATAGAATTAGCTAGATGGTTGTTCTCTCCTCTTTATGCCTCATGTTTAGATCTTGTGAGCTGCCTAACATGGTCAAGATCATCTTATTTTAATGCTACATGTTGTGTTTGCTGGGATCCGATCAATATTGAATCCTATGTCCAATGTTTATCAATCTATCATGTTCTTTTCATGTGTATGTTATTTATGATCTTGCATGATCTCTGTTGCTAGTAGATGCTCTAGCCAAGTAGATGCTTGTAACTCCAATAGGGATTATTTATGATCGATAGTGGGTTCATGCCTCCCTTTTACTCACGCTCGAGTGACAGAAACGTAACGGGTGGGGCATGTGTTGTTTCCATTACGGAGAAAACAACGATATTTACATTATTTACATTACACACTTTCCTTAATGCAATTATCCCTTGCTTGCAACTCAATACCCAAGGTTTGCTCGGATGACATTCTGAGGGTGGATTTTTAGTCATAGATGCAGTTGGATAACGGTCTATGAATCTTGTTGTAATGCCCGCATGAATCACATAGTAATCATCATGTCATGCATATGCACTATGGTGCAGCCTTTATATCTGTCAATTGCCCAGCTGTAGTTTGTTTACCCAACATGCTATCTATTTGTTCTGGAGAGACACCACTAGTGAACTATGGACCCCGGTCCATTTCCTTTATACTGATAATACAACCAATGCAATCACCATTTTCTTACTGTTACTATTGTTTTCCTACTGTCATCATTGTTCTCTTTTCATCCACTACAAACAAGTACTATTTTCCACACCATACGGTTAACCTATTTGTTTTCAGCAAAACCGGTGAGATTGACAACCTCACTACTTCATTGGGGCAAAGTGATTTGATTGTGTTGTGTAGGTTCCACGTTGCTTTTGAACCAACATCAGCTGCATCAACCTTCAGAAGTGATTTCTTTCTCCTACTGGTCGATTCAACCTTGGTTTATTTCTGAGGGAAACTTGCTACTATGCTCCTCATACCTTCCTCTTGGGGTCTCCCAACAAACGTGTCTTACACGCGCATCACTCGTGCATCCAACTCCCTAAAACCAAACTTTGCCAAACGTGTCCACCAAACCTACCTGCATGTGGTATTTAACCGCCACTCCAAGTAAATTTATCATGTGCTACCTTTAAATTTTCAAAATTAGTCGTGCTTTGTGCCCCTGTTTTAGCTCATGAGGAAGTAGTAGTTGGGTTTGTTGTCTTCCATACTAATTAAGTACCATGACTTGCATGCTTCATCTGCTCGTCATTAATTTTGCAAAGAGCTAGTTAGACCATTATAACATAAAAAACCTAAACAAATAAATAGGCACTCCTCCATGGTATGAGATTGTTGGCAGACACCCGAGGATTCAGTTAGCCATGGTTTGCGAAAGCAAGGTGAGTGTCATACTATATAAAGAGCATGCTATAAATGCTTAATATAAATAATTTGGAACTGCTCTCAACTTGTTTGGTATGGAAGATGATATGAACTCTATTGCCATTCGTTTACCTAAGAATAAACCTCCCTAAAAAATGTTTTCAATACCTCTGTTTAATAAAATAGCACATGAGTTAATACCTGCTTCCCTCTGCGAAGGGCCTTTATTTTAATTTTATGTTGAGTCTTCATCTTCTAACTTTACGCACAATTAAGAGAACGTAGTTGTCATTCTGAGTATAATGTGCATCAGTCCCAAAGATTATTATTGATTGATTCATGATATGTTATTACTTGCTCTCAAATTATTTGTTTCTAGTCATTCACTTGAACTTTGAAGGTGTCCTGGAATTTGTGTTTTGCCCCTCTTTTAAGGACAAGCGAAATATCACTTTGCTATGTTTTCTTTATGCTCAAAACAAACGTAGAACTTTCAAGTGCATTATTATTCATGATCTTTTATTTGTGTTACTTTTCATGATGGAACATGATTGCTAAGTTTCATTGTTAGAATTATAGCCACCATGTATGTGTTGAAAGTACTATGATCTCAGCTTGCATATGCTTTTACAATTTAGATGATCAAGTTTACGTTGGTAGCATGTCACCTCAGAAATTATTTGTTTTTATCGTTTTACCTACTCAAGGACGAGCAGGAACTAAGCTTGGGGATGCTTGATACGTCTCAAACGTATCTATAATTTCTGATCTGCCATGTTATTTTCATGCCATATGGTACATGTTTCCTATAAACTTTATGTCATTTATATGGATTTTCTGAGACTAACCTATTGACAAGATGCTACCGAGCTAGTTCCTGTTTTGTGTTGTTTTTGGTTTCATAAAAGTTTTTATGGAAACATTCTAGGAATTCGACAAAACAAAATCCCAGAGTCTTAGAATTCTCGGCACGTCAACGGAGTCCAAAGGAGACCCATAGGGGGGCCACAGGGTGGCCACACCATAGGGGGTGTGGGTCTCCCCTGGCCGCGCCACCTGGTGGTGTGGGCCGCCTAGCCACCGACCGACATCGCCCTTTTGCCTATATAATTCCCCGATGCATAAACACTAAAATATCAAGCCTCCTTCCACGAGAAGTTTCGTAGCTCCGCCGCCGCGACCGACAAGTTTCGGGGGATAGAAATCTCTGTTTCGTCGCCCTGCCGGGACGGGGAAGTGCCCCCGGAGCCATCTCCATCGACTTCACCACCATCTTCATCGCTATTGCTGACTCCCATGATGTGGAGGGAGTAGTTCTCCCTCAGGGATGAGGGATCTACTGGTAGCTATGTGTTTCAACTCTCTCTCCCATGGCGCGATCTTTATATGATCATGAGCTTTGTAATCTAGTTGAATGAGTGGATGTTACTCTTCATATATTATGCTACCCAAGTGGTTTTGTTATGATATCTCCATAGAAACTTTGATCACGGTGTAAATGTGACTGTGGGTGCACCATGTGGTTTAGCATGATACATATATATATATATATATATATATATATATATATATATATTGTGTTGGATGACCCTATGAAATTGTGGTGTTTGTCTGGAACCATCTAAGGCTCATAGTGACAGTGTGAGGTTACCTGGATGGGGAAATGCAAACTTTAAGGCGTGTTTTTATAGCCCTACGCGGTTGATTGGTGTTTGTTATCCAATCGGAGAGTGGTTCGGAGTAGCATAGTGAAGAGATGATATTTACCCATTCAACTATGTTATTATTGTTGAGAGTGTCAACTAGTGAAAGTATGATTCCTAGGCCTTCTTTCTAAGCATTGAAACACCGTTTACAATCAGTTCTGCTACATTTTTTCTTGCTGCCATTTTTTATAGATTGCTATTATCACTTACAATCATCCATATTACTTGTATTTCATTCTCTCTTCACCAAACTAGTGCACATATACAAATGACAATTGTATTAGGTGTGTTGGGGACACAAGAGACTTATTGTATGGTAATTGCAGGGTTGCTTGAGAGGGATATCTTTGACCTCTACCTCCTTGAGTTCGATAAACCTTGGGTGATCCACTTAAGAGAAACTTGTTGTTGTTCTACAAACCTCTGCACTTGGAGGCCCAACACTGTCTACAAGAATATAATCGTGCGTAGACATCGGTAACCACTAACTGGTTGTCAAGTATAACCGAGATAAAGTGACATATGCCAGGTTCTTGAGATATAAACTGTGCTCTAGCATTAGCCCCCAAGTAACCATATAAACAATGATATAAGGTATAAATCTCATCCAAGATATGATAAGTTGGTGAAAACGACAGTAACCTGGCACTTCCAGGTCTGCTCAATTTATTCTGTTGATAACATAGTGATTACAATGAATCTATGTGTAATACGGCCTCAACTAAGCTATGTTCCATAGTATTGGAGTTTCTTCCTCAGATGTTCATAATTTATCAGTATCACGCCGATCAATGAGGTAATATGACTTGTTGTGTAGGTTTTTGCTATCCACAAACGGTCCTTTCCATGGTGGGCTCAGTTTATGCATCCCGTCTTTTTTCTGAATCAGACGTATAACTAAGTCCCCCTTCTGGAAGATTCGAGTTCTGACTTAGCGGCTATGATAGGGATGCAGGTATTGCTGGTATATGGCTGATCTGGATGCTGCGAGTTCTCGTGCTTCCTCCAAACAATCAAGCGATTTCTGACGAGCTGTCTCATTTTCAGTTTCCACATAAGCAACCACTTTTGGTGAGTCACGACAGATATCACTTGGTAAAACGGCCTCTCCTCCGTTAACCAAAAAAAAACGGCGTATAACCTATTGATCTATTGGGAGTAGTCTTTAAGCTCCATAAGACAACGGGAAATTCTTCGACCCACCGACCTGCAATTCTTTTGAGGGGAACCTGGAGTCAAGGTTTGATACCCTTTAGTAATTCCTGGTTAGCCTGCTCTGGCTGTCCATTAGAATGTGGGTGTGCAACTGAACCAAGATCAAGTCTGATATGATTCAGTGCACAAAATTTCTTCATTTCTCCCTTATAGAAGTATGTCCCATTGTCAGTGATTATGATGTGTGGATATCCAAACCTGAAAATCAATTTCTTCACGAACTTGACGGCTGTAACCGAGTCACATTTGTTGACAGGTTCTGCTTTACCCACTTTCTGAACTTGTCAACTTCTACCAAATGATGAGTCTTTTTCCCTCATGACATTTTAAAAGGTTCAACCATGTCGAGTACCCAAACTGAAAAAGGCCAAGTTTTGGAATCATGCGCAAATCTTGAGCTAGCATATGTTTTTGTCTTGCATACTTCTGTCAATCCTCACAGGTTCGTACAATCCGCTATGCATCTGTGTTTGTTGTAAGCCAGAAAAATCCATGTCTAAAAGCTTTATTAACCAATGACTTGGAACTTGCGTGATGACCACAATCTCCTAAGTGGATCTCGTTTAAGATCTGGCACCTTCTTTTGGAGAAACGCATCTTTGAAAATTCCCGGTTGCACTTCGTTTATACAATTCACCATTGATGATTGTGTATGCCTTTGATCGTCTTATAACCTGGCGGGCGATAATTTCCTCTTGCGGGAGCTTACCCCTGGTGAGATAAGCCAGATATGGTTCAGTCCATTCTGGTGTTGCATGAAGAGCTGCTACCAGTTTTGATTCAGGATCCAAATTTGCCAGGTCTTCTTCTGTGGGGACTTTGACTAAGGGACTATGAATCTCATGCAGAATCACATTGGGCGGAACCTTTTTTTTCTGGGAACCTAGACAGGACAATGCATCAGCTGCTTCATTGAGACGTCGATCAATATGGTCAACTTGATAACCTTGAAAATATCCCCCTAGCTGGGTAACTGCTCGTCTATAAGCTGCCATGACTGGGTCTTTAGAATCTCAGGTTCCTGTAACTTGCTGAGAGACAAGGTCTGAATCTCCGCGGCATTGAATCTTGGTTATGCTCATTTCCTTTGCAATTCGAAGCCCATGGAGTAAAGCCTCGTACTCTGATGCATTATTAGTGCATTTAAATGAGACCTGCAAAACATATCGAAATTTATCACCTCGTGGAGATGTCAGGACCACGTCGGCTCTTGATCCTTCCAGTTGTCGTGAACCGTCAAAATACATAGTCTAATATTTGGTATCGAGTTTATCAAATGGAACCTGTAATTGCGTCCAATCATTTATAAACTCGATAAGTGTCCGAGACTTGATTGCAATTCTTGGATCATATTTAATGTGATATGGTCCCATCTCGATAGCACACTTCGCAACTCGTTTAGTTGCCTGTCTATTTTGGATAATGTCTGACAAAGGTGCAGAACTGACAATCATGATGGGGTGTTCCTGAAAGTAGTGTTTCAGTTTACGACTGGACATAAACACTCCAAAAACCAGTTTCTGTCAGTGTGGGTATCTTTGCTTGTTAAGACCTCGCTCACGTAATAAACTGGGCGTTGTACCAGACCTTCTTTTCCTTCATGTTTCCTTTCCACGACCATAACCGCACTCATAGCCCTGTTGTTTGCAGGAATGTGTAATAACATGGGCTCTTTCTTCTCAGGTGCGGCTAATATAGGTGCCTTGGAGAGTTGTTTCTTCAAAGCTTCCAAAGCATCATCAGCTTCTTGGTTCTAGACAAATTTGTCAGCTTTCTTCAAGAGCCGTCTCAGAGCTGCAACACACTCTCTTAACTCCTGAACATTCTTTAGACAAACCGGTTTTCTCGGGTTATTGTAGCCTGGATTTTTTCTGGGTTTGCTTCGATTCCCCTCTCTGAAATTATTAAACCCATTAATTTTCCAGCTGATACTCCAAACACACATTTCGTCGGGTTCAGCTTCATATGGTACTTGCGTAAAATCGCAAATGTTTCTTCCAGGTCAGAAATCAAGGTATCAATTTTTTGGGACTTGACAACAATATCATCAACGTAAGCATGTACGTTTCGCCCAATTTGTTTTTCCAAACAGTTATGGATGCATATTTGACAATTCACTCCTGCATTTTTCAGTCCAAAAGGCATTAATGTGTAGCAAAACGCTCCAAATGGCGTAATATACGAGGTCTTCTCTTGATCCTCCTCTTTCATCTTGATCTGATGATAACCTGAATAAGCATTCAGAAAACATAGCAGTTCACAGCAGTCAGTAGAGTCAATGATCTGGTCAATAGGAGGCAAGGCAAACGGATCCTTAGGACATGCTTTGTTTAAGTCGGTATAATCTATGCACATTCTCCATGAACCATTTTTCTTCAGAACAAGAACTGGATTGGTGTAATACTTTCACAATAAATCGGGCTGCCAACAATCGGGCTATCTCCTTGCCAATTGCTTTTATTCTCTCGTCATTGAAACGACGGAGGAAGTGACGAATAGGTTTTAGTTTAGGATCCACATTTGTACTATGCTCGGCAAGTTTCCTTGGAATACCAGCATGTCAGAAGGCTTCCATGCAAAAAATATCCTAATTCTCATGGAGAAACTTGATGAGCGCGCTTTCCTATTTATCAGTCATGTGAGCCCTCACGTTGAACTGCTTGAACGAGTCGCCTGGGGTGAAGTCTACCAGTTTAGTATCTTGAGCTGATTTGAATTTCATTTTAGACTCTGTTGATGGCTTTTTGTGCAAGGTCATATCCTCAGGATAGCCCTGGAGTTTGTATAATTTCAGGTCTTCATCTAGCTGATTTTGCATAAGTTGCATCACCTTCCTCACATTCCATAGCTTTGTCTCTGTCTCCACTAACTGTAATATTTCCATGAGGACCCGACATCTTCAGTTTAAGATAAACATAGCAGGGTCTTGCCATAAACTTGACATAACCTGGTCGTCCAAATAGAGCATGATATGGACTTTTGAACCTGAAAAATTCGAATGATAACATCTCGGTCCTATAATTTTCAAACACTGCAAACGCAACTTCAAGATAAAAATCCTGCCAATAAGTTGTGCGGACTTACCAGGGACAATTCCATGGAAAACTGTTGATGCTGGTTTTGAGCTGTTTCTCCTGCAGGTTCATCCTTTTGAAAGTATCATACTAAAGTATGTTTATACTACTCTCACCATCCATCAATACTTTATCAAGCTTATATCCTCTGAATTGTGCAGCCACGACCAAAGCAACGCTTCCTGGGTTATGAACTTTTGGAGGATGATCCCCGTGACTCCAGGTTATAGTTTTCTCTGACCAGTTTAGCCATCTGGGAACAGCGGGTGCCACAATGTTTACTACGTGTTTCTGTACCTTTCTTTCCCATCTGCACGAACTAGTAGTGAACACGTGATATTGACCAGAACTGAGTTGCATGGGATTGGTTTGAAAACCGGAATTTCCTCCTTGCTGAGTCATGCCCTGCTTTATTCCCTAGTTTCCTTGACCTTGGTGACCCTGATTATGATTCCCGGGTCCTGGTTCCAGTTCCCGAATGGCTGCCTCCCATATTTTCTGAGCTACCTCCTCCATTGTTTCCAGGTTCATAGTTGTTGTTTCCACTAGGCCTGAAACACTGCATTATTAAACAGTTCTTCCAAGAGTGGTTTGCTATCTTTCCGTTTTTACTATGGAGAGGGCATGGTCCCTTCAAACCTTGTTGTGCGTGGGCAAAACTGTTGGGCCGGAAATTCTGATTCCCTCTGAAGTTGTTATTTTGGCATTGATTTCTATAACTTGTATTTGTGTTGGCTACCAAGTCTGAAGTGCCTTCACCATTCTTACGTTTGTTGTTATTCTCGTTCTGAAAATTTCCATTACTCTGTTCGTGCTCTGGTTACCTTTGCCTCCAGTTTTCTTTCCCTTCCCAGACTTCTCATCATGTGAGTCTGCATCCTTTGTCTTGTCAGAGTCGGCGTATTTGGTCATAGTGTGCATCAGTTCACTCATATCGCTGATGTACCTCTTAATGCGTCACAGTTTATGTCTCAAGGGGTCAAACTGGCAATTCCTTTCCAGAGCTATGACTACTTATTGGGCGGTAATACCAACAGACGAATGAATGATCTCCTCAACACGGCGTGACCAATGTTGGGAAGACTCTCATTCCTTTTGAACACAGTTTTGTAGGTCTGTCATTGCAGTCGGGCGCGTGCAAGTTCCTTGAAAAGTTTGATAAATTGATCTTTCAGTTCTTTCCAGCTGTTGATTGAGTTCACAGGCTAGTTTTTTAACCAGGATTTTTGTCGAGGTGTGGAGAAGACAGATGCCATGGGATGGCTTAAGTTTGGGGCCGATGGACGCTGTAGGTATCCGGGGAGGGATCGCACGGCGAGTAGCCGCGCTTAGGTATCACTTCAAACAACAAGAACTACCCAGGTTCGGGGCCCTCGTGTGGAGGTAACACCCCTACTCCTGCCTATCTCTCTGTATGTATAATCGCCGAGTAGCCACAGTACGACTTTGCCTCTAAGCCGAGTAGCCACTCTACTGCTCTCTCTCGCTCTAGTGCTAGCTCTTGTAATAAATGCGATCTGAGGCAACCTCCCTCGCGCAGGAGGGGGCAGAGCACCTTATATACCGGTGCCAGCCGAATAAACAAAGACTAAAAGGTACAACTGATGGGACATGCCTACTGTGAAGCAGAGCACGCCTCCGGCTTCTCGCCGACACGGGTGCGGGAACTCGCCGCGCCGTTCGGCTGATGGGACCTATCCACCCTGTCAGTCAAACAGAGTAGGCCCCTCGACATGTCTTGTCCCCTCTGTCTGTGACAGGACATGACAGGCGCCTACCTCACTGTAGCCACGCCGTTGCGCGGATAATCATGTGCTTCGTAAGTTGAACCGCACGCCTGTACGGCTGCGGGATCTCCGTGATCTTGTGAGAACGGCTCCATTGACTTCTTGCCCGAGTAGGATTGCAGCCCATCTACTCGGACCACCTGTCCGCCACCCCATCTGGCCTTCAATAGTTATGACCGAATAGAAACTACCGGGTAGAGGGTACCCGGGTAGCCGTCTACCCGGTCAATGGCACTTTGACCTTCGCTTTATCACTTGCCTTACCCCTACTCGGGGGTAGCCCCCCGACATTAGTCCCCGAAGCTAGTAGAGTCCAATGAACTTGTTCCCGGGACCCTGCCAGCTTAAACCAACTTGTCTTTCTCGGAGGAGTAATGCCGAGTTGCACCTCAATTTGGACCAAGGACTCCTCAAATCTCTCCAACTGTGGTCATGAGAGAAACTTCCTTGAAGCCGAATAGAGCACTCTCTCTACTGTGCTCCCGAGTAACTTGACTTAGTGAAATTTTGAACATGATCCCGCTGGATCATCCCAAATCTATCTTCTTGTGTCGCTATTGGGCACGTCTCACGCCCACGTACCCCCGACGCCTCGGTGCCAGGGACACAGCAGGCCACGCGCCCTTCACTGCAGCCAGGGCCCATAGCCCGTTAGGTCACCTCGGGTGAGTACTCGAAAGCCCACGATCCAGGACGTGGGATTAACTGCGCCCGTTACGCGCGCGTTTCGCGCTATGTGCGTTTCTAACGGGCAGTTAACACATGCCGCACGATCAATAGCCACGATCGATCCAGTAGTAACTACAGCTCGCGGGGAGAGATAAATACCCCCGCGCCACCTACCTCTTCTCTTTCCTCCTCATTTTCCAATATCACACTCCCATCTCCTCTGTCGCCGCCGTCGAGCACAGCGCCACCGCGAGTACTCTCCGCGCCCCCACCGTGAGAACTGAGAGCAAGAATCTCGGCACGCCACCGCCATCATCCTCGCCCTCAACTCCGACGAGCTCTTCCTCTCCAACAGCAACCTCCCTTCCATGGCTCAGCACGGAGACGACATGGTTCCCGCCCGAGCCGGCTGGGAGGGCTCGGACGTCACCGCCGACGACTGCCAATGGCTGATGAACACCCGCCGAGTCCCTCCCGGCGTTGTCTGCCGGCCTCCCGGCACCGAGCTCATCCCGGCACCAGAAAAGGATGAGTACGTGGTATTCCTCTCCCACTTCAAACGCGGCTTCGGCCTTCCCATCTCCAAATTCCTTTCAGACTTTCTCCGCCATTTTGGCCTTCAGCCGCACCACCTTCCACCAAACGCCATAGTTATGCTCTGCATACACGCCACCGTGTGTGAAGCTTTCCTGAGTGTCTACCCTACAGTTCAAACCTGGGCACGCTACTTCTTCCTCCGTCAACAAAGCGTGCCCAATCCCAACAGCCCTCAAGTTCCCCGCACGAAGACCCAGACGGGTAGTGCGATGATGCTGCAGCACCGCACCGGACACCACCAAAGAGTACTCAGGCTGGAAACCGTGCGCAAGTGGCAGCGCGGCTTCCGTTACGTGAAGAACGTTCCCGTCGAGAAGGGAAAGCCCACCGAAGACCGGATAGGGCTCCCTAAGTTTGTGAACGCGCTGCCCACCGGGCAGAACTAGGGATACGATCCAAAGAAGACCGTGCCAGACGTCGTCCAGGTCGAGAAGCGCTTGACTGAGTTGGCGGCAGAAGGGCTCCTTCAGGACGACCCAATCGCCTGCTGGATCTCTCGCCAAATACTCCCGCTCCAGGAGCAAGCACACAAAATGTGCTACATGGGAGGTCCTCGGGATTGTACCAGGACGACGACTTTCGAGCTCAGCAAGGCTGAGGTGGCCATCTGGGCCAGGTCTATTATGCAGGCCACGCTCACCGAGAACTGGGCATACAGCTTCGTGCCGTATAGTCGTACCAAGAAAATAACCCAGGTTAGTGCTTTTCTCTGCACCCTTATTATCTGTGATTGACACCGAGTAGAACTCCTCTTAGCTTTATATGCTTTGTATTTGCATGCTATGCCGAGTAGGAACCTTTAGCTTTGTATGCTTTATCTTTGCATGATGTTCCGAGTAGACTCACTTAGCTTAATATGCTTTGTGTTTGCACGCTATCCCGAGTAGAACCACTTATCTTAATGTGCTTTATGTTTGCACGCTTTCTCCGAGTAGAACTTCTTATCCGGGAACTTAACTCATTGTGCTTGCTTGTACCAACAACATATCAATCGCCAGAGAGAAGAGGACAATGAGATCTTCGAGGCCAACTGGTCAGATGACAGAACTGAGGATGACACCAAGGCATAAGACACCCAAGATACCTTGTGTATCCCTCATGCCATTCAGGCCGGTAAGTCCCGAGCTAATGCCTCTATTCGGGATTGGTCCGAAGATGAAGAAGGTGACTTGGTTCACCTTTCCGCTTACTCGCAGTTTGCTTTGCTTTCCTTCACTTTTGCTTGTTCTGAATTCTCCCCTCTTCTCTGCAGAGGAGCCTGAGTTGGACGAGTTACAGGAGCCCATGGATGCTATTCCGGTGTCCATGGCTGCTCCCACTACTCAGAAGAGGGCTAGCAGCGATGCACAGGCACCTCCTGACAAGAGGCTCATAAAGAAGCCAGCAGTTAAAGTTACCACCGGCCGCCGAAAACGCGTCCCTACCATGGACGGGTAAGTGCTCCCGAGTAAACCCTGGTTCTCTGTTGTGTTTTTCCCTTCTCCCTTTTCTGCTTTCTTTCTGATCCTATTTCTTCTTCTAGCGCGCCTCTGGACGCTGATGCCACTGCCGCACCTCGTCCCAAGAAGAAGACAACCGTGCCCCGAGAGCAGCTTGTAGAGCTCTCGGATGAAGATGAAAACCAGGACCGCAGGGTAGGACGCGTGTGTCCTCCCCTGTTGACGAAGAGCAAGATCTCGGCGCCGAGAACGATGGCGCCGGGGATGATACCGATCCTATCTCCAAGCAGCAGCAACCAGAAGCGTAGCAGACTGCCCACGACGCTGCCAACACCGAGAAGTCGACAACTCCCCCAGCTGCATCAGCTGGGGAGGACACCGAACAGGCTGCCGAGCAGCAGGACACCACGGCCGTGGAGCGGCCAGATGCCACCATCGAGCAGCAGCCAGAGACCCATGCTGCAGAACAATCCAACCCCGCTGCCGAGCAGCGGGTAGAAGACGTTGCTGCCGCGCAGCACAGCGAGGATCCCGTTGCCGTGCAGCGCGCAGAGGACTCCGCGGAGGATCTCTCCTGCGAGTACGCGGTACGGCCGGATACCGCTGCTGCCGAACAAGCAAAAACGCCTCCAACTCGTAATGTACCTTCACCTGCCAAACAGGTGCCACTTCCATCTCAGCCAGCCTTCCAAGTACCTCCAACAGTTCCTCCGCCTTCTCGGCCAACCCCCACGCCAAGCACCAAGAAGACTACCAAGGCGGGTGGTGAACCAACTCGGACGCTGCCAAAACGCGCCGCCTCACAGGTTGTACAGGCGCCACTGCCCTCCAAGCCGCAAGGCGGACAGCTCGGACAACCGATCAAGAGCACCCAGCTGACACTCCCTCTGAACAAGACAGCGCCTAATCCCAACATCACCCTGGTTCCCTCCGAGGTTACCCTTGGTCCTTTCGAGAAGTTGAGTGCTGGAGCTAGAGCCAGCGGTCAGCGCAAGTATCCCGAGTACTGGACAGATCTGCAGCAGCGCCACCAAATCCAGTTGTCCAAGGAGGATAAACGGCTAGCCGCTCTCAAAGAGTGCAAAGCCGCGGGAATCTCCAAGTCCAAGGGAAAAAAGGATTCCTTGGTCATCAAGGAACTTTCTTCCCGCGGTGATGACGAGGAAGTGCGTCCCGAAGAAGGCCTTGCAGCCATCTTGGACCGAGTAGGCCACATAGAGAAGGCCTGGGATAGCGAAGTGCTCGGCAACAACGCCTGGGATGGTACCGAGTTGGGGAAACTCGACCATTACCGAACGGACTGGAACAAGGCCGACATCGGCCCTGTTGGCATGGCGGTTGCCAGCCCTTGCAGCACCTTGGCCGGAAAGTTGTTCGCCCTGCGCAAGAACGCCGAGGACATCGAGCAAAGCTATGTGGTAAGTGTCTCTCCATTCTTTGCATTTTCCGAGTTGCTGATTTCTTCTTTCTCTTCTCTTCTCTTCTTCTCTTAGTCATTCCGCCAGTCCCCGAGATTCGGGCCGAGTAGGTGAAGATTCAACCGAGTTGACATTTACTCGGGCCAAATCTTCCAGTACTCATATCTTCCTTTCTACTCTGCAGGATAGCACCCAGAAAAGGACATAGATTTTTCGTCAGCTTCTCTGGAACCACCGCCAAGCCAGGGAGCGGAACCAAGCCCTGGAGGCTGAGAAAAGAGACAAGGATGCTATCGAGCAGCAAGCCGTGGAGCGCACACTCAAGCTTTCTGAAATAGAGAGTAAGCTTTTAGCATCTCGGTTTATGAGTTTTGTACTTACGCCCGTTTTTGCTTTTTTCTCAATTGTTGTCTTCTCTGCAGGCGAGCTCAAGGCTCTGGTGGAAAGGCACCAAGATTGCGAGGTCTTCGCTGCCTCTGCACAAAGCAAGATCACTTCTCTGGAAGGTGAGTACTGTTCTCCCTTTTCAGTATTTGTCTTCTCTCTGTTGGCTACTCTGCTCAATAATGATGTTCTTCTCACAGAAGAATATGAGAAGTTCCGGGAGCAGCACCTGCAATGCCTCACTCCTGCTGAGGCTCACCAGCAAGTGCAGGCCCGAGAAGCGGAGATAGAGAAGGAGAGCAAGACCGAGAGAGCTGATTTCGAGAAGCTCCAAGTTGATCTTGCAGATGCACTCCAGACTGCCATCAACCAAGTCCGCGAGAAGCAGGAGATCGAGAAAACAGCTGCTTCCGAGAAGCGAGCACTCGAGCTGGAAATCACCATGCTCAAGGAAAGGAACCAAGCCCTCGAGGCGCAAAATCACTGACTCACGCCACGTCCATGACAAGTATCTCCAAGAAGCAGAGGACTGGAAGGTTAAGCTGGGAGCCCTGTTGGTAGACATGGAATGTGAGTTACCGCTACCCCTTTCTTCTCTTGTCTCCTTCTTATCTGCCTTCTTCTACCCGGTTTTACTTCTTCTCGGTCACCGTTTCTGACTCAACTCAGACCCTTATGCAGATATCTTCCCGGAACTCCGTTCCGCTAGTGTGCCCGCTCTGGACAAGGCAAGACAGGCCAGAGCCGCATCTGGTCTAAATATTGATAACACATCCAGCATCAACGACCATCTCCTTGTCGCACCCTGGTTTCTAGGGGATACTCATCGGCCGAACTGGATAGCAGATGCTTGGATTATGGGGCATAACTGCTCCCACGTCCCAGCTTCCTGGTAGGCCTGCGCTTATGCGCGACAACACAAGCCCTGCTATTCCATCGTCGATGACTATCCACTAGAGACCATAGGCACTACTGTCGACGTACTTCATATCAATCACGCAGGGTACGTCAACAGCGTTAAACGGAATGATACCACAACACATCTCTAAGACACAAAAGATTGAAATAAGGTTGCAAATAGCCTTCACTAAGGCAGAGAATAGCAAATACAATCATCCAGAGGACACATGTCCCAACATAGCATTCATTACATCAGCGGAAGCAAACAAGGTGTCTGAGTATAGACAAAACCAAATAGGCTTAAGAAGCCGGAAACGAAAAGACGGAGCCCATCCACGAAGTCTCGGATCCTGCCCGGGTCCGCTATCTACTCGTCAACAGCTTCGTTGTACTTCCACGTAGTAGCCTCCATGGGGATCCTCGGAATCGTCGTCTGCGTAAACCACAGCCCCAACGGGGTCAGTACAACAACGTACTGGCAAGCAAGACTCACAGTTCACCAAAGTGTAACCCATCAACACCAAGCACAGATGCTTTGGGTTCAACGGAAGGAAGGGTGATATAAAAGATGCGGCAGCGGGCTGCACTAAACAACTACAGAAACATACTATGACTTCCGGCTAACAGAAAGGAGATAAGATAGCGTATCGTAGCCAACTACCACTAACCACCAAACAAACCCATCCTGGATCTCGCCCCTTATCCAAAGAAGCAATCCGAGGATAACTCACACAGTTGGATTAATGATGAGTCAGGTTATTGTGTCAATAATTCTATTACTAGTCAAGTTATTATAGATAGGTGTACGTTGTCTGAGTACTTGTTAGCCAGTACTTCCACCAAGTCGTCACATAACCGCGGACAACACGGCTTCTCGAGAAGATTCATCCCTGCAGGGTGTGCTCCAGTACCCGTACACACTCGAGCCACCAACTAAAACTCAGGTGGACTCGACACGACTCGAACCATCTCTACAACCTGTCCTAGGAGCCACGGAGCTATAAGGTCCCGGCCAGTCCGACCTAACCTAAGCGCAGGGGTGAAAACCACACCCCCCGGCACCACAGGCCTCGCCCTATATGCATCATCATCATCAACAGTAACCATGGGAGCGACCCATTCATGCTTATGCGCAAATGGAACTCCCGAACTAAGTGTGGCTCTTCGGACAAACTGCGGATCAGGTCAAAGTCGAGGGGGGTTCCATACTACCACCCGGATGCGGTGAGCACGCTCATCATGGATCAGTAGACAAGACCCTTTTCCTATTAGGGTCGACACTAGCAGGCCTCAAAACCACAAAGGGCCTCCTGCCGGTGCCTTATCAGCATATTATTAACAACAGGTTGATTTATTAACAACGAGCCCCCAAAACATAATAGAAGTAATAACAGAAAGTAACGGGTAACAGACTCGAGCAAAGCCACCTAAGCATGCTAGTAAGACACTGGCTCAACCAAAGGGGTGATAGGAGTGAAGGTGAGGCAATATCAAGGTTAAGGGATTCATATGATAGGTTCGTAACAGAAACAACTACTACTAAGGCTAGCAGAAAAGAACAACGGAAAGTATCGGTAACCAATGTTGAAAGGAACACAGTGGTTCATGTGAGTGATAACTTGCCTGCAAACTCAGTAGCCTGGTACTGAGCTAAACCTCTGAAGGGGTGTCGTAAGGATCGTCGGTCTCAACGTCGTCGTCTATCCGAGAAGAAGCAAACAAACAACGCAGAGAACAAACAATCAATAACATGGCATAGTGCACAATCATGGGATGATGCATGACCATTTAATTGATGCATCAAAATAAACTAGTTGACATGGTAACACAATTTAAATGGACCCACATGCAAGTTGAGTTGCATATTAATCAACAGATGAAGGTGAATTAGTATGATGCATGGATGAGGAAAACAACAAAATAACAACAATAGAACAAATTTAAAATAGGGTTTACCAATTTAGAAATTTATTTATTAATTTAGGGGATTTTTGGTTCCTTAAAGGGATTACACAAAATAGTTGTTGTTTTCACCAATTTAAATTGTGCAAAACAAATAACAAAATTCATATTTGAAAAGTTTATACTTTTCTAGGTTGAAAACATATTTTGCATGTTCAAAAATAATTTATTTTGAGCAAGTTATGATTTTATCAAATTTAAATGAATTAAACAAGTATTAAATTATTTAGGCAATTTAAATTATTCAAATCATGAAACAAAATTTATATTTGAATTGGTGGTTCAAAATGGTATGGAAAACATATTTTATTTGCATGATTTGGATTAATAATGAATTAGTTATGGATTTTAGCAAATTGCAATTGAATTATTTGAATTCAAATTTGAATTGCATTTTGAAACAGAAAACAAATGCTACCAATAGATAGATAATTGAATTTGGTGCAGTGTACATATTTTATTCTTATTATTTGGGTCTGTGAAATAAAAGTTATGTGAGTTTTTAGTTTAGGGACTATTCTGAAAAAGAATTGGACTGATATTGAAAATAAAAAGGGCAGAAAGATAAAGGCACCGAGCAGTGACCTACACAGGCCACTGCCAGTGGGGCCATCTCCTGCGTGGCGCCTAGGTGGCCTCCAGGGTCCATGACGCGTGGGCCCAGCGCGGGGCGCGCAGAAGGAAAAAATTGGGGAGGCAAATGCCTCCCCTAGGATTCGATCCCGCAACCTATGGGGCGAGCGAGAGCGCGTATAGCCAGTTGGGCTGGATTCAGTTTGGTGTTAGGAAGCGGTAGCGAAGCTGGTTAACATGTAATTTCGTCAGGTAAGTTTTCTTTTTCTAACTGAACTTCTCTGAATCTCTCTTGTGCGTGCAGGGTTCAGATAGCTAGCGACAGAGATCGCTCGGAGGCACAGCGCACAGGGGGCGGCCGGCGATGGTGCTGCTCGCGCTGCCCGCGGTGAGCTGCCGCGGGTGGCCGGAGAGTGCGGCTGCCGGCCGATGGGCGGCTGCTGCGAGCAGAGAGGGGAGGAGGCGAACGAGGAAGGGGATGCTTACAGCGAGGGCTGAAGGAGACGGGGCGGACGGCTGACGAACGGTGGCGGAACCGGAGTTGGCGGCGGAGCTCCGGCGATCCACGGGGAAGGCCGAGGCCATGGCGAGGGAGAGGGCGGCGTGCCGGTTCCGTTCCCGGCCCAAGCGCGGCCGGGCGGGTACCGGGGCGCCGGCGGCGAGCCGGAGAGGGAAGGCGGCGGTGGTGCTCTCGGGACTAACAGAGAAAACAGGGAGGAGAAGCAGCGAGAGGGAAAAGGGGGAGGAGAGATGGAGGCGCTCGAGGGAGAAGGAGGGTGGAGGAGACTAGGGCACGGGGGAGAGGTGCTCGAGGTCTTAAGGGGGAGGGGAGCTCGGGATCGCCGTTTGATCTTGCACCTGTCGACGTGGGCAAAGGCATCTGCCTGCCGTACGGAGGTAGAAGAACACGTGAGGGGTACCAGGCCTAAGGGCACTTGGGCTAGCCCAATTGGGCTGCATGCCCTATTCCCCTCCTTTTCTCTTTTGTTTTTTTTCTGTTTATTACTCTCTTTTTTTTTGCAGATTTGGAAAAAGAGAAAAACAAATAGTTCTAGGGTTAGCAAAAATTTTGGGGCAAATTTTTTACTGCTTTATTTTTGTAACAACCTTGAAAATGAACTTTTGTTTTCCAATTATTTAATTGATGTTATTGTTTGGAAATTAAGTGATTTGAACAATTTTGGTATCAGAAAGAAATAATGGAATGTTAAGCCAATTTAAGTTTTGATAACAATTTTGGTGGAAACAATTGTTGGTTTGTTTTGTAGTTTTTATTTGACACATTGTAACATAACAAGTATGACAATAAATTAATTTTAATGTTTTGTTTGGAATTCAAAATAGAAAACAGATGGAAACTATGAGATCAAATGCAAAGCAATGCAAACAAAAATCAAATGAATATGATGACATGATGCAAAGCAATAATAAAACAAGAAACAAAACATCTAGGGGGAGATTTTCATACTTGGGATGTTACAAAACGCCCCCCCTTGAAGGAATCGCGCCCCGAGATTCCTACTGAGAAGAGAAAAGGTCCGGATACTTCTTGCGAAGATCCTCTTCGGTCTCCCACGTTGCCTCTTTATCGGAATGATGCGACCATTGCACTTTCAAGAACTTAGTGCTCTTGTTGCGAGTCTTACGCTCGGTCTCATCGAGAATACGAACAGGGTGCTCCTCATAAGATAGATCTTCTCGCAGTTCAATGGAATCATGATCAACTGCACGATCTGGATCTTTGAAGCACTTCTTGAGCTGTGACACGTGAAACACATCGTGCACCTTGGATAGTTTTTCTGGAAGTTCAAGACGATAGGCATTTTCCGCACGCCTTGAGAGAATGTTGAAAGGACCAATGTATCTCGGTGCTAGCTTTCCTTTGACACCAAAACGATGAGTGCCTCTGAGGGGAGTTACACGGAGATATGCCTTGTCACCAAGTGCATAAATCATATCCCTGTGCTTGCTGTCATAGTAGCTTTTCTGACGAGACTGAGCAATCTTGAGATTGTCACGAATGATGCGAACTTTCTCTTCGGCTTCCTTAATAATGTCAGGGCCTAAGAGTGAACGTTCACCAGCTCCAGACCAATTGATTGGACTCCTGCATCTGCGGCCATAGAGTGCTTCAAACGGTGCCATGCCTAGGCTTGCCTGGAAGCTGTTGTTGTAGGAGAATTCAGCATATGGAATACATTCCTCCCATTTCATGCCAAAGGAGAGACCACATGCTCTGAGCATATCCTCGAGAATATGATTGACTCTTTCGACTTGCCCTTGAGACTGAGGATGATAAGCCGTGCTGAACAGAAGTTTGGTGCCCAATGCTTCTTGAAAACTCTTCCAGAAATGAGAAGTGAATATGCTTCCACGGTCTGAGCTTATTTCCAATGGAACACCATGAAGAGGAACAATCCTTGTTGTGTAGAGTTCTGCTAACTGGCTAGCTGAGATTGTTTCTTTGACAGCAAAGAAGTGAGCTACCTTAGTGAGACGATCAATAACAACGAAGATTGCATCGTTGCCCTTCTTGGACTTTGGAAAACCAGTGACGAAGTCCATTTCAATCATGTCCCACTTCCACTCAGGAATTTTCAGAGGTTGGAGGAGACCGGCTGTTTTCTGATGAACTGCCTTAACACGTTGACAAACGTCGCATTCAGAAACGTATTGAGCAATTTCACGTTTCATGCCAGACCACCAGTACAGCGTTTTGAGATCCTGGTACATCTTTGTACTTCCGGGGTGTATGGAAAGAGGAGTTTCATGAGCCTCCTTGAGAATAACATCTTTGAGACTTTGAATTTGGGGAACTGCAATGCGTCCTTCGAAGAACACAGTTCCCTTGTCATCAACTGAGAAGCACTCATACTTCACATTGCCTGCTTTGATGTTATTTGCGATTTTCCTGATCTCAGCATCACGAAGTTGTTCAGAACGAATCTTGTCCTCGAGGGTTGGACTAGCTGTCAAGTTTGCAAGATAACCTTGAGGAACAAGACCAAGGTTCAGCTTCTGGAATTCTTCATGAAGTGGAGGTTGGCTTTCCATGATCATGAGATTATTGCAATACGACTTGCGACTGAGAGCATCGGCCATAACATTAGCCTTGCATGGAGTGTAAGAAATGGTAAGATCGAAGTCTTTGATCTTTTCAATCCATCTCCTTTGCCTGAGGTTTAGATCTGGCTGAGTGAAGATGTATTTCAGACTCTTATGATCGGAAAAGATTTCAGTGCGATTACCCAACAAGTATTGCCTCCATTTCTTGAGGGCAAACACAACTGCTGCGAGTTCAAGATCATGAGTGGGATAGTTTTGCTCATGTGCGTTCAACTGACGTGAAGCATAAGCCACAACTTGACGTTCTTGCATAAGAACTGCTCCTAGACCTTGGAGAGAAGCATCACAGAATATCTGGAAAGGTTTGGTAGTATCTGGGCCAACCAGAACTGGTGTAGAAGTGAGTTTAGTCTTCAGGAGATTGAAACTTTCATCACATTGTGGAGACCAAACGAACTTCTTGTCCTTCTTTGTGAGATCAGTGAGAGGTTTGGCAATCTTGGAGAAGTTTTGGACGAAACGACGGCAATAGCTAGCCAAGCCGAGAAAACTTCTGACTTGCTTCACCGTCTTAGGGGGTTTCCAATCAACAATTGCCTTAACCTTTTCTGGATCAATGGCTATGCCCTTGGCAGAGATGACATGACCAAGATAAGCAACTTCTGGAATCCAGAACTCACATTTGGAGAATTTGGCATATAGACGATGCTCGCGAAGTTTCATGAGAGTGAGACGAAGATGTTCTCCATGCTCTTCCTCAGATTTTGAGTAGACAAGAATATCATCAAGATATACCACAACGAACTTGTCGAGGTATCATGGAAGACAGAATTCATGAGTCTAGAGAATGTCGCCGGTGCATTGGTGAGACCAAAGGACATGACGGTGTATTCATATAGACCGTAGCGAGTGGTGAAAGTTGTCTTAGGAATATCTTCCTTTCTGATCTTTATTTGATGGTAACCCATTCTCAAGTCCAACTTGGAGAATATTGAGGCTCCAGCAAGTTGATCAAAAAGATCATCGATACGAGGAATTGGATACTTGTTTTTGATGGTTTTCTCGTTGAGAGGACGATAGTCAACCACGAGTCTCTTTGTTTGATCCTTCTTCGCAACGAACAGAGTTGGGCATCCCCAAGCCGAGGAGCTAGGTTGAATGTATCCTTTCTCCATGTACATATCGATTTGCTCCTTCAACAACTTCAGTTCAGGAGGAGCTATCTTGTATGGATGCTTAGAGATTGGAGCAGTGCCTGGTTCAAGTTCGATCATGAACTCAACTGCTCTGTCAGGAGGCATTCCTGGCAATTATTCTGGAAAGACATCGGGGAAATCACAAACCACCGGAATAGTTTCAATAGATGGTAGAGGATTTGCATTGAGAGTGTAGAGTTGAGCAACTGGATTTTCAGCATGAAAGTAGACTATCTGGCCAGAAGGGTGTGTGATTTTGACAGACTTAGCAGGACAATCAATGACTGCTTTGTTGGCTACCAACCAATCCATCCCGAGAATGACATCAATATCTGAAGAGTGGAGACCTATCAAAGATGCCTGGAATGGAAGGTTTCCAACTGTGATCTCGATGTTCTGGCTAACTTTATTGCTTTGCCAGCTAGATCCCGGTGATTTCACTAGGAGAGGGATAGACAACTGTTCGAAGTTGATTCCACTGTTGTTTGCAAAGCATTGAGAGATGAAAGAGTGTGAAGCACCAGAATCGAACAAGACTTTAGCACGAAACGAGTTCACAAGAAGTGTGCCCATTACAACCTCTGGAGATTCTTCTGCTCCCTGGGCCTTGACATGGTTCACCTTCACAGTTCTCACGCCAAGGTCGTTGCTGTTGTAGCAACCCAACGGAGGACCACGTATTCTTGTCGGGGTCGACCTGTGGCGAGGTGGAGGTGGAAAGAGGTGCCTTTGCGGACACTTATCGGAATAGTGGCCCGACTGTCCACACTTGTAGCATGTAACAACAGAACGAGGAGTTGTTGGACCTGGCTGAGATGGAGCACCTCCTGAAGATACCACTGGGGTGGGAGGGAGGGCAAGAAATCCTGCCGGGCTTGGCAAGCAGATGGGCGGTGTTGGAGTGGTATATGGAACCCAAACTCTCCGTTTTTGTGGAGGCATGATAGCTTTCGAAAGATTAGCCTATTCACGAGAGTGCTTACGAGATTCCTCAACCAACTTGCGCCCATGCTCTTCATTTAGAGCGATGTTGACGAGGTCCTCAAAATTCTTGGCCTTGACGTTGGTGAGAGCATACTTGAGTTCCGGGTTGAGACCCCTGCGGAACTTTGCCATCTTTCTCGCTTCCGTGGAGATTTCATCTCCGGCGTAGCGAGCCAGACGATTGAACTCTCTTTGGTATTCGAGAACGTCCAGATTGCCTTGTGTGAAAGAATAGAATTCCTCACGCATTTTCTCCATGAGCCCATCGGGAATGTGATGGCGCACGAAGGCTTTCTTGAAATCTTCCCATGTGATTGGCACACTAGAACCTCTCATTTCTTGGAAATTCTCCCACCAAGACATGGATTGTCCATGGAGAAGGTAGGTCACGTAAGGAACACGGTCCTCGTCAGCCACATGAGCTACCACAAGAGTACGGTTCATTTCACGAGCCAGTCATCAGCATCCAATGGCTCGGAGGAGTTATCAAACGTGCGCGGATTGAGCTCAAGGAACTCCCCAATAGACACGCGGGCGTTGCCATTACTCCCAAGGTCTTGGTTCTGCTGCATCTGCTTTATAACTTGTGTCATCTGAGACAGCACTTTCCCCATCTCAGGTGGCAGTGTGGGTTCTTCGTCACCACTTTCCATCCTGAAGAGGATACCAAGATTAACACAGTAACCGGATAACAAAATCCAATATAAGTGCTTAAAAGGATTACTTCAGACGGTAAGAAGGTAGCATGGATCAAACATATACTACCCTCAACGTTCACCATAAATGGTTTGAGTACGAAAGGATAACTAAACATAGCTAGGAATGGATACATCAATGGACGAAAGGTTCTTGAGAGAAACATGATATTGAAGCAACATCGGGAAACTCGCGACCAAACTCCTAAGGTACGGAAGAACCCAGAACACGTGAAATCCTAACTTGAAAGTTTAGATGAGAAGGGAAACAACAACGTTGCACTTCCTTACCAGAAAAGGGGGGTGGGTGGGAAAGAAATAAAATGGCAGAATTCCTACTCTCACGTTTCATTTTTCCTATATAGCTACAAAATAGTTTCTAGACTCAACTGCGACCAGTAAAAGGGATCCTAGGCAGACAGGCTCTGATACCATTTGTCGCACCCTGGTTTCTAGGGGATACTCATCGGCCGAACTGGATAGCAGATGCTTGGATTATGGGCATAACTGCTCCCACGTCCCAGCTTCCTGGTAGGCCTGCGCTTATGCGCGACAACACAAGCCCTGCTATTCCATCGTCGATGTAAACTATCCACTAGAGACCATAGGCACTACTGTCGACGTACTTCATATCAATCACGCAGGGTACGTCAACAACGTTAAACGGAATGATACCACAACACATCTCTAAGACACAAAAGATTGAAATAAGGTTGCAAATAGCCTTCACTAAGGAAGAGAATAGCAAATACAATCATCCAGAGGACACATGTCCCAACATAGCATTCATTACATCAGCGGAAGCAAACAAGGTGTCTGAGTACAGACAAAACCAAATAGGCTTAAGAAGCCGGAAACGAAAAGACGGAGCCCATCCACGAAGTCTCTGATCCGCCCGGGTCCGCTATACTCGTCACAGCTTCGTCGTACTTCCACGTAGTAGCCTCCATGGGGATCCTCGGAATCGTCGTCTGCGTAAACCACAGCCCCAACGGGGTCAGTACAACAACGTACTGGCAAGCAAGACTCACAGTTCACCAAAGTGTAACCCGTCAACACCAAGCACAGATGCTTTGGGTTCAACGGAAGGAAGGGTGATATAAAAGATGCGGCAGCGGGCTGCACTAAACAACTACAGAAACATACTATGACTTCCGGCTAACAGAAAGGAGATAAGATAGCGTATCGTAGCCAACTACCACTAACCACCAAACAAACCCATCCTGATCTCGCCCCTTATCCAAAGAAGCAATCCGAGGATAACTCACACAGTTGGATTAATGATGAGTCAGGTTATTGTGTCAATAATTCTATTACTAGTCAAGTTATTATAGATAGGTGTACGTTGTCTGAGTACTTGTTAGCCAGTACTTTCACCAAGTCGTCACATAACCGCGGACAACACGGCTTCTCGAGAAGATTCATCCCTGCAGGGTGTGCTCCAGTACCCGTACACACTCGAGCCACCAACTAAAACTCAGGTGGACTCGACACGACTCGAACCATCTCTACAACCTGTCCTAGGAGCCACGGAGCTATAAGGTCCCGGCCAATCCGACCTAACCTAAGCGCAGGGGTGAAAACCACACCCCCCGGCACCACAGGCCTCGCCCTATATGCATCATCATCATCAACAATAACCATGGGAGCGACCCATTCATGCTTATGCGCAAATGGAACTCCCGAACTAAGTGTGGCTCTTCGGACAAACTGCGGATCAGGTCAAAGTCGATGGGGGTTCCATACTACCACCCGGATGCGGTGAGCACGCTCATCATGGATCAGTAGACAAGACCCTTTTCCTATTAGGGTCGACACTAGCAGGCCTCAAAACCACAAAGGGCCTCCTGCCGGTGCCTTATCAGCATATTATTAACAACAGGTTGATTTATTAACAACGAGCCCCCAAAACATAATAGAAGTAATAACAGAAAGTAACGGGTAACAGACTCGAGCAAAGCCACCTAAGCATGCTAGTAAGACACTGGCTCAACCAAAGGGGTGATAGGAGTGAAGGTGAGGCAATATCAAGGTTAAGGGATCCATGTGATAGGTTCCTAACAGAAACAACTACTACTAAGGCTAGCAGAAAAGAACAACGGAAAGTATCGGTAACCAATGTTGAAAGGAACACAGTGGTTCATGTGAGTGATAACTTGCCTGCAAACTCAGTAGCCTGGTACTGAGCTAAACCTCTGAAGGGGTGTCGTAAGGATCGTCGGTCTCAACGTCGTCGTCTATCCGAGAAGAAGCAAACAAACAACGCAGAGAACAAACAATCAATAACATGGCATAGTGCACAATCATGGGATGATGCATGACCATTTAATTGATGCATCAAAATAAACTAGTTGACATGGTAACACAATTTAAATGGACCCACATGCAAGTTGAGTTGCATATGAAAAGCCCATGAATTTAGGTTGAAATAATTGTTTTACAACTAATCAACAGATGAAGGTGAATTAGTATGATGCATGGATGAGGAAAACAACAAAATAACAACAATAGAACCAATTTAAAATAGGGTTTACCAATTTAGAAATTTATTTATTAATTAGGGGATTTTTGGTTCCTTAAAGGGATTACACAAAATAGTTGTTGTTTTCACCAATTTAAATTGTGCAAAACAAATAACAAAATTCATATTTGAAAAGTTTATACTTTTCTAGGTTGAAAACATATTTTGCATGTTCAAAAATAATTTATTTTGAGCAAGTTATGATTTTATCAAATTTAAATGAATTAAACAAGTATTAAATTATTTAGGCAATTTAAATTATTCAAATCATGAAACAAAATTTATATTTGAATTGGTGGTTCAAAATGGTATGGAAAACATATTTTATTTGCATGATTTGGATTAATAATGAATTAGTTATGGATTTTAGCAAAATGCAATTGAATTATTTGAATTCAAATTTGAATTGCATTTTGAAACAGAAAACAAATGCTACCAATAGATAGATAATTGAATTTGGTGCAGTGTACATATTTTATTCTTATTATTTGGGTCTGTGAAATAAAAGTTATGTGAGTTTTTAGTTTAGGGAATATTCTGAAAAAGAATTGGACTGATATTGAAAATAAAAAGGGCAGAAAGATAAAGGCACCGAGCAGTGACCTACACAGGCCACTGCCAGTGGGGCCATCTCCTGCGTGGTGCCTAGGTGGCCTCCAGGGTCCATGACGCGTGGGCCCAACGCGGGGCGCGCAGAAGGAAAAAATTGGGGAGGCAAATGCCTCCCCTGGGATTCGATCCCGCAACCTATGGGGCGAGCGAGAGCGCGTGTGGCCAGTTGGGCTGGATTCAGTTTGGTGTTAGGAAGCAGTAGCGAAGCTGGTTAACATGTAATTTCGTCAGGTAAGTTTTTTTTTTCTAACTGAACTTCTCTGAATCTCTGTTGTGCGTGCAGGGTTCAGATAGCTAGCGACAGAGATCGCTCGGAGGCACAGCGCACAGGGGGCGGCCGGCGATGGTGCTGCTCGCGCTGCCCGCGGTGAGCTGCCGCGGGTGGCCGGAGAGTGCGACTGCCGGCCGGTGGGCGGCTGCTGCGAGCAGAGAGGGGAGGAGGCGAACGAGGAAGGGGATGCTTACAGCGAGGGCTGAAGGAGACGGGGCGGACGGCTGACGAACGGTGGCGGAACCGGAGTTGGCGGCGGAGCTCCGGCGATCCACGGGGAAGGCCGAGGCGGCGAGGGAGAGGGCGGCGTGCCGGTTCCGTTCCCGGCCCAAGCGCGCCGGGCGGTACCGGGGCGCCGGCGGCGAGCCGGAGAGGGAAGGCGGCGGTGGTGCTCTCGGGACTAACAGAGAAAACATGGAGGAGAAGCAGCGAGAGGGAAAAGGGGGAGGAGATGGAGGCGCTCGAGGGAGAAGGAGGGTGGAGGAGACTAGGGCACGGGGGAGAGGTGCTCGAGGTCTTAAGGGGGAGGGAGCTCGGGATCGCCGTTTGATCTTGCACCTCGACGTGGGCAAAGGCATCTGCCTGCCGTACGGAGGTAGAAGAACACGTGAGGGGTACCAGGCCTAAGGGCACTTGGGCTGGCCCAATTGGGCTGCATGCCCTATTCCCCTCCTTTTCTCTTTTGTTTTTTTTTCTGTTTATTACTTTTTTTTTGCAGATTTGGAAAAAGAGAAAAACAAATAGTTCTAGGGTTAGCAAAAATTTTGGGGCAAATTTTTTACTGCTTTATTTTTGTAACAACCTTGAAAATTAACTTTTGTTTTCCAATTATTTAATTGATGTTATTGTTTGGAAATTAAGTGATTTGAACAATTTTGGTATCAGAAAGAAATAATGGAATGTTAAGCCAATTTAAGTTTTGATAACAATTTTGGTGGAATCAATTGTTGGTTTGTTTTGTAGTTTTTATTTGACACATTGTAACATAACAAGTATGACAATAAATTAATTTTAATGTTTTGTTTGGAATTCAAAATAGAAAACAGCTGGAAACTATGAGATCAAATTCAAAGCAATGCAAACAAAAATCAAATGAATATGATGACATGATGCAAAGCAATAATAAAACAAGAAACAAAACATCTAGGGGGAGATTTTCATACTTGGGATGTTACACTCCTCAACATCAAGACACAAATCCGCTCCCTTAAGGGCCTGGGCACCTCCATGGTGTCTACTGGTATCAAGTTGCACAAGCTCTTCTGGCCCGAGAAGGACGTCCCGGAAACCTTCCGCGAAATTGCAGAGCACCTGGATGAGGTTAAGGTGGAGCTCAAAAAGTGGCGTGCCTCCGCAGCTCGGGCAGGAGCTGAAGAACTGCTGCACTTCATCCTGTCCTGGTACGAGAACCTGGATCTCGACAGGATTGGTACTCGCCGCAACGACTCCAAGTGGACCGATGATCCTGATTGCGTCGCTCGCCGAAAAGAGGTGGCTTATGAGCTCGCCTCCTACGTCGACACCAGCTTCTTCATCGACGGCCCCACCGAGCCTGATACGGATGTTGTTGAAGAGGACGATTAAGAGGATGATGACTTTGATGACGAAGACTTGGCCGAGTTCGAGGAGGGTGCCGAGGATGAGGGATCCGAGCAGAAGGAGGCCAAGGGGACAGAGAGGAACGAGCGGGAAGGCAATGTTGAGGACTCCGGGTTGGCAGCCAACCCAGAGGCCAAGCAGCCGCAGCCCGCCGCGCAGGAGGCCACCAGCACCACCGAGATGGTGATCTAAGACCTAGCTCCTGAGTTGGGCGTGACTGGGGCTGCGCCATCCGGCATCTACCCTCTGCCCAGCACTCAATCTACTCCATCCTCCAACTCTGCGACGGATCCCATCTCCGCGGCTATAGCAACTTCCACAGCTACTGCTTCCGAGTCAACTGCGCCTACCAACACCAACACGGACACTACTGCTTCTACTGCTGTTTAGTTCCTGCATGTCTTATCTCCAAACACTTATCAGATCCCCGGGATGCCGGGTGCAGATGTAATCGATACAATTTTAAGTCTTAAGTCGTTTGCTACTCAGTTTTATTTGTTTAACAAATTAGCAACTCTGGCTCAATGCCGGGTTGCGTTTCAATGCAAGTCCCCGAGTTGCATTTTTCATTCACTTGTTCTCTTTGTCTTTGCTCTTACCTGCCACTTGTGGCTTTTAGGTAGTCGAGTCACAAGATTTCAAAGTTCAAGTTTCAGATACTCAGCCACTTAGAAAATTGCATGGTAACGCTGCCCACATCTTAGCCGAAAAGAGAGACAACAGTAAAAAAACACCCTACTCGGTTGCTACACCTCTCTTTTCCTCATTAATTTTTCGTGTGCTCATTGACCTTTGGCTTGTTCTCTTGCTTGCCATGAAGCCGGGTTGCGGACAGCAGCAGAGTCGAAGAGTTGGCCCTTGGGTTTCAACACATTACTAGATATGCTTATGAAATTCTAAGTAAAGCAACCGAGTAGACAAAGTAAAACAGTGTAGAACAACACAGAGCAAATTTGGACAAGGGCAGTCCCCGAGTTTGAATTCGGAGTGTCGACTAGAATTTTAACTCGGTTAAGGAGATACATACAACTTTTTGCTCATGAATGAAAACGGTGGAGTAGAGCTACATTCCAAGGGCGCTTGGAATCCTCTCCAGGTTTATCTGGCCTGTTCTTCTGAGGTGCCTGTGCGTCAACTAGATAGTAGGCATCATTGTGCAGAGCCTTGCTCGCAATGAAAGGCCCTTCCCACGGAGGGGACAGCTTGTGCATCCCGGCCGTGCGTTGCACGATCCTAAGGACCATGTCTCCTTCTCGAAAAACCCTTGGGTTCATTTTCCGGCTGTGATAACGCCTCATGTTTTGCTGATAAATAGCTAAGCGTGACAGAGTTAACTCTCTTGCTTCTTCTAGCAGGTCAACGTCATTTTCTCGAGCTTCTCTCGCCTCCGCCTCCGTGTAGAGGGTTACTCGGGGCGAGTCATGCTCTAGGTCAGTGGGCAACACGGCCTCAGCTCCATATACCAGGAAGAATGGTGTGTATCCGGTTGATCGGTTAGGGGTAGTCCTTAGACTCCCCAACACCGCCGGCAACTCATCCAGCCAACAAGAAGGGGTTCGCTGTAATGGCTCAATCAGCCTTGGCTTTATCCCGGATAGGACCATGCCGTTTGCTCTTTCAACTTGCCCATTGGAGGCAGGATGCGCAACAGATGCAACATCTAGCCGAATCCGCTTCTCTCTGCGGAATCTTGCGAATGCACCCTCAGCAAAGTTTGTGCCATTATCAGTGATGATGCTGTGCGAGTAGCCGTATCTCAGAATAACATCCTTCAGGAAACTCACTGCTGTGACTCCATCACACTTCCGAATAGGCTTGACCTGAATCCACTTGGTGAACTTGTCAACCATGACCAAGATGTGAGTCATGTTGCCTCTAGTTGGCTTGAAAGGACCCACCATGTCCAAACACCACACAAAAAACGACCAAGTAATGGGAATGGTCTTCAACTCTCCTTCCTCTGGCTCAACGCAGTGTTGCAGCACGCCAGTAGGACTCCTTCTGTGCAGCACCTTGTTGATGATTGTGTAGCCCTTGGATCTTCTCTGTATCTGTCTGGTTGTTACCTCGTCACTTGGCAATGTTCCATCCATTAGAAAGGATAATATGGGCAGAGCCCAACTCGGTGTCTCCCGGGTGGGAAACACTGGTTCGTCCACTTCCATTGGATCAGCTACCAAGACCTCTTCTGAGTTGGGGGCGAGTCCCCGAGTTCCTGAGTACTGAGAAATGATCCCCTCAATGAATGCGACAGTCCCCGAGTTGAATGGAGAAGTTCCCGGGTTGCAGGTGCCAGTCCCCGGGTTGGAGACGAAAGTCCCCGGGTTCTCTTTTGCAGCCTCCCAGTCAATCTCCATGGGCACAGCTTCTTCTCCCAGCAGAGATGGAACAAAGATAGATTCCGAGTTGGGGGATGGCTTGATAGATGGCTTTCTCAAATGCTCCAAGGCAATCCCAGCCGGGATAAACTGCCGAGAAGACCCCAACTTGGACAGCTCATTAGCTGCATCATTCTCAGCTCGGTGTATATGATGAAACTCACATCCTTCAAAAAATCCAGTCATGGTTTGCACCAGAAACCGGTAGGACGCCATGTTGGCATCCAAAGCATCCCAGGTGCCGGATACCTGCTGAATTACCAAATCCGAGTCGCCATAGCATACGATACGCTGCACCCCAATCTTCTTGGCTACCCTCAGGCCATGTACCAGTGCCTCATACTCGGCCACATTGTTAGATGCTTTGAAATGGATCTGCAGCACGTACTTTAGTTGATCTCGCTTGGGTGACGTGAGCACCACACCAGCGCCAAGGCCTTCCTTCACTTTGGAGCCATCAAAATGCATCTTCCAGTAGTTGGTTTCCGACAAGGGAGGATCATATTGCATCTCGGCCCAATCCACCAAGAAATCTGCCAGATTTTGTGACTTGATTGCTTCTCTTCTCGCGTACAGAGGAGTGTACGCGGCTAGCTCGATTGCCCACTTGGCTACCCGGACGCTTGCTTCCTTGTTGCCCATGATCTCCGAGATGGGAGCAGTACTCACCACTGTGATGGGATGCTCTTGGAAATAGTGCTTGAGCTTCTTGGCACCCAGGTACACGCCGTAAGTCATCTTCTGGTAATGAGGGTAGTTTTGCTTGGAGCTGGATAGCACCTCGCTAAGATAATACACTGGCTGCTGCACCTTCTTTCCTTCATCTTCTCTTTCCACCACTATCACCACGCTGACTACGCGGTTGGTTGCTGCAATGTACAGCAACATTGGCTCCGTGGGTAGCAGGCTAGACAGGATGGGTGCGCTACCCAGCATGGTCTTGAGTTCTCTGAATGCCACATCGGCTTGAGATGTCCAGACAAACTTATCACTCTTCATCATGAGCTGGTAAAGAGGCAAGGCCTTCTCACCCATTCTTCCCAGGAAGCTGCTAAGAGAAGCCAAGCACCCGGTAAACTTTTGCACATCCTTCAGTGATCTCGTCAAAGACATGCTCTCTATAGATTTTATCTTTGAAGGATTGGCCTCAATGCCCCGACTGGATACCAAGAAGCCAAGTAACTTGCCAGCCGGGACGCCAAAGGTGCATTTAGTCGGATTCAGTTTCATCTTGTACTTGCGCAGGTTAGCAAAAGTGTCCTCAATATCACTAAGCAGAGTATGTGTTTCTTTCGTTTTGATGACAATGTCATCTACGTACACCTGCACATTTTTGCCAATTTGATCATGCAAGCATTTCTGCATGCATCTCTGATAGGTAGCCCCAGCATTCCGCAACCCAAAGCACATGACGCGATAGCAATAAGCCCCGTACGGGGTAATGAAAGCAGTCTTTATTTGATCAGCCGGATTAAGAGGTATTTCGTGGAAACCAGAGTAGGCATCAATGAAAGGCAAAAGTTCACATCCGGCAGTGGAATCGATCACCTGATCTATGCGGGGTAACGGGAATGGGTCCTTGGGGGAGGCCTTGTTCAGGTCGGTGTAGTCCACGCACATGCGCCATGCAGTCTCGGCCTTGGGATCTTCCTTCTTCTTCTCAACCATAACCGGGTTGGCTAGCCAATCCGGATGCAGCACCTCAATGATAAAACCGCTTATCAGCAACTTGGTGATCTGATCACCGATAGCTTTCCTCCTCTCATCACCAAAGCGGCGCATAGCCTGCTTAACTGGCTTGGCGTCGGGACGCACGTGTAGCGAGTGTTCCACCAACTCCCTTGGGACACCCGGCAAGTCCTCATTAGACCCGGCAAGTGGATGAGCTCGCCTTCCAATTTCTCGCCCAACCCGGCGCCAATGATGGCAACATGGTCTGGGAACTCAGGGTCCACCTGCACCTTCTTGGTTTCTTGGGAGGCCTGGAAAGCTGCTCCATAGTGAGTACCCGGCATGCCAGGCATGCCGACTTGCGCTGCTTGAGCCATAGCAACCACCTCGTGTATCTTCTTCTTCTCAGCAGCAATGACCATGGACTCTGCCAGCAGAGAACCAGTAGACGCACACTCCAAAGAGCGCTTGTAATCACCCGAGATGCTGATGACTCCATTGGGACCAGGTAGCTTCATCTTCAGGTAGGCTGCATGGGTTAAGGCCATGAACTTGGTGAGCGCAGGCCTACCGAGTAGAGCATGGTAGGGGCTTTGAAGATCAACCACTTCGAACTGTAGGCACTCGGTGCGACAATTCTCCCTGGTGCCGAATAGGACATCTACCCAGATGCGGCCGATCGGAGCACAAGATACTCCCGACACAATGCCATGGAAATTATTCCTGCTGGGTAGCAGCATGTTCTCGGCAAGGCCGAGCTTCTCCAGGCTATCTCGGTACATGATGTTGATGCTGCTGCCGTTATCAATCAGCACTTTGCTGAACCGGACATTCTCGTGGTCCCCAGGAATGTGGAATCCACCACCAGAGCATATGTACCCGGATTGGGCATCACCTTCGGATGAACAGCTCTGGACCAAATAATCTCTTGCTCGCACCAGTGCAGATAGTGAGGCACAGCTGGGATCACTGCATTCACCTCCATCGCGCGCCTGTGCAGCGACTGCTTGTCGTCTGGCTCGATGGTGAACACCATGTAGATCTCATGGTGTTCCTGGTACTGGTTGCGGTCTCCACCACCATTGTTGCCGTTGTTGTGGTTGTTGTTGTTCCTGTTGTTGTTGTTGTTGTTGCGGTTACGATCATTGCAGTTGTCGTAGTTGCGGTTGGCTCCCTGAGCCACTTGGTTCACGTTCTCCCTTCTCGGATTCACTGCAGGCCTGGGAGCAGCTACCCGAATAGGCTGCACATTGGCATTCGCAGGCGGCAGAGGAGGAGGAGGGGGCAGCTGACCAAAGCCTTCACTCTTGATGCGGTCCCACCAGCTACACTGCCGGGTAGTGTGGTTGGCTGGCCTACTCGGATGCCGAGTATGGAAGCTACATGGCCCAACCTTCATGTTCTCAAAGATAAATCTCTGAGCATCTCCGCTGTCCGGGTCTTGGTTCATAGCATTCACTTCTTCGGCATCATACCGAGTATCAGGTCGGTCACCTCTGCGCTTGTTTCTGAAGTCCTGGCATCTGTGGCCGTCATGGTGCTTCCTTCTCGGCTCGAATGCATCGAGTAACGGCTGAGTAGGGTCTCCGAGTGCATACATATCAGCAATCTTGATTGTCTCGGCGAGCGTACTCGGCATCTCTCTCTGGAGCTTTTGCCACAAAATGCTGCCATGCCTGCAGCCCTGAGCAAACCAGGCGATTGCCTGTGACTCATTCACACCCTCGCAGGTGTTCCTCGGTGTGCTCCACCGAGTAAGGTACTCTCGGTCAGTCTCCTCTTCTTGCTGCTTGCAAGCTGAAAGCTGCTACGGCCTATTCGGCCTCTTGTATGTGCTGGTGAAGTTGCTGATGAAGGCTTCCGAGAAGTCAAGCCAGCAGTTGATATTTTCCTTGGGCAAGTTGTTCAACCAGATCCGGGCAGGGCCCTCCAGCATCTGGGGGAACGTATCTCACGGCCCATCTCCGGTTGCCGCCTGCAATGTGCACAGCGGTAACATAGTCGCTTAGTCAGTCTTCCGGCTTGGTGCTGCCATCGTAGCACTTGGTACCTCTAGCCAACTGGAACTTGTTCACAGAAGGTTCTCCCATGATGCGGTTTCCAAAACAAGCTGGGCCGGGAGGTCCCCTCGTCTCCATCTGTGCTGACCGATTAATCCGGTCCAACTTGTATCTTGCGTCGCTGGGCTCCAGCATGCGGTCACCCAAACGATCAGTGATGTATCTTGGGTCAGCGTACCCGGCCATCTCCATTGCCGAGTACCCATCGTCGTAGCGGTCTTGCGGCCACTACCACCACTGCGTGCGGCTGCACAGCAGCTGGCTGCCGCACTCTCTGCTGGACCGGGTTGGAAGCATGATGCCGCGACGTTCCCGTGCGGTTTCCTCCTTGCCCCTTGTTGTGAGCTTTAGTGGCTTGATAGCCTGCTCCTGCAGAGTTTTGTTTCTGACCGGGCTGCCGCGCCACAGCGTGCTGTTTTCCGGCGCCAGCCGGGTCGTACACCTGCATTTGTTTGCTCTTTCCAGGGTTCACACTATGGTCCCTCTCATTGCCAGGAAGCGGCGATGAGGCATGATCCACAGATCTGACCGCATGCGAGTGGACGACCTGAGAAGCGCCAGCTCCCGGATTGGCTTTCCGGAACTCCTCATTCTGCCTGCAAGCTTCTAGCACTAGCTCATTCAACCTATCCTGCTGCCTAGCGCGCGCGTCACCAGTGAGATGCGGCAACTCAGCAGACTGCCTCTGCAGCCCTAAGAGTTTTGGCGGGGGAGCTATATTTGGGCCTAGTAGCAGTGTTCAAACTAGCAGTTTGGCTAGCAACCCTACCATCTCTAGCTAGCTCAGCGCCTAAGTTGCGACGGATAACGCCTATGTTGCTAGGCAGCCTAGAAATGGGAGTAAAGCCGTGTGCTCTGTTGTACTCGTTTTGATCTAGGTTAAGCTCAAGCCTAACCTTTTCCAGCTCCTGGGACTCCGCGAGTAGCGCTTGACGTTGTTTCTCGAGTTGCGCCCCCAATGTCATGAGCTCGAGCTCGGTGGGAGGCGGCATGCCCAGCTGCTCGGTGGCGCCACAGCGAGCAACTGGTATAGCCGCGGACGTGGAAGGAGCCACGTAACCCGGAATGTTTCGGGGCATGTCGTAGGGCTTGTGGACCCTTGCGCCAGCCGGCTTCTCGATGACTTCCGTGGTAGCGGCCGCGACTTTCCCGGCATCAATAGCCGGGTCTGTCATCATCACCTCCACGCTGTCCGCAGAGCAGCCAGAAGGCTTCCCGCGGGCAGCGAGTACAGCAGGAGGATCTTCCGCGATGAGCACCTCCTCCGGGAACTCGCGGATGACGGTGGTGGCGACGTAGACCAGATGCGCACCGAATGAAAGCACCGAGCCGCCTGCTGGCACGTTCCTGCCGCCGAAATCTTCGGCGTTGTTGGTGAAGAAATCGAAAGAGCCGATTCTGTGGACAAGGCCACAGACCACACGCTCTCCCGAAGCAGAAATCGGTCCCGTCCGAATATGGACCCCAGCCAGCGCCGCTGCTGGCCCCACGGTGGGCGCCAACTGTCGAGGTGTGGAGAAGACAGATGCCATGGGATGGCTTAAGTTTGGGGCCGATGGACGCTGTAGGTATCCGGGGAGGGATCGCACGACGAGTAGCCGCGCTCATGTATCACTGCAAACAACAAGAACTACCCAGGTTCGGGGCCCTCGTGTGGAGGTAACACCCCTACTCCTGCCTATCTCTCTGTATGTATAATCTCCGAGTAGCCACAGTACGACTTTGCCTCTAAGCCGAGTAGCCACTCTACTGCTCTCTCTCGCTCTCTAGTGCTAGCTCTTGTAATAAATGCGATCTGAGGCAACGTCCCTCGCGCAGGAGGGGGCAGGGCGCCTTATATACTGGTGCCCAGCCGAATAAACAAAGACTAAAAGATACAACTGATGGGACATGCCTACTGTGAAGCAGAGCATGCCTCCGGCTTCTCGCCGACGCGGGTGCGGGAAGTGGCCGCGCCGTTTGGCTGATGGGACTTTTCCACCCTGTCAGTCACACAGAGTAGGCCCCTCGACATGTCCTGTCCCCGCTGTCAGTGACAGGAAATGACAGGCGCCTACCTCACTGTAGCCACGCCGTTGCGCGGATAATCATGTGCTCCGTAAGTTGAACCGCACACCTGTACGGCTGCAGGATCTCCGTGATCTTGTCAGAACGGCTCCATTGACTTCTTGCCCGAGTAGGATTGCAGCCCATCTACTCGGACCACCTGACCGCTACCCGGACGATTATAATCTTTCTCCTTATCTCTTCTTGGCCTTCAATAGTTATGACCGAATAGAAACTACCGGGTAGAGGGTACCCGGGTAGCCGTCTACCCGGTCAATGGCACTTTGACCTTCGCTTTATCACTTGCCTTACCCCTACTCGGGGGTAGCCCCCCGACAATTTTGCAGGTCCGTCAAACATCATGCTCAAATACCGTGCGCATATAGCATCACTCACCTCTAAAATCTCCATTGCCATCTCGTAGCCCTCTATCCAATCTGAAGATACCATATCCTTAGTGTAATTCACAACCTTGCGAGGTCCTTTAAAATCAACGGGTATCCTCTCATTTCTGATTACGGGTCCCAGACATTGAATTCCAATCCTTCGAGTTCTGGTCGTTGTCGGGTTAGAAACTGGGTTTTGGACTAGAGCCTGAACAGGGTCCGGGATTCTGTTCACAGTTCTCGTTTGCCTGTGTCATGTATTTATTACCCCAGGAGCGTGTGAAACTGCCTGTCTGGGCTGAGCCGGTTGCTGTTGCCAGTTTGTGTTACTAGAACCGGCTGGAACGGGTGAATTTGTGTGCTAGCTCCTCGGTAGAGAGTTCCTGTTGTTGCATGGCGTGGAGTGAATTTCTTCTTGTTACTATAATTCATCTGCTGAGTTGCCGCAGTCTGTAACATCTCAATTGCACTCATCGCTTCTACCCCCAACAAGTTGTTTGCATCAACTGGAATTTGAGCTCAACTATTGTTCGCCGTCCAAATATTATAAATCGGGTTGTTAAAGTGCCCCTGAGGTGTATGGAAACGCTCGGGTTGCTGCGGTATAGGCTATTGATAGACCGGATTTTGCACCGGGTTAACATGTTGGTGAACTGTTGGCTGGAAACGCACCGATTGGACTGGTGGTTGCACTGGGTTATGAACTGGCTGAGCCGGCTGCACTTGAGGTGGAACTGGATGTGGTATCGTTTGAACTGGCGGAACCGGGTTTGAAGGACCCGGAGTACTTGCCAGGGACTAGAAAAGATTCAGAAGGTTTGTTGGCCCGAGTCCTACCCCAAAGCCAGCATTTAGCCGGGTCTGGTGACGCTTGTGTCGAATTGAAGCCAACTCCCTTTGGCGGAAACTTAGATGAATTCCTTCCGCATCCAAACGTGTTGCTTCATCAGTAACACCTGAGCGTGCTTTATCTATGCAGGTTACCTCAGTCTAAATCTCCTGGCGAGCGCGAGTTAATTCTTCTCGAAGTCTCGCGATATTCGTGTTACGCTCAGTCAGGTTTTATAGATTAATTGATGTTGCTAAGAGCTCGTTCAGCGAGTCCAATGTTATTATCAATTCAGGCCTTGGTACATACGGAGTTGGTGCTGCTGGATCAACTACTGGATCAGCTGGTCCGGATCCCGCTGCCCTTGGAGCTCCATGAAACGGATTTGATCCAAAAACAGTATTTGTAACTAAATTTTCACTAGAATCATACCTGGGCTTTGCAGGCCGGGCTTGTCCTTCCATATAGACAGTTGTATGTTGAACTGTTTCTTCAAAACTCTCCAGTTCCCATTCAAGGTTTCCTCCCAATCAATTTTCAAAAAGTTGGTGGATAGAACCTGTTTCATCCTGGTCATTGTTGTTGCCGACCAAAGATTCTCCTTCTGAATGCACAATCGGGCTTCTCCAGAAACTGAGTCAGAATCCTGATCCGGCTTCGGTCCGGTTCCTCCTAAGAAGCCGACGAACACGTGAATTCCACCGAAGAGAACTCAAAAACTGGATTTGACGAAAGTGAACTCTGATCCGCCACGTATCATGGTTATAATAATTTCCACACCGACTCTTCCTAAGCCGGCCAATCACGAGCCTCTCGATCCCTGGTAGGGATCCTTCCAAAAAAAACGACACTTCCACGAGCAGGTCCCACGGTGTGTGCCAACTGTCGTGCGACTGTCACGGCAGGTGTCCTCATGTGAGAACTAGATTGTGAGGCCATTTCTACTGATCGAAGTCTCGAAAGGGTTAAGGTGGAAACAAGAGATGTATTGAGGGTAACACCTACTCCTGCTTTCTTACTATTTGAAAATCAAGGTCTCGATTACAAGGAGCGATTCTGACTTCCGATGTATCAAGAATTATTGCTATCAACTAGAACATGTCTTTCTACGTCCTAGGGACTCGCTTTATATAGCTGACCAGTCTCCAAGGTTACAGGAGAATCCGGGTTATACCCGTCACCGGAGTCCTAGTAAGATCCGGCCTCCTGGTTCCCAGTCGGTTCATACCGTGATCCGGATTAATCAGTCCAGGTCCGGCTCGCCCCGCCGGCCTTGGGCCGCCACGTTGAGTCCTTGGCCTTCTGGCCTGATCACCTTGCTCCACTGGGTTATGTTGGGTCCCTCTGATCATCCTTTTGGCCTTCCGGGTCTTCAAGAATCCTTCCGAGTCTTTCTTTTCTGAACCTCCTGGATATAAACCGGACTGATGATTATGAACCAGTTATGTGAGAATTCGGTTCCTGGGAGAGGATTCTCGGGTACCCCCTTATCATTTCCCCAACAGTTCCCATGTTTATCTAAACTTTAGGTAACTTGCTAAATCTCCCTCTGTAAATAGTTCAATTAGATATTCTAGGGTTGTACTTGCTTGTTGTAGTGTAGTAGTGCTTCTAGCTATTGTAGAACTGCATGTCTTGTGCTTGTTTTGCAAATTACATTGATTTTGTCAATGAAAACTCTCTGTAATTATATTACAGTGCTACTCTAACTTAAGAGATGTACCACTTCATGTAGGTTACTTTAATGGCCTGATAAAATTAGGATTATTGTTTTCTTTATCTGCACTGTCTTTTGAGATGGATTCACTCCCACTCGTTAGTCAATAGTGCAGGTGAATGGTATAGATCTCATTTTCATCATTCGTGAATGTCACAACCATGCTGCAATCCAATAGGGTTCCTCCCTATGCCCTGGTATGCTTAGCATTGGAAACCATGTATGATTTCCTTTACTTTCTTCCCTTGTGCCTCTTTTGTGTAATCTAAAATTCTGTAACTTACTTCCTTGTGAAGTTTTGCAACAAAACAATTCCTTTGCTCTCTGTCCCTTGTGTTGACTTCTAGTGATGTGCTAGAATGCATAAAATTAGGATTATGCCTGATGACTCCTGTGTGGAGTTACACATGCATAAACCTTCTTTAAATTCTTTTTTGTGCTTCTAGGAATTATCTAAGCATAGTTGTAACCAAAATCTCTTCTGGTAGCTTATCTTATTTGAAAAACTGATAAGAACATATGCTATATCCCTTAAGATAATCCTAGAAAACTGATGAGAATGTATAGCCCTTAATTCGTATACCTTTCCTATTGATCTCACCTCTGTGTATGCCCAAGCTAATGCTCGTTGCTTTATAGCAGTAAGCTAGCTTATGTATGCTCTCACTCTTCTAAACTAGTTAAGAGATAACCTATTGTTGTAGAGAAGCTTGGTCTTGTGCCTCTAGTAAATCTTCTTCTTGTGCTTAGCATGCTCCTCTTCGCTCCTTGACGTAATTCATAGTTCTAGGAATTGAATTGCAGTGTGTGAGTTGTGTGTGTGCTGTGATATTGTGTGTAATCTTTGTCTGTCGACTGCAATGCCCTATTTATAGGTTTTTCACTACGTATCTAGCCTTGACACCAGGATAACTTGCGCGTGTGAGTAAACTTCTTATCTCTGGGTCCCCTGGTGTCGCGGGTCGAAACGCGGACACCGGGGAAGACAACCTTCCTCCCGATTTGTTTGGCGAAGGGGCGTTGGCGAGCTCGGCGCCACAGCTGGAGGCAATGGTCCTAGAAGAACAACATGCACAAGCTTTTTTTTACCCAGGTTCAGGTCATCCAGAGATGTAAACGCTACGTCATGCTTGTGTGATCTTGATTGTCGGGTAGATGGATGTTACGACGATGGATCTCTCTCTCTTCGCCAACCTCCTCTTCAGATGGACTTGGCCTTCCTTTCCTCCTGCATGCATTACAGATGTCCTCTGTTGTGCCATCGGGCCGACAAGGTGGCGCTGGGGAATATAGAGGTTGTGACAGCTCGCCTTTGGATGGACAGACGCCGTGCCACCCCTGGCGTGGACTGGATGGTCGCGCTGTCTCGCTTAGGCTCGTACCCCAGCTCGGCTATGCCCGTGCTTCGAGTGGGAGGCGACACACGCCCTGCAGGTGTCATCCCAATGTTCCTCAGTGCGCGGGAATCGTAGGATCCCCCAGGCGGACCGTATGTCTTCCCGTGGGAGTTGCTCGTGCCTGCCCGGCTGCCCTAGTCGGGTGCCTCTCTGCCCTGTCTCGTTGATTCTGAGTCGTGCTTGACCATTTTCCTTCGGGAGTGGATCATCAGTATCATAGATGGAATCTAGTTAAAGAGGGAAGAGCATATATGTCGTGTGTTTCATCGTCCTACGAGGCCTGTCTTCATCATACCTAGGGGTGGGAACCGGCAGTAGCCCTCGGGCGTGGCCGACGCGGCGAGGAAGGGCTCAACACACCGGTAACCAAGGCCGTGACCCCGTCGTCATTCCACGCCCGGAGTTTGACTGCCTGCGTGTGGCACACTGCCACGGTGAAGGGATCTCCTCCGACGCGGCTAGGTCCTCCGGCGCCTCCTCCTCTGAGGCGTGGGTCCTCGTGGCGCCCATGGACAGCTACGATGCGGGCGCCTTCAGCTCTGACATCTCGCCCATGAACTTCGTGGAAGACGGTAACATAGAACGCGTCGTCGCCATGATTTGCGCCCGCTCCGGACGGGACACTGTAGTGACATGGTTGGGTTAGGGGGAGATCAGATTCAGAGTTGGGACACGCCCCGTTCGTCCGTGAACGTGATACAACCATACACAAATACAGTGCTACCATCGGTCAATCTATCCCGTCCAGAGACCAGAAGAGAAGGGGAGTAAAGAGCAACTCCACGTGCCCCTTCGTCCCTCTTAGGTGATTAGGGTTACAGTGGCGATTGGCGGTCGTATATCTTGATTGGCGGAGCACAAAGAACAAGAGGAGGAAGATGGTAACATCCCCGTCCTTTGCCCCCTCGGGTGGTGCTGCTCCGTCACCAAGGACTGCACGTGCACAGATCGAGGAAGCGATGGGAAAATTGGATCTTAAGGAGGAAGAGGCTACACCTTTGATCATGGAGGATGATGATTTGGAAGCGCCACGGAAGTGGCTTCTGGCTGGAAGGATTTTGTTCAGGAACTTGTTTCACCTCCAAACAATTTCCAATGCCTTGCGCCCTACTTGGGGGAACCCGAGAGGGTTAGTTTTTCGTCCACTGGGGGAGAATACGTTCGTGGCGGAATTCGAGTCTCAATGGGAAAGAGATCGTGTGTGGGATGGATCGCCGTGGCACCTCAATAAAAACGCGGTGATCCTCTCCAAATTTGAGGAGTGGATGAAGCCATTTGAGTTAAGGTTTGACAAGCTGGAGGTATGGGTGAGAGTGTTGAATCTGCCCTATCATTATCTGACGAACAACGAAAGAGGTCTGGAAATAGCACAACAAATTGATGCAACGGCTTCTATGGTCCAGGTGGATCCGGTGGGTGGTTTTCTGAGAGCTAGGGTTACAATTGATGTCAATAAACCGCTCAGAAGATGGATTCTGATAGATTCGGCTAAAAGGAAGTGTCGGGACTGGTATGGTATCAACAAATCCCACACTTTTGTTTCTCTTGTGGCCGATTGGGGCATGCCGATCCTTTCTGCCCGGCGCCGGGAAAGAGATATGATAATGGTGAGATTCCTTTAAAACCAAGTCTTAGAGCTCCTGAAGATTGGCGTAAGGCCAATTCTGGTGAGAGTTCTACGAAGGAAAAAAGGGAATCTCAGGGTTCACGTCGTGGACCGCATAGTACAGAGGATGGCTCGGAAAAGTAACAAGATGTTACTTCTCCTATGCATAAGAACAGTTTTAGTACAAACGCAAGGGAGGACCGAATCATGTTTATCGTCAGGTTGACATGGATGGATCCTTGCCTGTCAAGGGGAATGAACTGATGGTTATTCAGGAAAAACTGATGTGGCTGGAGGTGGTGGAATATCGACTGAGCTAAACAATGAGAGGCACCGAAAGAAGAAGAATCCGACCCCTCCCAACTCTGAAAATTCGGCAGTGGCTGCGGAGCAGCACTGCCCGACACAATGCATTGTTTGAGTCTGAACTGTCGCGGGCTTGGGAACCAGGCGACAGTTCGAGAGCTTCGCAAGGTGGTGAAGCAAGAAGGGCCCTCTCTGTTTTTTGTGATGGAAACAAAGATCAGGGGAAAAAGAGTGGAAGAGCTGAGAAATACATTGGGTTTCTCAGGCTGTTTTGCAGTTGACAGCGATGGATTGAGCGGTGGCGTGGGTCTTTTTTGGACCTCTAATGTTTCTGTTGCTGTGCAAAATTGTAGCCTCTCTCACATCGATGCTCATGTGACAAAGGGCACCAAAATGTGGAGGTTTACAGGTTTTTACGGGGAACCGAGAGCTGAAAACCGACACCATAGTTGGAGATTCCTGCGTACTTTGAATGCAATTAGACATGAAGCTTGGCTCTGCATGGGCGATTTTAACGAGGTTGTAAGTGCTGAAGAGCAATTTGAGATGAATGTTCGCCCTGAGAGGCAGATGCGTGGCTTTCGTGAGGTGCTAGAGGATTGTTCCCTCCAAGATCTGGGGTGGAAGGGTGTTCCCTTTACATGGGATAATAAGCAACAAGGCAGGGCGAATGTGAAGGCTTTTCTTGACCGAGCGGTTGCCAATTAAGAATTTCTAGATTTGTATGTGTACACGAGTGTGAAGCATATCAGTTTGATTGAATCAGATCATTGCTATGTGATGGTGGAGCTAAAATCATTACTATCATACCAGATATCTGGTGTTTCTCGAGGTTTTCGGTATGAAAATGCTTGGCAATCCCATGTTGATTATGATAGGTTTGTTCGCGACATGTGGCAGGCAGGGTCTGGACAGCGAGGATTGCTAGGGGTAGTGAAAGCCCTGTCCTCGGTTCAGCGTGATCTTGGAGCATGGGGATCAAAAGAGTTTGGTGACATGTCCAAGAAAGTCATTAAGCTACAAAAGGGGCTAGAGCAGCTGCGCATCGCTTCGGTGCAGAACGATGATGCTAGAGAAGAAGCAGCTGCTGCGAAGCAGTTGCAGGAAGCTCTGCGACAAGAGGAAGTGTGGCTTAGGCAACGTTCGCGGATCCGATGGCTGCGAGAGGGTGACAGAAACACATCGTATTTTCAGGCCCAAGCTCGTCATCGAAAACGGATTAATCGAATTGTGGCGTTGCAGTGTGCAGATGGCCAGATATGTGATCAGCCGGAGAATGTGAAAATGGAAATCTCGGGCTTCTATAAGGACCTGTACCAATCTCAAGGGTATAGGCCGATACATATGCTGCTTGACGTAGTCAATCCGTGCATCTCTAAACAAATGAATGTTATGCTCCAAAAGGAGTTCCAGAAAGAGGAAGTTAGGATAGCTCTATTTGACATGGCACCATCGAAGGCGCTAGGAGTCGAAGGTTTTACCGCGGGGTTCTATTAGAGACATTGGAACATCTTGGGGGAGGATATTTCTGTAGCCCTGTTGGATTTTCTAAATGGAGGTTCGCTGCTGTTGGGACTGAACGATACGGCGATCACTTTGATTCCGAAGGTCCAGAACCTGCAGAAGATTTCGCAGTATAGACCTATCTCTTTATGCCCGGTCCTTTACAAGATAGCAGCAAAAGCGGCTGCAAACAGATTGAGAGGCATAATGGATGAGGTAATTGGAGAGGAGCAGAGCGCTTTCGTCCCTGGGCGCTTGATTTCTGATAATGTGCTTGTGGCTTATGAGACAGTGCATTCCATCCGAAGGAAGAAGAAGGGTAGAGGGGCAGCTTGTGCTGTTAAATAGGACATGTTAAAAGCTTACGATAGGGTGGAATGACATTATTTGGAGGCAATGTTATACAAGTTGGGCTTTGCGGATAGCTTTGTCAAATTAGTGATAAGTGTGTGTCTTCTGTCAGATTCACAGTTAAGGTGAATGGGGAACTTCTTCCTTTTTTTTACCCTAACTCGTGGACTTCGTCAGGGAGATCCTATGTCACCATATCTCTTTCTCTTGTGTGCTCAGGGTCTCACTGCTTTACTCAATAATTATGGCGAGTATGTGGATAGAGGTGTCCGTGTCAGTGTACATTCTTCGTGGGTTAACCATCTTCTTTTTGCTGATGACTACCTTATATTTATGACAACAAATCATCAAAGCGCGAAGAGGTTGAATGTTATTTTGCAGATTTATGCTGAATGCTCTAGGCAAGCTGTAAATAGGGAGAAGAGTTATGTGTTTTTTAGCCCAAACACAACCCCTACCTTGAGACTTTTATTAAAGAAAACTTTGGGGATCGTGGTTGAATCTTTCTCTGAGAGATATTTGGGGCTACCAACTGTAGTGGGGAGGATCACTAGTGGCACCTTCAACCATATTGATGAAAAGGTGAGAGGGAAGATGAATGGTTGGTCCGAAAAGAATCTTGCTTATGTGGGGAGGGAGATCTTGCTAAAAATAGTTATTCAAGCAATCCCCACATATAGCATGAGATGTTTCAAACTCACGAAGAAGGTTTGCAAGAACAACACGTCGTGTATGGCCAAGTTCTGGTGGGGAAGCTCTCTTTATAAGCGCGCCCTACATTGGTTATCTTGGGAAAGATTAGCAGAACCGAAAGTAAAGGGAGGGATGGGGTTCAGAAATTTTGAAGCTTTCAACCTGGCAATGTTAGGCAAGCATGGCTGGAGACTGCTCACTCATCCGGATTCCCTTTGTGTGAGAGTACTGAAAGGAAAATATTTCCACAATGTTGATTTCCTTCAAGCTACTACTCCACGTAATTCATCATCAACCTGGAAAATCATAATTGCAGGAAGGGAGGCGCTGGATGCTGGACTTGTGAAGAGAGTGGGGACAGGGGCCTCGATTTCTATATGGAGGGATAACTGGATCCCGGGTACTCTGTCTCTTAAATCGATGGGACGGAAAGGTGATGATCCTTTAGAAAATGTTTCGGAATTGATTGATGCATACACTGGGAATTGGTAGGTGGCTGTTATCGGGGAAATTTTCTTTGCACCAGAGGCGTATGCGATACTAAATATATCGTTGAGATTGCAGGGGGGAGGATTTTATGGCTTGGGCTCTGGAGAAATCAGGCAACTACTCTGTCAAAACAGCATATCAGGCTCTTATGACTCGTAACGAGCATCATGCTCTAGAGGAAGGGACGATTATGGAAGCTTCGTCGAGAGACGAGCAGTTGTGGATTGATTTGTGGAAGATGAAGGTGGTGCCTAAGGTCAGAGTTTTCTGGTGGCGTGTCCTCCGCGGGATTTTACCAGATGCAATGACGCTTAAGTACAGACACATTAAGGAGATTGGCCGATGTGGAGTATGTCTGGCCATGAATGAAGATTTGTGGCAGGCTTTGTTAACATGTACGCATGCACAGAAGTTCTGGGAAGTCGCAAGAGAAAGATTTGATTTGCAAATTCCAAGGTTGCACCCAGATACTCGGGCAAAGGATATCCTAATGGATGATCAGTTTGTTACTAAAGATCGATGTCAGACTATTACGATCATGTACTCTATCTTGTTATCACGCAATCGGTGGGTTCATGACAAGGAGGATTTTGATTCTACGCAATCAGTGAAGATGGCGCACGAGATGCTAGCAATCTTAGATATGCCAAAGAGTTCAAGCATTATGGCTGTAGGTCAGTGTTGGCGGCCACCTGACGCCGGATGGATCAAGGTGAACACTGACGCAGTGCTCTGCTGTGATGAGGCCAAGGGAGGAGCAGGGGGCGTGGCCCGATCGCACTCCACTTTCCTTGGCGCCTGGTGTAAACCCCTTGAGGGAGTGACTGATCCTTTTATAGAAGAATTAAGGGCTGCTAGGGAGGGTGTTCTCTTCGCTAGGCTTCGATGCTACTCACACCTAGTGCTGGAGTCGGATTGTTTGGAGGTTGTCAACCTCTGGTCATCGCGATGTCATGCTCGATCTATCGCAGCGCCTATCCTAGAGGACATAGGGGAGTTAGCTAAAGATTTTGTTTCGTTTTCTTTTCAGCATGTTGGAAGATCTGCTAATGTACCAGCTCATTTGTGCGCTAAAAGGGCAAACACTTTGTCTGGTACCGATAGTTGGCTAGATGCTAGCCCAGACTTCCTTTCACCCAGAGCTTGCTGGTAGATTGTAAGAATTTGGTGATTAAGTAATAAAGCTCCCAGGTTTCAATGGAAAAAAAAGACCAGAAGGGAAGTATGTTCGTACATCCACCACCCATGCTGGCCAACCCGGACCGGATCTGAATTACGGTCGTATAGCGGGGCGGACAATTAACTACGCGTCGACCGATCCACCCCGCACTGAGACAGCCAAGAGTTTTCCGTGACCTAGCCGCCAGGAGCGGCGACTAGGTGCACGACCGCTTACCACCGATCTTCACCGGCCGGCGCGCTGGTCCCCTCTCCCTCCGACTGCTGCTCCGGCGGCAGGAGGGAGGGGGGGGACCCCGTTCCTCCGCTCTGTTGTTAGGTTTTGGTTCTGTAGATCGTGGTGCGCCGTTGGGGTGGTGGGAGCGGCGTCGCGACGAATAAATCTGCCCCAACTCTACTCCGGCGTCGTCCCTCATGGCGACGTCTCAGAGGTGATGGCATCGTGTGTGTGCCGATCCTTCAGATCGGTGGCTTTAGAGTTCATGGATGGTGTCGGCGAGGCGGTGGCGGCGATCCCATCAGGTGTGTCTCTCCTTCTGCTCTGTCCCCGTTGCTGCGGCGTTGTCTCCGACGTCATGGTGGAGCAGGGAGGATTGGTCGTCCGGGAGTACGCGCAGACGGTTGCCTGCGCAGTTGATAGCTGGAAGATGGTGCATCTTGTGCTGGATTTGTGGTTGGAGGCTGACAGTTCTGGTATCCTTATCCGACGTTGTAGTCGTGCGGGGATGCCAGGTCTGGAGTTCGATGGCGTGTCCGGGGACACGTTGCCACGGTCTGATTCGTTCAACGAAAATAGTTTTGCTTTTGGCAAACTACTTTGGAGGTCCGTAAAGCTGCAGATCAGCGATGGAGCCGCGTCGAGCTCAAGTGAAGAGGTGATCTGTCTACTCTCTCTTTGTGGTTGTTTCGGTGGTGCCGAAGGAGAGGGACAGGCGATGGTTTTTTGCACAGGATTTTTCTATCCTTTCAGTACTGTAATGTCGGTGTTTACGTGTCTTGTAACCGGATTTTTATCTTATGAATGAGATCGTATTACCTTGCAAAAAAAAAAAGATCCACCCCGCACTTGACTTGGCCGCTTCTGCCCGAGACGTACGCTAGCTCCGTCCAAAAGAAAAAAAAACGATGGATTGATCGGTCTCTATCGAGCGAGACATGTCAAGCCGGCCGGCTGATGAGGCGGCAACACACGACGGAATGTGGACGTGACAGCCGAGGCGCACGCTAGCTAGGTCGCGCGGGTGAGCGATTTCTCGTTCCCACACACACACACATGAATGGAGCTGTCACACACGTCCCTCCTAGGTGCACTGCATGGCATTATTGACGAAGGGACCGATAATTCGATAGCAGTAGCTGAAATTTCAAGTGAATCGTTGGCTTGCGAGGGGACCTTTTCCTAGCTGCGCGTCATCATCCAAATTAATTTTGGCTGTTGTCTCACTTCCACCGAGCTAAACAAAAAAAAACAGGAAACCCTTCTTTTTTCGAAAAAGGTTTTACGTTCCGCTTTATAAAAGCAACCACCAAATCCCACCAAATCGAGTTCATACATTTGATACAACAAAATGAGGGGGACGAGAAGTAGATAAAAAAAGCGCCGGGGCAACAACACAAATAAGCCGAAAGGAACACACAGCAACAAGAGAAAAGGAGAGAGGAGAGGGGGGCGCATGGCCCCCTCCGCTCGCGGAACTCAGCTCGAAGAAGGGGTGGAAATCCGCCGCGCGGACGCCACCAACCAGTCCATAATATCATCCAGCTGAGCTCTGTCACGCTGTCTGCACAACGGGTGCCACTGCTGCAAAAAAGTAAGACATTTGAACACTGAGTCAGCAGCTCGTCTAAAAAAGACCCGTTCTATCACCATCTTATTCCTAATCGTCCAAAGAGTCCATGTCATCCCGGCAAAAGACAACCCAGAAGAGGCGTCGCCCCCTCCCGGTTCTCCTCGCCTGGAGTTCCAGGAATTCGCCAAGGTCCGAGGCCCACCACTCGGGCCCGAGACCTTCAAAGACGAAGTTCCAAAGAAACCGAGCCGCAGTGCATGTAAACAAAATATGGGTTTCCGTCTCTGGAACCCCACAGAGTGGACACATACCATCCCCATGCCCCTAACGCTTCCGCACTTCCACCCCCGACGGGAGGCGGTTTCGCAGTAGTTGCCAAACGAAAATCTTAATTTTCAGAGAGAGAGGCGCTTTCCATAACTTGGACACCCACTCCTTCCCCTGACCGAGAAAGAGACTACGGTACGCCGACTTAACCGAAAAAGACCATGACGGCGTTAGTCACCACGAAACCCTATCCAGGCCTCCATCTAAGGATCCCAGTAACGTGGTCCTAACCTCAGTCCATGCGGCCGCTTCTACCGCACCAAACGTCCTTCGGAATGAGATATTCCCAATTCCATTTGGCGCAGCATCAGCAACCAGGAGCATGGGGTCCGAGCAGATCGCAAACAGACACGGGTGGACCAGCTGGAGGGGCTGGTCCCCGAGCCACGCATCCACCCAAAACAGGGTGGAGCGTCCATCCCCTACTGAAAAACGTGCGCCCTGCCGAATAGCAAACTTAATGGATTGGATAAATCTCCAGAATTGAGATCCCTCCCGGCGTTCGCAGGATAATAAGGGGAAGCCTCTTAGGTATTTTGCTTTGACGAGTTGAAGCCACAACCCTCCATCATCCTACAGGATACACCAAACCCATCTGAGCATGAGGGTGACGTTCATCTGACGTGACGCGAGAATCCCTATGCCCCCAAAATCTTTGGGGGCGCAGGCATGATCCCACTTAACCATGTGGTACTTCTGTTGGCCATTGGCCGCTGACCAAAAGAACCATGATAGTTCCTTATCAAAGGCCTTATGGGCCCCTTCCGAAAGAAGGTAAAGGCCCATCATATACATGGGTATAATTGATAGAAACAAGTCAATGAGGATGGATTTGCTCCCCTTTGAGGTGAACCTACCCCGCCAGGGGTCCGCCCTCGTCCTGGCCCGCTCTATCACAGACTCTAGATCCCGCATCGGGATCCTAGAGTCCCCAAGCGGGACTCCCCGATATTCAACTAGGGATGCAGACAACTTATAGTTAAAGTTATCCGCAATCCATTGTTGCTCATCTGGTGGGAACCCCAAGACCACCACCTCACTCTTGTCAAAGTTTATTTTGAGGCTCGACATAGCCTCAAAGCACAAGAGGGGGAACTTGAGATTGCAGATATCCATCTCAGAGCCCTCCACCATAATCATCGTGTCATCCGCATATTGCAAGTATGTCACCCCTCCGCCCGGGATAAGGTGGCCAACCACACTGGAGATGTGGCCCGCTTCCTTAGCCAGGTCTAAGATGGTCGCAATAGAGTCTACCGCCAAGTTAAACAGGATGGGAGATATAGGATCCCCATGTCTAAGCCCGCAGGAGGAGAGAAAGTATGATCCTATCTCCCCATTGATATTAATCGCCGTGTTTCTTCTCATAACGATGTGTATAATCCAGCAGATGACCCGGTTATCAAACCCCCGCCGCTCGAGGACTTGGCGTAGAAACACCCAGTCCAGACGATTATAAGCCTTCTGGAAATCCAGATTCAGGAACACACCCTTAAGGTGTCGGACCTTCACTTCATGAACAATTTCATGAAGTGCCAGGATCCCATCATGGATATATCGTCCCTTAGTAAAGGCGAACTTAAGGGGTGGGTCAGCCCCGGGGCTAGCCAAGTCGCACAAACTTTGGAAAATATGAGTTGAATAACATTAATCACCGTGATCGGGCGGAACTAACAAATATCTTATGCCCCCACCAATTTGGAGATCAAAGTGATCACCCCAAAGTTCAAACGTGACATCATCAATGCCCCAATATAAACTATTGGAACATTGGCATAATAACATCCTACAAGGGGCCCTAGAATCTTTGGACCATCAGGACCAGGGGCAGAAGAGGCCTTCATATCTATAATAGCCCGCCTAAGCTCCTCCGGCAAGAATGGGAGGGTTAGATCTGCATTCTCCAGATTCGAGACTAATGCTCCCGCGTTCCATAAATCTCGGGCTAACGCCACCCAAGAGCGGGGTCCAGCCGAGAATAGCTCCCTATAAAAGGAGTATATATGGGCGCAGAGCTCTTGTGCCTCCTCAAGGAGGCGGCCATCCGCCCATAGACACGGAATAGAGCACCTCCGATGCCTCCTGTTAGCAATAGCATTGAAGTACGGCGTGTTAGCGTCTCCCAAAAGCATCCATTTCTGACGGCTCCGTTGTTTCCAGAAAATCTCTTCGCCCTTATAAATAGCCATTAGAGATGCCTCCAAGGAGTGTCGCTGCAACCACTCATCTGTGGACAACCCCACGGCATCTGACGCAGAGTCCAGCGTCTGGATCTGCATAAGAAGCTAGACTTTGTGCCTACGGATGTCCGCCCCCACATTCGCCCCCAGCCTCTCATAAACTGGCGGATCATCTTTGCACAATGGTGCCAGACATCCACGCATTAAAGACCCGAGGAGGGGAGGCGGACGGTTCAGCCCATTTGAGGCCCACCGATTCCATGAAGTCTGGCTGCTCCAGCCAGAAGTCTTCAAAGTGGAATCGATTAGGCCGCGGGGCTACCCCCCCTCGAGATGAGAGTAGGAGAGGATTGTGATTGGAGCCAACACAAGTAAGCGCCCAAAGGGAGCAGAGAGGGAACGCTACTTCCCACTCCACCGATACTAAAACCCGATCAAGAGCACTCCGGATCGGATCAACCTGGTTATTAGTCCAGGTATAGAGGGCGCCCACCCAGTCAATATCATGTAGGGTGAGTTCAGTAATGAAGTCATTGAACATCCTCATCCTAGGTCGGTACACATTATCCGAGCTCTTGTCATCCGGGGAGCGGATGAGGTTAAAGTCCCCAGCCACTACCACCGGAATAGGACACGCTCCACTTTTGCCATCAGCTCAGCCAGGAATTCAGAATACCTACTATGGTCCGCCGGTCCATAGACGATGATTACCTCCCAGCGGAGGTTACATCGTCTATGGGTGAGTGACATGCTCACAAAGAACTCCCTGCGATCCATATTATCCACCTGAAAGGTATCCTCCTTGGCGCCAAGGAGGATACCCCCTGAATGTTCCGAGGCCGGGAGCCAATGCCAGGCAAACTTTTGGCTACTCAGCCTCTGGAGCTCAGCAATGGAAAAGTCTTGTCGAATCGTTTCTTGCACTTTTACAATATCAACATTTTCCTGACGCATGTATTCGGACAGCTGGAGTTGACGGTCGTCTACCCCAAACCCCCTCATGTTCCAAATAAATGTAAAAACACTCATTGGGAAACACTGTCAGGGCGATCCCCTTACGGGGGACCGTGGGGGCCCTCCCACTCGTCGAGGGCCTAGACGTCTCCTTAGGGGGCCTCCCTCGCTTCCTTCCCTAGGGGAGGAGCGACGGGAGCAGCCGACCCCGAGGGCCGAGGAGAACCGTCATTGCCGGACCCCGGTGTCACCCGTATTGGTCGAGCAGACGTCGAGGGATGCAGCACCTCACGCTCCGCCTGAGCGCGGGCAGCCGCAAGAGATCCCTCATAAATCTCCTTGGCTCTGATGGCAGCAATCTGCTCCACCTTGGGACCATACTCGCCCCGGAATATCACACCACAGTCAGCAGCCACCTGCTCCAAATGTTCCAAAGGAACCGAATCGAGAACCGAGAATCTAGATCCAGAGGTAGGAGAGGAGGAAGAAGGGATTGATGAGGCGGGGTGGGACGTAATAGTCTCAAGGCAGCGGACCGCCTGTCGGCGGGAAGCAACCTCGACCATCGATGGCTCGATGACCTCCAACCCTGTCCTGGCCCTCGCGATACGAGCGCTACGACGGGTCGAGGCCCTAGGCACGGGAGTGGTAGGGATGACCGTTTCCAGGGCCCGAGAGTCAGGGACAGGAGCATCAGACACCCGTGCGAGGGACCCCTGAGGTGGAGTAGGAGGGGTCCCTGGAGACCGAGAGTAGCAGACCACCCCCAAGAGAGCCAGGAGAGCCCGGAGCAGCCACCTCCATACTGACACCCCCGTATTTCGCCGCCTCATCTGAGCTAGTCGGGGGAGACAGTATGTCGTGGAGAGCATCAGCAACGAGGCTCAGGTTTGACCCGTACAGTGATAGAGGGAGCCCGAGAGCCAGCGGCGCCACCTACCGAAAGACATCCACCAAAGCCAGCTTGGCCGGCGCACTCAAAGAACGAGTGACCGGTGCTGGCAGAGAAGCCACAGGTGAAGATATCTGAAGCGTAGCGACAGGAGCGTCAGACCCCCCTCCCCCACCGGACATAGGCGCCACCAGCGGGGGCTCCACGGCCGGAGCGGGGGGCTCCTCCTAGGGCATAGTGTCGGAGTCGTTCCCCGATGAGTCAAGCCCGTCCTCCGAGGAGCTGTGGAGGCGAGGGGACGGGGACCAACGGGACCTCGGAGGCGAGGCCCCCAGCTGAGCGTCCGCCGCCTCCACCTCAACGCTCAAGGGTTTCTCCACCCCATCGAAGTAGAAAGGCGGCAGCGGCCCCTCTAGCTTGGACACATCCGGAGCCATCACCCGCAGGCGCACAGGGCCCCGCCCAGACAACGAGGACTCGTACGCCTCCAGAAGGCGCTCCACCGCCTGAGAAATCCGGTCCACAATCGGAACAATCTTCGCCTCAGGTGGAATCTCGTGGATCAGGATCCACACGGAGGCGAGAGATGAGAGCGAAGCCGGGTCGAAGGAGGACTGCTCGATGGAGACCTTGAGGTTGCAGCTGGGCAGCGTAGTAGACTCCCCCCATGACAAGGCCTTGAGCAAGCCCAGAGAGGAAAACTCCACCGCATACTCCATGGGGGATATCGCAGTCACCACCCACGGGGCCTCCGGCTCAATGGCCACGAACGCCGCTCGAATCGACGCAGCGGAGATCTCCACGAACAGTGATCGGGCTGGGTCCAGGAGCAAAGTCACCACCGCCATGAACTCCGGGGAGGAGAGCGTAATACCACCGAGGTCGATGTAGTAGAACCCGACATCAATGCCATGCCCCAACAGAGTCAACATCTCCCGTCGATGCGGCATGGCGGCCACCACGCTGCGAGAGGCATCCACCACCCCCACGAACCCATGCGCCATCCGGACCCTGCGCGGATTTCTTCTTCTTTTTCTTCTTATTTTTCTTCTTTGTCTTCACTGCCATGTTGTTGTCCACCTCCGAGAGACGAGCCGCACAGGGAGGAGGTGAATGAGCGCGGTCCACGAGGCCCGCACGCCACAATCTCTCACGGTCACCCTCCCACCACGCCAGCCTAACCACAGCAGTTCCACCACGGGGGGGCCCTGCATCACGTCCAGCACCATCCCGGGTGGCATCGGCCCTCTACAAGTCCTCCCGGAGAGCAACCTCACGGGCCCTCGCCCCCGGATATGCGCTCGTGTGCACGGGAGAGTGACCCTGCCGGCGGCCAGCCCAGCTGCGCCCAGCCGCGCGGCGAGGCGATGGTGCTCGAGCAGCGCGCATCCGGTGGACAGGAGAGGCGCGCCCGCCCGGCGACCGGCGGGGGGAGGCTGATAAAGCTGCTGCGGAGCGCGCGTGGGTGGGGGCGAGTGAGTAGTGGGAGAGCGTCCGCGGCGGGAAGGGGAGCGTTCCTCCCTTGGCCTCTTCATCGCGGCGACGACGGCGACGTAGGACCGCACAAGTGGCGGCGGCGGGGGAGTGGCTACGACCCGTCGAGCCTGGGAACGAAATTGGCCGACCTGCGCGTCTGTTGCGGGGAACCCTAACTCCTGGGCCGGTGACCCTTCAGGGATCCACAGCCAGGAGGAGAAGGGCCGGCTTTGCTGGGCGGGTGCCACAACAGCGCCCCCCAACTGGCGATCATCTTTTCTACGTTATAAACACAAACACCTTGTGAACTAGCGATTAAAATTTGCAATTTCATTCAAATTAAAAAATTACATAATTTGAATAAAATTGCAAATGCGCCGCCGACGCTGACCTAACCCTAATCCTAGCCTACTCGTCGTCGCCCCTGTCGAAGTCGTCGCTGGCGTCGAGCACGACGACTTTCCCCTTGGAGGAGGCAACGGCGTGGCTGGAGGAGAGGCCGGCGTCACTTGAGGAGGGGGCTTAGCGTGCGCTGTTGGTGCTGGAGGTGGCCGTGGCCACGCTGCTACAACCGTCGCGGTTGCAGGATGCATCCACTGTGGTGGACTGTATCATCTGCAGCCAACCCGGAGACTCCTGCTCCAACATGGCCACCGACCTGGCCATGGCAGCGAGGAGACCGGGGTAGTCGCCGTCCACCGGGTCGCGCAACGGCGACGGGAGGCTGTACACTGTCTCGTCGAACTGCGGCTGCTCCTTGACGGTGGCGCGCGGCTGTGGCTCCGGACGCTGTTGGCGGAGGAAAAGGCGTCCCCGAGGTGGAGAGCGTCGGCGGGGAGGGGTGCGGCGGCGCCCACCGTCGCGGATGACGATGCCTGGGGCTCCCCGCCTCTGCCTCTGCTCGATGGGGCCGCGCCGCGGTGGCGGCAGCGGCAACAGCTGGAGTGGAAGGACGTACCCCGTAGCGGCTTCGATCGCGCTGGCCACGGTGTGGCCAGACCGATCCCACCAGCGGCAGCGCCTGACGGTGTTCCACCGCGACAGGAGGACGTCTGAGCCGTCGACGATGTTGATGACGGCCTGCCGCTCCTCCTCGAAGCTATGACGCCCCTAATTGTGTTGGCCGTCGTCGTTCTCGGGGAGGCGACGCTCTGTTGGCGTCATCCAGCTATGACGCTTGGCGATGTAGCGGCGGACTTTCTCCGCCGATCAGGGGACCGGTGGGATGACGAGGCCGCCGTCGGAGATTTGCCACTCCTTCGGGATGCGGCAGTCCGGAGGGGAGAGGAGCCCGTACCGGTAGAGCTCCCACGCGCCCTCCGTGTTGATGGTGCGCCCGCTCGTCGGGTTGGTGCCGGAGACCTCCCAGGTGTTGGCCATGGCGCTAGCGCAGAAGCCGAGGGGGAGGCGATGTGCATGGCGAGGGGGGAAGGCGATGTGCATGGCGAGGCTGGAGGAGACGCCTTTTATCCTTGGGGGAGGGCAGCGACTCCGTAAATGCCTCGCGTTGGGAAGGCGCAACTCCAGCACCAGAAGCATCGCGTCGTGTCGCCGGTGTAACTCGCTGGCGTGCTGCAGGCCAACGTCCCGTCGGATTGGGAACTGGTGGGCGGGGGCCGCCTGCCGGGTGGGGTGACCGATAAAAATAGTTATATGTCTCTACCTTTTTAACTTATGTGCAAAATATTTTCAAGTTTATTTGTGTCAGTAACGGGTGGGGGCCGCCTGTCGGGTGAACGGACAATGTCCGTATAACACCCCAGCCACCCCGTAGCCGGCGGCTGTCATACCTGATAGCTCTCTATGATCTAGACTGGTCTCACGTACCAACACTAGTCTTTCCTGCGCACCTTGTTCTTGCTCATGCGCACCCGAGAAGGATTTACCGGTCGGTCACCCATTCTGAAATTGCTCCAGGCCAACCACGCTTAACACTAGAGTTCTTTCAAGATGAGCTTTGGAAAAATAAATTGCAACTTGTTGATATGAGTATCATATTAATCCTATTGAGCCATGCGCCAGGATCTCACGGTCCGATGCCCCTAGGCAGGCCCCCAAGTTTAGCGGGTGGGCTGGGGGGGTCCGGACAGAAACTTGGCAGGTGGATACCGTTGGAGGGTGCCGCTGCGACGGCTTTTTTTTTTATCCGAATTCCCCTTGGATCTTTATTAAAGGGCCGTTTGAGGGTGTCCGTGGAGATGGTCTAAACTGTATATTCGTCTCTGGATCACAACGGCGTGCGTGGACATGCCAGTTTGCGCCACCAGTTGAGTGACATGAACTATCACCAAAAAGAAGAAAACTACATTGAAACAGATATCGCCAGTCAAGTTGGTGGAAGGCAGCCGGTCTCACCACTTGGCCATATTTTAAGGCTCCTGGTGCAATGCACGTACCGCGTATCATGGCCTGATTTCGAAGAAGCCTCAGGGGGTCACTACTCACCAACTGTTCTGAAACAGCAGGTTTAACAGTGAAGACCTGTACTGATCTATGAAATGAGTACCAATTTAAATAACCATGAAATTAACGGCTTAGAACATGCCATGACCCTGTGTTCCTTTCCTTCTCAGACATGACCCTGTTTATCCCTCTCTGGCCGGAGCTTCCAGTTAGCTACTCCGTATTATATTATCTCTTCAATATGCTACAGCCTCCTTCAAGGAAAGAGCCCACCTTGCGAGCAAAAACATAGCTAGGTGAAATATGATGTTTTGGCTTTTTTTGGTGCAGTCTTTCTTGCAGTCACTTCCCTGGCTAGCTTGGACACATGAAAATTCCCAAACCAAATCGATAGGAATATCAAGCAACTTTCACTGTCACGATCTTCCTTTCCTTTTAAACGTATACTGTATTATCTTCTTTGGGTTAGAGCCTATCGATGCAGGTCTCATGCAGCAGAACGCAAGAAAATGACTTCACATCTGATGCCTCACCACTTGGCCATATTATATATAAGGAACATGATGCAATGCAGTGCACGAACGGCGTACCATGACCAAGGTTTTGGTTACCGGTAGAAAAAAAATATCCCGAGAGGGGTTTGGATTTCTGGTTACAGTTGTTACGGGAAATCCCGACCGGTTACCGGACGAATTTGAAAAACAAAATTCAAAAAAATTTGTTCCCAGGATGACCACTTACCGAGAGTTTTCGTTAAAATTCAAAATTTTCAAACAAAATCGGGATTTTTCCTTCGGTAAGACTATTTCCCGGGCGTGGTCGGGATCTCCGGTTACCGTGGTAACCAAAACCCTGACCATGACCTGATTTCGAGGAACAAGCATCTCGCTGCACATCAACTGCTCTAAACAGCAGGTTTAACAGTGAAGATCTGTACAGATCTATGAAATGAGTGAGGACTAAATTATAATGCATGGAGCCCTGTGTTCCTTTCCTTTTGAGACAATGACCCTCTGTTTATGCCTCTCTGTCCCGAGGTAATGGCCCAATGGGCTAGTATTATCTCTTCAACATGCTACTGCTTAAGATAATAGCCACTAGTGGAAACAGCCCCTTTCGTCCAGGGGGGCAGGGGGCATCTGTCCCGGTTGCACCAAAAACCGGGACAAGTGCCATGCATTGGTCCCGGTTCGTGTGCCCGAGGCAGCAGAAACCACCTGGGGGCATCTGTCCCGGTTCGTGGGGAGCCAATGGTCCCGGTTCGTGGCACGACCCGGGACGAATCCCTAGCGACAGGCCACGTGGCGCGTGCATGGGCATTGGTCCCGGTTCGTGGCACGACCCGGGACGAATCCCTTTTTTTTAAGCAAGGGTTGTATTGTCTGTCCGCGTGGCGCATGGGTGGTATTGTCTGTCCGCGTGGCGCGGGAGTTGTAACGCGTGGCCATGAATGCGCGTTATAAACTGCCGCACCTCCACTCCACGCACCGTCGTGCCACCACCATGCCTCCGAGGAGGAACAACACTACCGGTTTCCGCGGAGTTCGATCGCGGCAGAACGGAATGTTCACCGCGACTATCCGCTTCGGGGACGACCGCATCCCCCTCGGCTCTTTTGCGACGGCCTCGGAGGCCGCCCGCGCTTGGGACGCGGCGGCCTGGCGCCTCGGCCGCCCGCGGTCGTTGATGAATTTTAGCGACTGCCACACCCTCTGGGAAGCGGAGGCCAGGGCGCCGACGCCGCAGATCGTCACTGCCGCCGACCACCGCCACCTCAGGCACCGCGCGTTTCAGGGCCTAGTCGACGCCAGGGACGACCGCGTGGTCCGCGAGTACTACCGGAACAATCCGGGTGAGGAGAGCGCCGACGAGGAGCTATGGCAGACCCGCGGGCTGAGCGGGCGGAGCGGCGCCTCGAACGCCACCTCGAGTTAGATGCCGCTCGGGAGGCGAGGACGAAGGCGCTGCAAGCGCTCCGTCGGGCCGACCATGCCGGCGAAGTCTGGGCCTCCGACGATCCGAGGTGGGGGCCTATCTCGGAAATACCATCATGCACCTCCTCCGACGACGAGGAGGTCACCGACGACGACGAGGACGAAGAGTAGCGCGCTAGCGCGTCTGTTTTCTGTTGGCTGTTTAATAAAATAATTTGTTGTATTCCGGCAAACAGTGGCCCTCTAGCTCGTCTGTTTTCTGTTTTCCGTGTGGTTTTTCCTGATTTGTTGGATTCAGATCTAATGGCATTTCGATAGACATTAAAAAGAGGGGGACATGTATTTCAATAGATAAACAAGGCACGGTACACATAATGGCAAGATTGGATCTAAATCTAAACGGAGAGCATAGATCTAAATAAACAAAGCAGTACATAATGGCAAAAGTGCATCGATCTACTAGTCATACTCCTGCCTAGGCCTATAGTACATGTACTCATAGTCGTCGTAGTCGCCGCCGCCGTCGTCGTCACTATCGTCTGACGGTGCTCTGCACTCCCTCGGAAGATCACGACTCCAGGACCGGGCCTTAGGGTAGCGCAGGCGGGGGATATCGCCGGCCCTGATGTAGTCCATGACGCTCTGTAGAGTCCGGCCGGACCACCATAGCCGACGACCGGCCTCGTGAAAGTTCCCAGGAGGCAGACCATCCCTCCTCATACCTGGCGAGCGCCCTCTCACGCCGATTGATGAAGAAGGCATCCCAAGTATGCTGGTTATCGGGATGCCAACTGGGATTCCTCCGCTGCTCCGGCGTGAGCTCGTGGTAGTAGTGGTTCGTGATGCCGCCCGACGCGCCACACCTTGAGGAAGAGGAGGGACCGGCACTCCTCCGGCGCTCAGCATCCAACCGGAACGTTGTAGCCGCACGGGCAGGGGTAGTTCGAGGCGGAAAGTGCCTCCGCCTGGATGAATGTTAGAGTGGGTACGGTAGAAGCCATGAGAGAGTGGTGAGTTTGTATGTGTTTATGCCAATGGTGTGGCAATGCATATATATATAGCGAGAAAAAACATCGATCCCTTTAGTCCCGGTTGGGGACACCAACCGGGACTGAATGGGTTAGGGTTTCATTGGGAAACGGATCATCCCTTTAGTCCCGGTTGGGGAAACCAACCGGGACTAAATGGGAATTAGGGTTTCGTTTGGACCAATCAGATAGAATCACACGGATCGTGTGTTTCTTTCAAGCGCTCGTGAGTCGTTGGATCCGGGTGTGTTTTTTTCGAGCTGTTGTGAGCCGTTCGATCAGGCTACGGTGTGTTTCTTTCGAGCTGCTGTGAGCCGTTGGATGAGGTGTTTCTTAACCGTTGGATCAAAACCCTAGCTCAACACTTTTTGAGCCAGAGGACCCTATATATAGCCCAGCTTCATACACCCCGGTCAGTTCATCTCTCAAATACAAAACATCCGGATTCGCCATCATACGTCCAACCGTGCATTTGGTATGCATATATATATGCACCCAGTAGCCACGGTTGGGCTGTGTGATGGCGATACGTTTGTTTTGTTCTACACCCACTTTATTATTCATCTGCTAGATAAAACAACTTCCATATTTGCCAATAACCACTTTTTTTTTTGGAGTAGACTTCTATATATACATTCAGATTTTCGTTTGATCGGACTGGTTCTCCGTCAGGTAGTGAGAAGTAATGAAGCTCGATCTTTTTCCATTGCCCAGCGCCATATTTCTCAACACCCTTGGCTAGCTTAATCACTTCGTCCTATGTCCAGTGCTTGTCATCTTCCTATATTGACCTCCCTGCCGAAGGCACATTCTGTAAGTATCGGTTGATATTATGTTTCTGATGACGATTGTGCAGATGGTTGGATGGTTTATAGGAGTTTCGTGCATTACAGATCCTAATACACCGGTTTGTAAATGCATGGTGGCTACCAGCATAAGGGAGATAGTTGATCAAGAAAAAATGGTAATAGTTTTTATATTTCTTATTACCTGGCTAGGAAGAGAATAGTGGAGGCCAATCAAGAGGATCAGCCAGTATGTTTGCCCAAAACGGATTTGAATTATTTACGCAATTTCAAACAATTTTAATGTTGTAATTTTTTCGTAATTTGAAAGTATGTAGAAGTTATTCACTTACATATGTAAGATATTCAAAATTGGCGCTAAAACAATTGGCGCGCCGCCAGCTGGTTCTGGCGCGGGCGACCAGCCGGGCCCTTCCGTCCCGGTTGGTGGCACCAACCGGACGAAAGGGTCTTTCGTCCCGGTTGGTGGCACCAACCGGGACGGAAGGGTCTTTCGTCCCGGGTGTTGCCACCAACCGGGACGAAAGGGTCATAGGATATAAAAACACGTCCCCGCTCCTTTCAGTTCCAGACCGCGCGCAGGGACCAAATCGACGCCGCCAGGCTGCCCAATTTTCCGTCCCCCCCGCGCCGCCCCCTCGCCCCGTCGGCATCCGCGCCGCCCCCTCGCCCCGCCGTCATCCTCCTCTGTGGTGCCGCTCCCGACTCCGTCGAGCGCACCCACCCCCCCTAGCGCCCTCTCCCGTTCGCCTCGGCCGCGCGCCGCCCCTCTAGGTCCCGCCGCTGCCCCGCGCCGCCCCGATCCCGTCGCTGCCCCGCCGCCCCTCGATCCCCGTCGCTGCCCCGCGCCGCCCCTCGATCCCCGTCGCTGCCCCCGCGCCGCCCCTCGATCCCGTCGCTGCCCCGCGCCGCCGCTGCCCCGTGCCGTCTCTGCCCCGCGCCGCCGGCCCGCCGCTGCCCCAAGAGGAGGTAAAAGGCCTGCCTCCATCTCGCCCTAATCTGGGGCCTTTTTTGTTTTTCTTTCTTTTTTTACTTAATTACTGTTTTTTATTATTGTTAGAATTATTAGTTTACAAATGTTAGAAATTTTAGTTTATGAATGTTAGAAATTTTATATTAGACTTATTTACTTTAAATTTGTTTAGAATTGATATAAAAAAATTAAGAATGTTAGAGCATGTCTAACAGACCACTATATATATGGCCCAAAACCCGTATAATAACCGCTGATATACGGGTTTGGGCTATACCCGGCCATCTAGCAGAGTTTAGTTTGTCTAGAAATAACAACATCAATTAAAATTCAGATATGAAGAGGCATCCCTGATGCCCCTGTTAGAAGAGAGCAAATCAACACTAAAATGAAGAAAACAGATATTGCTGTTGTATGAAGGTGTTGAAGAAGCAAAGACAGGACCAAAGGTTACCAAATTTGCTGGTAACCTTTGGTCCCGTCTTTGCTTCTTCAACACAATCATACAGCAGCAATATCAGTTTTCTTCGTTTTAGTGTTGCTTTGCTCTCCTCTAACACGGGCATTAGTCTGGTGAGTTACTAAAAAATCTTCTTTTTTGGGGTTCAAGTTTGTCCGAGTATTTTCACTGCCTCATTCTCTTTTGTTTTTCGCATGTTCCTGCCTGCTATACAGGTCATACCAGAGTGGTTTCTGAACTATTTTGGAGGAAAGATATCAGGAACTGTCAAATTACAAGCCCCTAATGGTATTGCATTTGATGTTGGAGAGTTATGGAGAACATGAACAGAATAATCCTCAAGTATGGGTTCCGCCCACCCATACTTGAGGATTGTTCTGTTCATGTTCTCCATAACTCCAACATCAAATGCAATACCATTAGGGGCTTGTAATTTGACAGTTCCTGATATCTTTCCTCCAAAATAGTTCAGAAACCACTCTGGTATGACCTGTAGCACGCAGGAACAGGTGAAAAACAAAAGAGAATGAGGCAGTGAAAATACTCGGACAAACTTGTAAAAAAAGAAGATTTTATAGTATCTCACCAGGCTATGCATGAAAATGTCCAAAACCCTGTACACGCGTTTTAGGGGGCGAAAACATAAGGGGTCTGTTAGACATGCTCTTAGGGGCGAAAACATATAAGGGGTCCGTTAGACATGCTCTTAGAAATTTAAGAATGCTAGAAATGTTATCGTATGTTTAAATATTATTATGCATGTGCAATTTTAATGAATTGGATCTGAAATATATACTTACTCTTTTTGTATAGTATGGAGCCAAGAGACGAAGATGCCGAAAATATGATCGAGGGTTTAATCCGCGGGCCCGACGTAGAGCCCGATGTGAGCCAGTGGATGAACGACTCCGGTGAGGGAGATCCGGTGCTCACCCAGGGAGACGACTCCGATGAGGGAGAAGCCGACGGCTCCGATATGGGAGCAGCCGACGGCTCCGGTGGAACCATACAAATTACAAACACCGGCTCCGAGGTGCATATATATATGTTAATTAATGAAGCATCCGTTGTCTATATACATGTATTAACAGTCTTTATATTTTTAGCCATCCGGTTCAAATATATCAACCGGAAAAAAGACTAAACGAGGCGCAACAAAGAAGTTGAAAGATACAGAAAGATACAGGATCGACACGATCACAGCAGACGGCGCACCCGAGCTTCCCGCTGATGTTGCCCAAAAATTTGTGAAGCAATGCGGAGTGCTAGTTAGAGATCACATCACGATCACTGTTAATGAGTGGAATGAGCCAAAAGATCCGCGAAACAAGGAATTTCATATGTCGGCAAAATAGCCAAAGATCATCTTTTCTCAAAGATTTTGGCTAATTTCAACTTACCCGTGCCGGAGGTGAACGAGAATGCGGATGTGACTGAGGCCGATGTTACTAGAATGAAACATGAGATACGGGAAAAGGTCAAAGCGTGGACCCTAAAAAAGATGGCCGAGCAATTCAAAAACTGGAAGAAAAGATTGAACCTTGATTATGTTAAGAAGGAGAAGACTCCTGATTTCACTCAAGGGTATGAGAAAATAAAACCCGTATGGGCAGACTTCGTGAAGTACAAGCTGGCAGAGAATGAACTGGAAAGGACGAAAACAAATGAGAAAAACGCCGGCAAAAAGGTATATCACCATGTTATGGGGCAAGGTGGCTACAAGGGTTCTAGTCCCAAGTGGGAGACATGGGAGAACAACCTGATTCAGCAGGAGATCACTCCCGAGCCGTTCTTGTGGGTCGAGCGGACAAGGTCATGGTTCTACGGGCATGGGGGCAGGTTGGACGCCGAAGGAAAAGCAATATATAACCTAAGGCATAAAAAGAGTCATCCTCTACCCATAGAGAAGCTGAGAGACACAATAAAGGACGTTAAAGATGGGAAGTTCGTGCCAGATAGAGAGAACGACGAGCTCACACGAGCCCTAGGGAATAAGGAACACGGAGGGCGTACACGAGGCACAAAAGGCACTCCTCCGTGGAGTGTTGCGTTCGACTCCACCAAAAAGTTATACCCAGATAGAAGCCGTCAACGTAAAAAGGACAAGGAGGCAGCTGAAGCAGAGAATCAGGCAAACTGGAGGCGTCAACTTGAAGAAATGGTAAAGCTGACACAGGATGTAGCAAAGAAGCAGCAAGACCAAATTAACACACTTAGCCAGCAGATAGTGTCTACCGGCGCATCAGTACACATGCTAGAAGTTGAAGCTGAGGCTCCCGACGCCGCACATTCTCATCGCAAAAGCAGCGTTGCGTCCACGCAGCTACCGGATGATGATGCACCACCGATGATTTACCCGGTGGACGAGATCACGGAAATGACATCCTGTGAGCTCCACGTGAAGGTCGTCAATATAACCATCAAGGCGGCGGCCGGATATGTCTTACCGATTGGCAACGAACCAACTCACCATTGTCTCCCGGTTCCACGGGGCTACGCTGTTGTTGGGGTCGATGAAGTTGCCAACGGATTCGAGCGGGTAAAGCTTGATTTTCCTGAAGGTGAAGACGAAGAGTTGACTGAACTCGGAGAAGCCAAGAACTCGACCGTTCTATGGCTAAAGGAATGCATTGTGCTCACAAATCAGACGGCAAAGCCATCGAATTCTCGCATTTCTCCAGCGCAAAAGTCTCCAGCGCGGTCGTCTTCGCAACGCATGCCGTCTCCGGCGCGGTCGCCTACGCCGTGCACGTCTCCAGCGCGGTCGCCTACGCCGCCGCGTCAGCCCTCTCCGCCCACTAAGTTTCTGCCGAAACGTAAAAAATCACCGAAACGTCAACGGTCACCCCTCCCGAAGGTACCAAAAGAGGTACCCAAGTTACCTTACGACTATACTCCCGAGGAAACCCAGAAAATCGCAAAGGACGAATACGATGCGTGGAAATCAAAGCGGAAGGAGAAGCAAAAGCCAGATTTCCCTGAGACCGAAGAAGAGATAGAACGAGCTTGGAAAATGGTGAAGACTCTTCATCAACCCGAGCCGAGTCTGTCATCTGACTATGACCGCTCTATTCTGAAGTCACACCAGGAAATGGTGCGGTCAACGAAGAGTAGTAGCGCAAGCGGGAAAAAGGGGAAATCAGTTGCTCAACTCGGAGAGCAGAAAAAACAATCCACGTCCCCGCTCAAAGTGATTTCCAATACCCAGGTGGGGCCGAGCACTAATATTGCTGATGAGGATATTGATCTGGAGTTTATAACACTGTACGCAGACAAGGCAGCTGATGCGGGTTTGTCCATTGCTGAGTATATGCAAACAGTGAACTACTTCCCCGCAGCTGAATGTGCGTACAAATACGAGTCCGGGCAGCCTCTTGTCAAACCCGAGGAGATAAAGAATCTACCAACGAAAATGCGAAGAGTGCATGATTGGTATATGCAAGCCGCTAATGAAGCTGAGGACTGGCTATGTCTCAGTGTTAAGGACGAGCACTATGGAACTGGAAATGGAATGGTTATGATTCAATTTGAGGAATTGTTTCAGTTATACCAGCAGCAGACCCTCGACAAATCTATCCTTAGTGCCTATTGTCTGTAAGCACTTATTTCTCTAGCTCACCTCATTCAATTGCATATATATTCATATATATATATAGTACACTCATATATTATAATTGCAGAATGAAGATTCTCGAATGCAAAAGAGATGGAATCTATGATATTGGGTTCATTGATCCAAATATTATTTATGAAAAGATTCTTCGGCAATCTCCCAAGGATACAGAAAATAATATTCTGAGGGCAATAATATTTAACCAACACCGACGGGAAATACTATTTCCTTACAACTTCAAGTAAGTATGTTACTCTGTTGTAAACATTCTGTTTTCCTTACTCGATGTTCATTGTATAATTGATGAGTTCTGCGTGCGCAGCTTCCACTATATTCTGCTAATCTTCCAAATTGACAAAGGAAAAGTAATTGTAATGGACTCAAAACGTAAACCCCTCTCAATGTGGGCTGACATGCAGGAAATGATCCAGCGGTAATTTCAATCTTTATTAATTTCAGTATTTATATATTCAATATCGACTACTTTGTTTCATTTTCGAATATCAAGTAATTACTAACTCTTTTTATTCTTTTTCTTTCTCGGGTAGGGTTTGGAAGAGGTTCATAAGGAAGTCTCCCGGTGAATGGGAAAAACAACTTACATTTGATGTTGTGCAAGTAAGTACTATCTAGATTCTTGCCCATCTCCATTATCATGCCTGGTTGATTATTATTTTGATTGAAACAATCTTCTCGTATAGTGCCTGCAACAAGGAGACGGGAATAACTTGTGTGGATACTACGTTTGCGAGTTCATTCGTCAGACCACATCTCCCAAGGGCAGAAATTTAAAACAACTTCATGTACGTTAATCGTCAATTCTTCTTATTACTATCTATTTTAGTTACTTAGCTTCATATATTTTAGTGACCACTCTTCTTTATATTAGATCGAACGGCTTCGGGACGGTCTTCTACCTAGGGACCGCATACGAGCAATTCAGGAGGAAATTGCGGGCTTCTTAGATGCAGAGGTCATAAACGTAGATGGAGAGTACCATGCCTCCGGTTGGAACTAAGTTTGATTTTGTAATACACTCCATCGGTCATGTAATATGATCGATATACTTTGCTTCTGTAATATAAGTGTTTCTTATTCTGCTTTATATACTTATTCACTCGTGCGATCCGGGGCTCGTTGGAGGGTACTCTTCTCGAGTCCGGGGGGGGCCGCCAGGAGGTCTCGGGACCAAAAAAACGGAAATTGTAAAGCCCTGCCGCGGCAGAGAAAAGGGCAAAAGCCCTGCCGCGGCAGAAGGGGCATGCATCCCGGGTCGTATTCAGAACCGGGACTAATAGCCCTGGCCAGGTTCCAGCGCTCGGGCCACGTGGTCAGCCCCATTTGTCCCGGGTCCTGCCACAACCGGGACCAATGGGGAGGGGTATTTGTCCCGGATGCCCCGTCCCGGTTGCACAACCGGGACAAAAGGGGGCCTACGAACCGGGACTAAAGCCCCTGTTTCCACTAGTGAGCCTACCTTGCGAGCCAAGCACCAAAACATAGGTAATATGTGATGCTTTTGGCTTTTTGTGGTGCATTCTTGCGATCACCTTTCTGGCTACCTTGGACACATGAAAAATGCCAAACCAAATCGACAGGAATATCATTAAGTAACTTCCACGGTCATTATCGTCCTTTCCTTTTAAACGTTTGTACAATATTATCTTCTTAGGTTACTGGCACATCGAGAGTTCAGTCACAAATTATTCACCAATAATCTATAGCCAATAAACATCCTAGTGCTCTACAATTTGCTAACATTTTATATTATCCAATTGCTTAAGTACTTAATTAAGCAAGATGCTTTGGAAGACAGGCAACTTGCGGGAGGGCCCTTCAAAAGTCAAAACACCCAGCGAAGCATAGATCGCAAATCCAGCGACTTAAAAAGACAAACAAAGGAAGATGAAACTGTGAATAAGACAGTTGCGCACGAGTTCATTTCTTTGTGGCACATGGCCACTAGATAACTTACGGTTACTGCTAGTTTTGTATGCGCCACATGCATGTGGTTAGCTAAGCAACACCAATCAGAGTTGCTTGCAAGGATGAAAAAGGCGCACTTAAAAACACGATTAGCAATTTAGCATCGCGACAAAAGGCGAGAATGGCTCGGCGATATCTAGCTGGATTCCTGCTCGAAGAGAATGCCAAGTCATCGCTGTGAGATGGACAGCAATCACATCTAAAGTTTGGTAACAGCTGCATGAAGACAGAGTGGCTGCAGGCAAGAGGCAACAATGTGATGAACGTGTGAGAAATGATTCATTACGGGATTATTAATCAAAGGGAATTGGTCAGAAAGACAACTGAGATGCATATAGAATTGTTTTCCCAACGTTGCCGTTTCTTTATAATTACACGTCGTATGCACGACTATACGTTTCATTCCAGCATTTCCGTCGTGTGTGCGTGCGGACAAAATGACTGGAATGTTTCGTTTAGATCTATCTATACTTGGTAAAAATGATTTACTATGAAGGTAAAATCGATGCACATCTTTTGCCTATTGGGGTACTTTTAACAAGAAATAGTACTACTCTCTCCGTTCAACAATCACTACAGGAATGGCGCTAGGTGCCGACGGCCAAATTCTATGCCGACGGCAATTTGTCGGGGCCGTCGGCATAGACCCAGTGAGGAAATCTCAAATTGCGAAAAAAAAAATAGCTATGCCGATGGCAATGCCGTCGGCCTTTTGTTTTTTCTTTTTTTTTTTTAGCTATGCCGATGGCTGCCGTCGGCATCGACCCTAAGAGGGAATTCCGAATTGCGAAAAAAAAAATTGAGCGGCATAGCCAAGCTCAAATTTTTTTTTTGACTTAATCACCGTTTTGATCATAACTTTTGCATTCCAACTCGGATTTTGACGTTCTTTAGCTCGTTTTGAAAATGTGAAACATATATAAATTATCATGCATATTGTTAAACCTAAATTCTTAGAAAAAAATCATGAGAAAGAACGCAACTAACAATAATGAGTTAACAGTTTCGTCTGAGAGGGTGGGCAAGACCGTTCGTAGCTAGGGATTGAATATTGAGAAACTCTTGGTGTATCTCTGATGAAATAGGTAGTTGTGTGCCTAAAAATGATTTTTTCCAAAAATCATGAGCAAACTACGAGGCACTTGTAGTTCAAATTTGACCCGTTTCCAGCTGAATCGGCAGAAACTTGTGTTTTTCAAAAGAGATGGATGAAAACCTTTTTAGAGGAAAATAATTGGTTATTTGTACATATAACATGGTTTAGTATTTTCAAAAAATACTGCCCCCAGGTTTTGCAACATATTTGCGGTTGATACTTCACAAAAAAAGCCATTTTTCACACTCGGAAAATGGAAAATGGTTTTTTTATTCAATGAAAAGGAAAACTTTCTTCGGGAACATTGTCCGTGCTTCCAATATGCATGTTTGTGTGGAATATGGGCATATTTAAACAAACTATGCCATAGATTTGGACATTACACCCGTCATTTGGCCCGAAACCCTAGAATGTTCGTATGAGATAGCTCATTTATGTGAACATATTTTCAACAGAACTGTTGTATTCCAAGTTTATTATTTTTGGTGGATACTAGGACATATATAATGACACCACGCGAAGGTCTTGCATCATTTTGGGGTTTTTTAAATTTTCTGGAATTTTCTAAGTCCGTTTCATGAAAAAGTCAAGATGGTGGACATGACCGTTCGTAGCTAGGGCTTGAATATTGAGAAACTCTTGGTGTATCTATGATGAAATAGGTAGTTGTGTACCTAAAAATGATTTTTTCCAAAAATCATGAGCAAACTACGAGGCACCTGTAGTTCAAATTTGACCCGTTTCCAGCTGAATCGGCAGAAATTTGTGTTTTTCAAAAGAGGTGGATGAACACCTTTTCAGAGGAAACAAATTGGTTATTTGTGCATATAATATGGTCTAGTATTTTCAAAAAATTCAGCTCCCAGGTTTTGCAACATATTTGTGGTTGATGCTTCACAAAAAAGCCATTTTTCACACTCGGAAAATAGAAAATGGTTTTTTTATTCAATGAAAAGGAAAACTTTCTTCGGGAACATTGTCCGTGCTTTCAATATGCATGTTTGTGTGGAATATGGGCATATTTAAACAAACTATGCCATGGATTTGGCCATTACACCCGTCATTTGGCCCGAAACCCTAGAATGTTCGTAGGAGATAGCTCATTTATGTGAACATATTTTCAACACAACTGTCGTATTCGAAGTTTATTATTTTTGGTGGATACTAGGACATATATAATTACACCACGCGAAGGTCTTGCATCATTTTGGGGTTTTTTAAAATTTCTGGAATTTTCTAAGTCGGTTTCATGAAAAAGTCAAGACGGCGGGCATGACCGCTCGTAGCTAGGGCTTGAATATTGAGACACTCTTGGTGTATCTCTGATGAAATAGATAGTTGTGTACCTAAAAATGATTTTTTCCAAAAATCATGAGCAAACTACGAGGCACCTGTAGTTCAAATTTGATCCGTTTCCAGCTAAATCGCCAGAAACTTGTGTTTTTCAAAATAGGTAGATGAAAACCTTTTCAGAGAAAACAAATTGGTTATTTGTGCACATAACATGGTCTAGTATTTTCAAAAAATTCAGCTCCCAGGTTTTGCAACATATTTGTGGTTGATGCTTCACAAAAAAAGCCATTTTTCACACTCGGAAAATGGAAAATGATTTTTTTATTCAATGAAAAGGAAAACTTTCCTCGGGAACATTGTCCATGCTTTCAATATGCATGTTTGTGTGGAATATGGGCATATTTAAACAAACTATGCCATGGATTTGACCATTACACCCGTCATTTGGCCCGAAACCCTAGAATGTTTGTAGGAGATAGCTCATTCACTACTAGGGAAAATGTCATGCGTGACACACCATTTTGCTTATCCGTGACGCACCGAGGCGCGTCACGGCTATCACGCCGCGCCTATGGGTATACCCGTGACGCACCCCTCTGGTGCGTCGCGTCTATTCATACATGTGACGCACGGGCGCGGTGCGCCGCGGCTACTCTTCGGCGCGTCACGCCTAATTTCGCAGGTGCGCCACGGCTACGACTTTAGGTGCGCCACGGCTATGTAATGCCTCCACGGCTAAGTTCCCTGATGCGCCACGGTTATCCATTTGGGTGTGTCACGGCTATCCTCTTAGGTGCGTCACGGGTATTCTTTTAGGTGCGTCACGGCTATACTATGCTGTATTTTTTTTAAAATACGCAGTACCGTATTTATACAGGTACATACAGCTTAAATACAGAAGAATATCAGTAGACAAAATGTATCAAAACAGTTCTGTGACAAACTAATAATATATCATAGTTGATCATACTGCTTAGAATTCCGAATAGCTACATCAAACAGTTGATTATGAATACAAAGTGTTTATCAGATTCAAATAGATACAAGTGACCTACATCAGACGGTTAATCATCGGGACCGATTACATCGATCGATGCTTCATCATCGTTACAAGTGACCTATCTAGTCGCTGATAACCTAATCATCTAGCTAGGAACCATAGCATGACGAGCGAGGCGACGGTGACAAGAGCGGCGGCGATGGTCTTCATCCACTTGTTGTTCTTCTTCTTCTTCTGTTCCTCGAGATGGATGAACCACCTAGCTTCCGCCGCCACTCTTGTGTTGTAGGATTTGTAGGCATTCCCTCTGAACTTGTTCACCTGCTCGAAGCAGTCTTCCCAGTGATCGTAGACTCCTGGAACCCTGCCTCTAAACACCACGTAGCACCTCGGCATCTGTAATGACAAGAAAGAAAACCAAAAACAATAGTTTTAAACATGTCTTTAATAAATAGTAAATGAAGAAATATTACATAAATAAGATGAAAGTTAAACACAAAGGATCAAATTGGCCATTCATATCTTGTGCTTGTTACGAGGTAGTACACGTGATGACGATCCGAAGAAGGATAAAGACAAGGGTTTCTGAACTTCGTTGAAACTAAAAAAAAAATCACATACGTAAGTGTTTGTGAGATCCGAACAAAGTTGAACCATTTCGTGCACATGCATAATGGGGACATTCTCCATAGCCCCGTCCGGGGCTATGAAAAATATCCCCATTACGTATATGTACCAAACGGTGCAACTCAGTTCTGATCTCACTAATAATAATATTACATATGCAACGTTCCTTAGTTCCAACCGAAACCCTCATCTTCATCATTTTACCGGATCACCACCGCCTGTAGTACCTCTTAACAGGAACAAGATGGTCATCGGGGCTTGATGTGAAGTTGGACCTTCACATTTTGTGCCTGTTACAAGGTAAGTACACGTGATGGCTATGCGGGGTAAGGAAGGGTTTCCGGAAATCTTTGAAACTAAACAAAATCATATATGTAATATAGTGAGATCCGGAAAAAATTGGACCCTTTTGTGCACATCCATAACGGCGACATTGTTCATAACCCCAGACGGGATTTCTGAGAGATGTCACCATTACAAATGTGCACCAAAGGGTTCAATTTTTTTCGGAACTCACAAACCATATTACATATGTGACATTATTTAGTTCGAAAAAAATCCAGAAACCCTCGCATTCGTTCCTTTCCCCGGATCACCATCTCCTGTAGTACCTCTTAACAGGAACAAGATGGTCATCGGTCTGTGTGCCTCATATTTAGGGTGGACACATACAAGCGGCCTAGGTGGTGCCGCTGCGCCAAGTGGGATGCACAAGATCCTAACTTTATGAAAATCACAAGGCGCACCGGACCACCTAGGCCATCTGAGTGTGAACCAACTCTTTTAAGCATCGGCATTTATACAGAAGATCGAACGAACATAGGACCGGATTAATATAAAAGCAAGATAATCAAGCATTGACATAATTCAGCATCAGTTACAGAATGGGCGATTCATAACCGTAACGATGTGTGCCTCATATTTAGGGTGGACACATACAAGCGGCCTAGGTGGTGCCGCTGCGCCAAGTGGGATGCACAAGATCAAAAATTTGTGAAAATCACAAGGCGCACCGGACCACCTAGGCCATCTGAGTGTGAACCAACTCTTTTAATCATCGGCATTTATACAAAAGATCGAACGAACATAGGACCGGAATAATATAAAAGCAAGATAATCAAGTATTGACATAATTGAGCATCAGTTACAGAATGGACGATTCATAACCGTAACGATGTGTGCCTCATATTTAGGGTGGACACATACAAGCGGCCTAGGTGGTGCCGCTGCGCCAAGTGGGATGCACAAGATCAAAATTTTGTGAAGATCACAATGCGCACCGGACCACCTAGGCCATCTGAGTGTGAACCAACTCTTTTAATCATCGGCATTTATTGAAGACATCGAACGAACATTACAAGTAGGACCGCAATAATAAAAAGCAAGATAATCAAGCATTGACATAATTTAGCATCGGTTACACGATGGACGATTCATAACCCTAACGGTTGAGTTCAACTAATTTCGGAAATTGTAGCAAGCCTTACAATAGTTCTCACTCCTTCTGACTCATCCGCCCAGGGATTACAACGGGACAGCCCTTCGGAGTGATGAAGGGCCTGTCGTCACATGTAGTTGCTAGGTAGGTATCTATGTCGCGGTTCGGCATGGCGAACCGGCAGTGGAATGTCCCGCTCTTGTTCACCACGTCATGAACGATTTTCGTGGCAAAACACTTCTGGATATCATATATCTCTTCTCTAACCTTGTCATCGCCGACCATCGACAAGCGCGAGGCCCATTCTTGGACTTGACTAGGCAGGGTAAGGTACTGTTGATCCCCTACGTACGCCCGCATATGATGGAGGACATAGTAGGTGTCTCTGTTACTGCCTGTCGTCTGCTTGACGCACGCGAAAGTCGTCGTGTGGGTGAACACCCGAGCGCCCTGAACGACCTTCTCCCTAGCGATTCTCCCCCCCTTTGCGTGGTATCCGGTGAGAGCGTTATTCAAAACTTTCTTCACGTTGGAGTAGTCTTTCTTCACCGCACTCCCTGAGTCGAGATACGTGGCATGCGAATGACTGATACAAATGCAGATGAGTGTGCACTGTGTATATCTGCGCGGAACAATCCAAACAAAGTGTTGGAAAGGAGCGATGAAAATCCAAAGAAAATCACTTTCGATTCGGCTAAGCATATTGACTTACCTGGCAAAGTAAGGCACGAGGATGTAATCCTTGGTCTGGTTCGCCAGCATGAAGTCCCGGAGATATGTCGACGCGACTACCTGGTTCCCAACGGAGCACAACACGTCGTGGCGCATGTAGAAGGGGTCCGCTATCGCGATGCCCGGTGTATTATCCCTGCTGACTTGCACCGCCAGACCGAGCGAGTATAGGCGGACCATGGAGTAGTGCAGCGGATTGCTATGGAACATATCGAAGATGTCCGAAAACCGCAGTACTATCCTATCCGTGCCGGTTGATTCGACGAAGCCCAAGTCCTTTGGCACCATGGCAATGAAAACCGGGTGTGATGGATCCTTGGATTCAATAAGGCGCGATTCAAGATAAAGAATGCTGTCATGCAAACTCCGCATATCCCCACTTGCGACCTTGAGCTTGTTCTGGTTAAGCATAGGCTGACCCGTCACATGCACCTTCGGCGTATGCTTAGATGTAGGTGGGCCGTCCTGAACACGGAGCGGCATCTTAGCAGGCTGGCTCGCAGACTTTGCGGCCTTGGATATAGGTCCTCTTTTCCGCGGCTTCGGCGCTTTCAGAATGCACTCCTTCTCAATATCCTCATTAGCCGCCTTACGGATTGTGCCAGGGCTGAAAATAACTCCTCCCTTCGCACTTTTCGGAGTCTCAGTGCAGGGGGCGACATCTGGAGGTGGTGTCTTCCTGAGAACCGAATAGACGCTTGTAATTGGATTTATCCGCGGGAGGAGCCTCACCATGAGCCTCCGTGCTATAGTAGGGTTCTACTATGGGAGGAGCAATGTAATCTCCGCCATCAAAGTCATCAGCGATGAAATCCATGGCATCAAGATCGTCATCCGACGGGTGTTGTGCCATCTCCATGTCAGGGGTAGGCGACGGCGCTACGACTCTCTTGCCATGGCTCCGCTCCGGCGCTTCTAGAGGGGTTGTTTTCGAGGTGGTGCCTCGCGCCGGTAGTTCTAGAGGCGATGTCTGCGGGGTGGCGCCCCTCTTCCCCAGGCGAATCTGGCTCTTCGGCCATTCCATGTTCCAAGGTAGGCACTGGAGCAGCGTCAGGGTATCGGGGTCATCTTCTTCCTGGTAGGGTTGAATGGGAGGCAACAAGTCGTCGTAGCCCGCCAGCACCCGAAGCAATCGAACTCTATATATGTCTTCGCCCATCGGCCTGTTGTGGAACCTGCGGGTTGCCGGTTGAACGATCATACCCACAGCAACATCCTTCAACACGCCGTCCACTGTGTGTAGAAGAGTGCATGGAACGTCGGCGTTCTGCAGAAAACATGCAGGGCGTCAGAGATGCCAGTCTAAGGCAAAGGAAGATCGACGCTCCAACGCTTAACTATTTGTTGGAACGCGTAGAGATAAACAAAACTTTTTCCTACGCGGTACTTCCAAGATCTATCCGAGGTAAAAGGCCACGATGATTACCACTAGACGCGCGGTTGCAGATTATCGATGAAGCGCGTCGGGGCAGTGCAGTCCACGATCCGATCCCCCGAGCGTCGAAGTGCTGAACGTACAACACCTCTGCCGGTATCCACACGTACGAGGAGGAGCTCCAACGGCGGACTGCTAGGTCCGGTGCGACGGCTGGACTGAGTGGGGTTAGGGTTCCCAACGCATGGGAGTTGACTAACTTGCCCGCTGGGCAACCTGCGCCCCTCTTTATATAGCGAATGGTAGTGGGCTTCACAACACTTGTGGCCCATTCCCTCCGTGAGTCCGACTCACGAACTCGGTCCAATTCCGGTTCGGGTCCAACCCGACCAATACTTGCTCCCGCTCTTAAGTGTGCGACCCTGCAGGCTCATGGCGACTTGGACACGATTGGAGTCCGACTCCCAATTGATCAATCGGTAGCGGCTCCTAGCAGAACGTGCCGACTCCCAAGTCCCATTGAGTCATGACGACATACCTTTCAATGTGATATTCATCTTAGTCCCTTTTGCCTCACAATATACCTTGTCGAACTATGGGTGATTTATCGTCATCCCTTAAATAGCTCAACTCTCTTCTCGGTCCGTGATATATGATTCATCTCACTAACTCTTTAGTCAATAGACACAATTAACACTTAACTGAGTCGCGCATGGCCATGCTTCCTGAATCATATCACTCGAGAGGGCCTAGAGAATATCTCTCCATTCGGAGGGGCAAAATCCCATCTTGATTATCCACATCACGCAGCTTGTTTCTCATTCGACCCGAACTCTGCCTTTATAACTGCCTTGCCACAGAGCAGCGTTTAACAGAACCTAAGTCGGTGATCCACAACTCGGATTGTCCGAAAACCTCAGGTCTAAGGATTACATTGGCTGAGACATGCAAATGACGACTTGCTCGTTGCATCTCAATGTGGGTCAGTCCGACTTGCTAAACTCTTTAGCCAAGTATGTGATCGTTGGAATGGCATCACCATGCCCATGACAAGTGGAACCATGTCATCAGCCAACACTCACATTAGTCTAGGGTGTGTGTCCAGCACAACCTAAATGACCAAGGACAATCTAGTATGAACAACATGAATACATAGTTCCACAATCGAATTACATATTCAATGACATGTATCAGATGTTCAAAACAAGGACAACTTAATAACTTTATGAATACATTGGGAATTACATCATACATGATTGCCTCTAGGGCATATTCCCAACAGTCTCCCACTTGCACTAGAGTCAATCATCTTGGCATCATATGCCTAGGCATCGAATGCCCATACCTCTCGTGCGCGCCTCATGATTAGGCTGTGGTAGCGCCTTTGTCAACGGATCTGCAATGTTTGCATCCGTGTGTACTTTGCATAACTTGATATCACCTTGTTCGACAAACTGGCAAATGAGGTGGTACCGCATGAGTATATGTTTGTTCTTCTGGTGTTGTCTAGGTTCCTTGGCTTGTGCGATAGCACCATTGTTGTCACAATATACGTCCAATGGATTGGACACGCCCTGAACCACACCAAGATCTATCAGGAGGTTCCTGATCCAAACAGCTTCCTTTGCCGCCTCTGAGGCAGCAATATACTCAGCCTCTGTTGTAGATGCAGACACCGTGTCTTGCTTGGAACTCTTCCAGCTCACAGTTCCTCCGTTCATTACGAACACGTATCCAGATTGTGAACGAGAGTCATCTGAGTCGGTGAGATAACTCGCATCCGTGTAACCCTTTACACTGAATTCCTCATCATCTCCATAAACTAGGAACATTTCCTTAGTCCTTCTCAAGTACTTAAGGATGTTTTTAACCGCTGCCCAGTGGGCTTCGCCAAGGTCAGCCTGGTATCTGCTCGTAACACTTAGAGCATAGGAAACATCTGGCCTAGTATAAATCATGGCATACATGATAGATCCGATTGCCGAAGCATACGGGATCACACTCATCCGACTTCGCTCATCAGTCGTTGAAGGACACTGAGTCTTGCTAAGTTTTATGCCATGGGACATCGGTAAGAATCCCTTCTTGGACTCTTCCATTTTGAATTTCTTCAAAACTTTGTCCAGATATGTACTCTGACTCAATCCAATGAGCCGCCTTGATCTATCTCTATAGATCCTTATTCCTAATATGTAAGTCGCCTCACCCAAATCCTTCATTGAGAAACTCCTTTCCAATGATTCTTTGGTTTCTTGCAACATCATGACATCATTTCCAATCAGCAGTATGTCATCCACATATAAGATTAGAAAATTTACTTTGCTCCCACTAAACTTCTTGTATAAACAAGAATCATGATCGCTCTTGATGAAGCCAAATGATTTGACTACCTCATCAAAGCGAATGTTCCAACTCCGAGATGCTTGCTTCAACCCATAAATGGATTTCTGAAGTTTGCATACCTTGTCAGCGTTAGCTGGATCGACAAAACCTTCGGGTTGTATCATATACATGTCCTCAGTTAAATTTCCATTAAGGAAAGCCGTCTTGACATCCATCTGCCATATCTCATAGTCGAAATAGGCTGCTATGGCTAACATGATCCGAATTGATTTAAGCATCGCTACGGGCGAGAAGGTCTCTTCGTAGTCAACTCCTTGAACCTGTCGGAACCCCTTCGCGACAAGTCGTGCTTTATAGACGGAAATATTTCCATCCATATCAATTTTCTTCTTAAAGACCCATTTGCACTCGACGGGTCTTGCACTGTCAGGCAGATCAACCAAATTCCAAACTTGGTTTTCATCCATGGACTTTAACTCGGATCTCATGGCTCCAAGCCATGACTCGGAATCAGATCCCACCATCGCTTCTGAATAAGTTGCCGGCTCATTACTGTCTAACAGTAAAATATCACGAGCATTTTGTAATCTGGCAGATCTCCGTGGTTCAGGTGTTGTTACCGGTGTAGGTACCACGACCGGCTCAGCCTCCAAGGCGTTCGCCGACTCGCCCCTAGCCGGTTCCTCTCGAATTTCTTCGAGTTGCACTGTGCTCCCACTGACTTCCCGACCGAGAAACTCTTTCTCAAGGAAGACACCATTACGAGCGACAAACACTTTGCCCTCTTCCCGGTTGTAGAAGTAGTACCCCAAGGTTTCCCTCGGATACCCCACGAAAATACACTTACCCGACTTGCGCGTGAGCTTGTCCGACTGAAGTCGCTTGACAAATGCTTCACAACCCCAAATCTTAAGAAAAGACAAACTTGGCTTTTTGCCAGTCCACATCTCATGCGGTTTCTTCTCTACTGACTTTGTTGGTACTCTGTTTAGTGTGAACGCTGCAGTTTCTAGACAATAACCCCAAAATGATAAAGGTAGATCTGCCCGACTCATCATTGATCGTACCATGTCCAACAAGGTCTGATTTCTCCGTTCCGATACACCGTTTCTCTGCGGTGTACCTGGCGGAGTGAGTTGAGGAACTATTCCACAACTCTTTAGATGGTCATCAAACTCATGGCTCATGTACTCGCCTCCACGGTCCGACCGTAGAAACTTTATTTTCTTGCCGAGTTGATTTTGTACCTCAGTCTGGAATTCCTTGAACTTTTCAAAGGCTTCCGAGTTGTGTTTCATTAAATAGATATATCCATACCTACTCAAATTATCAGTGAAGGTAATGAAGTACTCATAACCACCTCTGGTTGTCGTGCTCATTGGACCACATCCATCACTATGTATTAGTTCCAACAAGTCGGACGCCCTTTCACAACTCCTTGCAAAAGGTGTCTTGGTCATTTTGCCTAGTAGGCATGACTCGCATGTCTCGAATGACTCTAAGTCGAACGAAGTTAGAAGTCCATCATCATGGAGCTTCTTCATGCGCTTCCAACTTATATGACCAAGCCGACAATGCCAAAAGTAAATCATATTCAGATCATTTGGTTTCAACCTTTTAACATTTAGGTTATAGACCGATTCACCATCAAGATTCAAAATAAATAACCCGTTCTGAACCGGTGCAAAGCCATGAAACATATCTTTCAAATATAAAGAACAACCATTATTCTTAATATTTGACTCATAACCTTGTCTCATCAAACATGAGGCGGAAATAATGTTTCGACTAAGCACTGGAACATAATAACAATTATTCAATTCCATTAAAAATTCTGAAGGTAAATGAAGTTGCATCGTGCCAACTTCCAACACAGCGACTCTCGCCTTGTTGCCGACCCGAATATCAACCTCTCCTCTTGCCACGCTCCTAGTTCTTACCAGTCCCTGCAACGAGTTGCATATGTGAATAACTGATCCGGTATCATATACCCAAGAACTATTAGGCGCATCAGCAAGATAAATGTCTATAACATTGCACACAAGCGTACCTGAGTTGGAAGTCACACCTCCACTCTTGGCTCTGTCAGCCAAATACTTGGTGCAGTTCCTCTTCCAGTGGCCTTCTTGCTTGCAATAGAAGCAATTGGCTCCGGCTGTAGGAGATAGCTTAGTCTTTGAGGAAGCACTCTGGACAGGGCCATGGGCGCTACCTCCTGACTTATCCTTCTTCTTCTTAGTCCAAGAACTCTTCTTGAACTTAGCCTTATTCTGCACCATCAACACTTGACTGGCGCCTTTCTTAAGATCAGCCTCTGCCGTTTTGAGCATCCCATGTAATTCAGTGATACTCTTATTCATACCATTCATATGGTAGTTCGAGATGAACGGACCATATGCACTAGGAAGAGAGTTCAGAATTATATCAATAGCGAACTCTTCGTTAATTGGGAAGCCCAGCCGATCCAGAGACTGTATGTAACCAATCATCTTGATTACATGCGGACTTAGTGGATCGCCGTCTTTCAGCTTACAGCCCAGCAAAGCTTGAGAGACTTGATACCTCTCGGTCTTTGCCTGAGCCTGGAACATACTTTTGAGGCTTTCGATCATATCGTAGGCCTCAACATTCTCGAACTGCTACTGCAAGTCCGGTTCCATGTGTGCAAGCATAAGACAGCTAATTTCCGTAGACTCATCTCTAGTCTTACGGTAGGCATTCATGACTACGACAGTCACATCGTCATCTGGCTCTTCTGGAAGTGGAGTTTCTAGAACATGTTCTTTCTTTTCATGCTTGAGGACTATCCTCAGATTACGGTACCAGTTGGTGAAATTAGTTCCATTAAGCTTATCTTTCTCTAGGATTGACCTCAACGCAAAGGTGGACAACTGAGGAAGGTTGCTAGGTGCCATTGATCTACAACAGAAAATATGCAAAAACACTTAAGACATGTATTCATAAAAGAGCAGGCATATTAAACACTTTAATACTTATGCTCCCACTAGAACCAACATCCCTCCGATGGTTGCTAAGTGATTCAAGATCCTAAATAAGCAAGCCGACTAGTGAGCTTTAGCATCACCGCTAGCCGTCAAGTGATCTAGGTAGGCAACACCTTGCCAATCGTATCCAATACGACTCCTGTTAGTTGGGTGGCATCACATGCCCCGGCTCCCAACCTTCCTCGCCCCGAATCCCACAACCGTTGTGATGACTCGTCTAGATTACCAAGTGCTTCCGCTTGTAAGAGTCCGACTCAAACCCACCTAATCGGAAAGAATCGGTAGCACCTCAATTTCGTGAGCCCACTACCAAGAATGTCCGACTTGTGATGGTGCAGCACTGGTGGGGCGACCGACTAGACCTTCTTTGAGGGATTAAAATCTACCAACTATCTAAATAGAGGTAAATAGACATAACAATAACACAAATAAAGCAATTATAATGTGAAATGGTATGGGCTCTCTTCATGGTGATCTCCATCTCCACAAAGCTTGTAAGTCGACTCATGCCAACTCTTGTCACGTGCCATTACTCCATGTAGCCGACTTGTACATCGACTTGCATGTCACCGGGTTCTCCAACAAGCTACACTAGCTAGTAAATCAAAGATTACATAGAGAATCCGACACGCAGGTCGTTAGACAATAAAATGACAGCACCTAGGCTCCAGCCGGCTGACAAGAACATGATACGCAGATCATGTATGGATTACACACATCACATGCACATAAGCCATACCATTCACAACTTCCTGCAAAAACAAGTTATGCATAGACGCGATATCTACCGGCGTTGTGAAACTCGCAACGACATCTAAGGCGCTACGACAGGGCGAAGCCGGCGGTCCCGCTTCCAATCATGGATTTCTTCATCGGATAAAACGATTTTACCCAAATCTGATCCGTATTCCGATTCGATCAAACTCTTTGATCTTCGATCACCGCAACTCGATTTATGTGTCACGATATACCCCGATGGCGGAAACCGACCGGTAGGGGTAAGTTGTTCCACGACCTTAGCAGTATGATCACAGAAACCAGATCATCCATTAACCCCGACTACGATTGATCTAATCAACCATGTACAAAACCGATCTATCTCATAGACCGACCACCAAAACAACAATTAGATCATATCTAACGCTAACTACATATCACATATGTACGGATCTCGGGCCTAATACCAGAAGCTACCGCTCTGATACCACTGTTGGAACGCGTAGAGATAAACAAAACTTTTTCCTACGCGGTACTTCCAAGATCTAGCCTCGGTAGAAGGCCACGATGATTACCACTAGACGCGCGGTTGCGGATTATCGATGAAGCGCGTCGGGGCAGTGCAGTCCACGATCCGATCCAGCCGATCCGATCCCGCGAGCGTCGAAGTGCTGAAAGTACAGCACCTCTGCCGGTATCCACACGTACGAGGAGGAGCTCCGACGACGGACTGCTAGGTCCGGTGCGACAGCTGGACTGAGTGGGGTTAGGGTTCCCAACGCATGGGAGTTGACTAACTTGCCCGCTGGGCAACCTGCGCCCCTCTTTATATAGTGAATGGTAGTGGGCTTCACAACACTTGTGGCCCATTCCCTCTGTGATTCCGACTCACAAACTCAGTCCAATTCCGGTTCGGGTCCAACCCGACCAATACTTGCTCCCGCTCTTAAGTGTGCGACTCTGCAGGCTCATGGCGACTTGGACACGATTGGAGTCCGACTCCCAATCGATCAATTGGTAGCGGCCCCAAGCAGAACGTGCCGACTCCCAAGTCCCATTGAGTCATGACGACATACCTTTCAATGTGATATTCATCTTAGTCCCTTTTGCCTCACGATATACCTTGTCGAACTATGGGCGATTTATCGTCATCCCTTAAATAGCTCAACTCTCTTCTCGGTCCGTGATATATGATTCATCTGACTAACTCTTTAGTCAATAGACACAGTTAACACTTAACTAAGTCGCGCATGGCCATGCTTCCTGAATCATATCACTCGAGAGGGCTCAGAGAATATCTCTCCATTCGGAGGGGCAAAATCCCATCTTGATTATCCACATCACGCAGCTTGTTTCTCATTCGACCCGAACTCTGCCTTTATAACTGCCTTGCCACAGAGCAGCGTTTAACAGAACCTAAGTCGGTGATCCACAACTCGGATTGTGCTACAGCCTCAGGTCTAAGGATTACATTGATTGAGACATGCAAATGACGACTTGATCGTTGCATCTCAATGTGGGTCAGTCCGACTTGCTAAACTCTTTAGCCAAGTCCGTGATCGTTGGAATGGCATCACCATGCCCATGACAAGTGGAACCGTGTCATCAGCCAACATTCACATTAGTCTAGGGTGTGTGTCCAGCACAACCTAAATGACCAAGGACAATCTAGTATGAACAACATGAATACATAGTTCCACAATCGAATCACATATTCAATGACATGTATCAGATGTTCAAAACAAGGACAACTTAATAACTTTATGAATACATTGGGAATTACATCATACATGATTGCCTCTAGGGCATATTCCCAACACTATTTACCTGGCTGGAGATGGCGTCGAGCTCCTCTAGTGGCGAGGGGCCAACGACGGCGGGCATGCTAGTAATGACTTGTGAGGGACCGCCGGCGGCGGGCGTGCAACGGATGACCATTCGGTCGTTCGTTGGTGCACGCTCTTCATTCGGCGGAGGACCGCCCACTGTGGGCGCGCAACGGATGGTCAGGCGGCTAGAGGCTGGCGAAGTCACCATCGGCGCCGTGTTGTAGGCGGGCGGAGTCACCAGTGGGTCCGCCACCGTGGCGTTGGCCGGTGAGACTCTGGACAAGTCTCTTGAGTTGCTGCCCTGCACGCTAGGCACCGGGCACGGCCCCACTCGACCTCCTTCATTCCATCGAGTAACCACATCGTAGATGGCAGGCAAAACGCTGCCCATTTGTTCTGCCAAAGCTTCTTTGACAATATTCGGAATATCGGCAACTTTGGCCTTGAGGTATGCAATCTCGCGGTCGCGGGCTTCGTCATGTTGGATATCTTCGACGGTCTTCCTTCTATTCCTTCTCGCCCCCTTGGGCTCCTTGAAGTGCTCTCTGAGCTTCGTCGTCGTGCCCATGCCACAAACTCGGCCACCTGACGGCCTTTTGTGCTTTTCCTTCCCCTGCGTCACGTTCACCGCCCTGTTTAAATGGTCGTCCCACGGGCCGTGCAGCCTCGGCACGGATGCCGAGGTTCCACCACTTTCGATTTCTGTGTTCTGCACAATTAGCGTGAACCGTTTAGAAATCCACCAGTACACTATGATGCAATCGAATTGATCGTCGAGAGCAAACTAATTAGGGTGGTGTATTTACTTACCAAGTTTTTATACAACTCCTTCACCTTCTCATCATCGGTAGTATACTCATTAGCTACCGGGTCATATTTAAACCGGGCCCTGATGAAGTTTTTTGTCCGCGGCGAGTACCTTGCGAGGGGGTCAGGGATGCCCTATGCTGCACGTTTGGCGTCCTCCTTCTTCCAATTGGGAATCGCCGCTCTGTAACCGCCGCATCCCAGTTTGTGGGAACCTATCTTCAACCGCCGCATCTTCTGCCCCCAATCACTATTAGCCTTGGCGACTTCGCTCTCGCAAAGTAGCTTGAAGTCCCAGAGTTCAGCTCCGGTGATGTTCGGCTCACTCGCTAAAACCTCCTCCAAGATTTTTTTGGGGTTCAAGACCGCAACCTTCACCCGGTGTTTCCAGTTGGACAAGGCGGTGTTCATCTTACCAATGGCGGCATTGTTGACCGGATTCCCCTCCAGATTGTCGTTATTGTACTTAAACGGCTCTTCTGGCGGATGTGGGTACAAGTATCGTCCGTGCAGCTTTCTAAAGAGAACAACCCGATAATGGGTATTCTCTTTTTTCCTTAGATCGTCGGTGTTGATCCTGACAGTGTCCCGGACCATGCAACCGATTTGGTTTCCGAATCCTTTGACCACCCGCTCGGGCGCGATAGGATACCCACCGCTATCAATTTCCGTGATCTCTTCACGGTAGGTGCGGAGACTGTTCGTTTTCCGTTTTCTCGTTGCCGTCTTCTTCTTGGCTTGGCTACCACCATCTGTCTGACCGCCGCATCAGTGGTGTCATTTCTGCGTGTGTCTAGTGGTATCACCGGCGCCACTAGTCGTGGTGTCATCCTCCTCGCCACCGCTAGTGTCCGCGTCAGCCCCGGCATCTGCCGTCGGGTCGTATTGCTCATCTTCTTCATCGGAGATTTGCCAGAACGGCTTAGAACCGCCGGCCTCGTCGTTGTGTGCCATGTTCTGAAGGGGAAAATTATTGGTTAATCTAAAGGCAACGAAAAATCGACATACTACTCGATCACGGGAAAACGGCTAAGTCCTAAATTCACCGAAAAATCCGGCATGACCTTTGCTAATTTTCTAACACTACAGTGTCCGATTCTCGCCGAAATGGAAATTAATCAACATTTCGGCGAAAATGGACAACTCATGTGAATTCCCTGCAAAGTTTTATACGGCTCGATGGCCGGACAGATTTCCAAATTTGATCAAGTTCCAAACGTACTGCAACACCAAGATTTCATAATAGGCTAGCAGCAGCAGCCATCCTAGGAGCAGCCATCTTAGAAACAGAACACCAAAAAAATCACTACTGGTACTGCTGCAATGCAAGCAGTACATAATTTCTTGCTTCTGGTAGTAACAGTAGCACTGCTTGCAATCCGCAAGCAATTTCTGGCCATACACATTATGTTATACTTGACCAATATCAATAACGAGGCCTAAATGTCAATTTCTTAGCAATAGAACTTAGAATCAAGATAGAAAAATGAACACCATCACCATAATTTAAAACATAGTTCATCCACTCGATGGCTTAAGCATAACAAAGCAAAGAAAGCAACCAAAGCATAAGTGAAGCGAGCCATTTTAGGACTTCCTCTCATGCATGTCAGGAGCATGAATTTTCGCTAGCAAGCATGCATCCAACAACCTACCTGTGCATGATGCATCCTAAGATAACACTACAGGCATAATTGATTCATCTACATAGGATGGCAAGAATAGAAAATCAGGGATTCAAACCGTCAAATTCGAGACTAGGAAAATCGTAAGGAACATGTCATGCTATCATCAACACTAGTGAAGGAACATGTTATGCCAACATCATTCAGAATAACAATTAGGTCACATGGTCATAAATATTAACTACTGAAGAGCATTACTGGTGACCAAACACAAAGGTCAGGTCAACATGATAATGTTCCTGCGCCATCCTAGCAGCAGCCATCTTAGCAACGGAACACCAAATTGCTGCTTTATGTCAATCGATGGTGATTTTCAGTTTCAGTCTTGTCTGAACCTGTTGCAGGGAGTTGAGAACAAGAGCACATTCCTGTGGACTGAATTCCCTGACCATGGTATGAACTTGCTATGGGCTGAATTCCTTGACTTATATTCGTGTTTATGTTCCAAAAACTTATATTGATATTGCTAGCTCTATTTTTCACCAAACTGCAGTGGAGTGCTGAGCTTGGGTCGCACAAGTGAACCAAATTATTAGTACAAATATTGCGATTCAGTTCAGATAAGAAAAAACTCCCATATGTATATTTCTTAAGATAGTGTAAGCATCAAGAAAGCAGACAGCTTAATTATGCCCAAGAAATGGATGAACTGCAAATTCATCCATTCATTCAAATAGTTGCACATCACTTAATAGCTACTGACTAACTAATGTTTGCAATTTTGAAACTGCGGTTACCCCTTTTAGTCTAAAAATATAAAACAATCACAGATTCCAACACTCCCCGTCTCATCAACAGATAAGCGATGTCAAACAAACCACTCGACATGGCAAAACTAAGACCCTACAGTTTTTCATTTTCAAAGCGAGTAAGCAGTCCAATGTATTTGAGAATCTGTGGTTCAAATTTTCGGTTCAATACAACCTTAAAATCTCACCATTTATTTATTTTGGCTTGCTGCAATCTAAAGAACATCACAAAAAAATTCTAAACTGCAGAAAGATCTTCCCATGTACACAGCACAAGTATTAGCAACAGACATGATAAATCTGACATAATGCTTGGGCAGACTTGGCTCAAGTGCAACATGACAATAGCAAATCATGCAGACTTTGTGAGGAATTTCACAAAAGTGGACTACCAAAACATAGCAACTAGAAAAACAGACCATGAAGTTGTACTTGCTGTAAGAAGGGCAATAGCTACAGCACAAGCAAGGAAGAATCCTTTACAGTCTGAGTCCTAGAACAATCTTGTGTGAGAGCCAGGGTCGACATTTCAGCATCTGATTTTTTCCAAATAGGCTACAGGCTACAGATACCAAAGAAGGCTCGGTTTTGATCGAGAAACGTTCGCAACATCAGCTAATACATCCTACAGGTGGCTAAAGGGAATCAGGCGTGACCTAGGAGAGGAAGAGCGAGGGAGAGGAGGGGGCTTACCCTATAGGTGGACGGCGTTGAGGAAGACGGTGTCGAGGGAAGAAGACGGCGGCCTTGGCGTCGCTGGCGCCTCGGTCGATGCAGACGGCCCTCCTCCTTCTAGGCCGCGGCGCTCGTCCTCCTAGGTCACGGTCCTCCTCCTCCTAGGCCGCGGTCGATGCAGACGTGGACGGCGTGGCGCTCCTCCTCCTCCCTAGCTCCTCCTCCTAGCTAGGCCACGCGGGATTGGGCCGGGCGCGACGATGGGGTGGTGGCGACGGCGTGTGGGCGGCTAGAGGGTGTGAGGCTAGGGCTGGTGGCGTGACGCTAGGGCTGGCGGCTAGAGGGCTGTGGCGTCTACGGTCGATGCAGCGGCGAGGTGGTGGGCGGCGACTAGAGGGAGGCGATGGTTTGGTTCTTCAGATCGAGATCGCTCGCGTGGATTCGAAGAGGAAGAAGAGGTGAACGGGCCAGTCTAATAGGCGAAAGGATAGTCGTGACGCACTGCTGGAAGGTGCGCCACGCATCGCTTACCCGTGACGCACATAGGACAGGCGCGTCGCGCATTACTTACCTGTGACGCGCGTAGCAGCGGCGCGTCGCGCATTACTTAACCGTGACGCAGCGATGAGAGGTGTGTCGCGCATATTTCTTTTATCTATTCAAAAAGTGTGCGCGCTGGTCTATAGCAGAACTAGCTGCTTAGTCCAGTAGCTGACCCCTTTGCCACTGCTCCATTGACCCAAGTTCGAGTCCCACCCCCTCCCCCCCCCCCCCCATTTTTCCAAAAATGATTTTTCCCTTAGGAAATAAATCAATATAAGCTCAAAATAAATTCAAATAAATCAATATAAAATCAAGAAATTTGTTGATCAATTTAAACACTCTAGTAAGTGTATATATATTACATCGTCCTCGAATGCATGCAAACACACGACACATATATCGTTGTTCTTAGAGCTAGCGTTTTACAATTTTCTTTCCCTTCTTTGTCGCGGTTGAGTAATTCAGTCCCGGAACACCGTGACTTCTTCGGTGGAATGGGTGACCTGTAGGTAGCGTTGTCCTACTTCTTCTTGTTGTGTATTTCGTCCCATCGTCGTTGTCATCTTCCATTTTCGGGTCGCCGTACTGGTCAAAGTCTTGCTCGTTGGCTACTCCATCCATTCTTATGATGCTTTTTTTGCCTCTCCGCACGACAACACGGCTAGGCCTTGTCGGGTCAGTACTGAAGAAGCATTGGTCCACTTGGTTAGCCAAGACCCATGGCTCATTTTTTGCGGTGACATTCGTGCCGGATTTGGCTTCAGGTATCACCATGGTGGTGAAATATTTTCCTTCTTTCCTGACTCTCTTTGCCCATGTGACACGGAACATTGGCACCTTCTCTCCGCAGTAGTCGAGTTCCCATATCTCGTCGATCCTACCATAGTATCTTTCCTTGACGTCACCTGTTAATGATTCCATCGTTACCCCCGAGTTCTGGTATTCGCAATTCCGGTCCTTATTTGCCGTGTAGAATGTGTAACCATTGATATCGTATGCCTGATGTCATGAGGTTATGTGCCGGGCCTTGTGACAATGTGAGTATGGGTTTTTCTTCTTCAGAACAAGGCGTCTGCGGGTGATCGGGCATAATCTTCTCCCTGAACCACTGTGTGAAATGGATGTTGTGCTCTCCGATTATTTCTGCTTCGGTCCTATGTTGTCCCCGGTCACTGTAATACTTCTAGATTAGCATTTGTGCTTTTCCAACCAAGGATCGACCACTGTTAGATGTTGTAGTGCGACTAGGTTTGCTCTGTCAAAGTCGTTGCGTCGGCCCTGAAAGTCGACATTCATTTCGCGCTGGCCCTCGCGGTGTCCCCATCCAGCGAGCCTGCCAAAGTGCCTATTTACGGGCAGACCAGGGTTCTCATCTTTGTGTAGAAAATTCGTGCAAAAAGAGATGCACTCTTCTTTCAGAAAGCCCTAGGCAATGCTTACGCCGGGACGGGCCCTGTTGCGGACGTATCCTTTGATGGAACCATTCATCCTTTCGAACGCCATCATGGAGTGTAAAAACGGCGGCCCGAGCTGGATGATATCATCCACGACATGGACAAGGAGATGCACCATAATGTCGAAGAATGCGGGCGGGAAGTATATCTCAAGCTCGCATAGTATCACCACGATCTCTTCCTGTAGCCTTGCGAGTTGCTTCACGCCAATCGACTTTCGAGAGATGACGTCGAAAAAGTTGCAGAGTCCAAACAACGTTTCGCGGACGTGCTCTTCCATTATCCCTCGAATTACAACTGGAAGTATCTGCGTCATCATCACGTGACAGTCGTGAGACTTCATCCCGCTGAACTTCTGCTTTGGTACGTCTAGGTATCTGCTTATCTTCCCCGCATAACCGTAAGGAAATTTGACTCCAAGGAGGCACTTGAAGAATTGGTCGATCTCCTTTTCGCATAGCGTGAAGCACGAAGTGGGACAGTAATATTCCGTCTTCTTGGCCTTTTTTCCCTTGCAGCGACCTTCCGTCCCATCTAACACATCATCATCATCATCGTCATCATCATCCGGTTTTCCTCCGTGGAGCTCGCCCCTGATATTCAAAAATCTCAAGTCGTTCCTTGCTTTCGGCCCATCTTTGGTCCTCTCCGGCATGTTGAGCAAGGTGCCAAGCAGACTCTCGCACACGTTTTTCATGATATGCATGAGGTCAAGGCAGTGAGGCGTGCGGAGAATCTTCCAGTACCTCAGGCCCCAGAGAACAGACCTTGTTTTCCATACACCCTCCAACGGCGCCGGCGCCTTTCGCTTCTTTCCCGGTGCAGGGCACTCTTTCCAGTTCTTCAACAGCTCGTCGATTTCCTCGCTGCTCCTTTGACGTGGGGCTCTTCGCATCTCAACTTCATTGTTGAACAGATCTTTGCGTTTTCTCCACGGGCCATCCTTGCGAAGCCACCTTCGATGCCCCAAGAACACGGTTTTCGAAGACCTGGGGTTTCTCTTTAGCTGGAGATACGTAGTGTCATCCATGCACCTAACGCATGCACAGAATTCGTGCGTCACCTGCCCCGCGACATATCTGTAACCGAGGTAGTCATGCACCGTCGTGATGAGCGCGGCTCTCATTGGGAAAAACGTTTCTCCATAGGCGTCCCACGTATTGGCTGGCTCGTCCCACAACGTGGCTAGCTCCTCTTCCAACAACTGGACATACAGATTGATGTCGTTACCTGGTTGTTTCGGCCCTTGAATAAGCATACTCATCTGTATGTACTTACTCTTCAATCACAACCAGGGGGGTAGGTTGTATATACATACAAACACGGGCCAGGTGTTATGGGTGCTGCTCTGGTTGCCAAAAGGATTTAATCCATCCGTACTCATGCACAACCTGATGTTTCTTGGATCGTCCCCGAATTCGGGGTATTCGATGTCTAGCGCCTTCCACTAGCTAGCATCTGAGGGGTGTGTCAGCATCGTGTCATCCTTCTCCGGATCAATTCCATCATCCTCTTCTGGCTTCTTCCTTTCCGCGTGCCATCGCATGAGCTTCGCCTGTGTGGGGTCTGCGAAATACCGCTGCAGACGGGAAGTTATCGGAAAGTACCACACCACTTTTCGAGGAGAGGCCTTCTTCCCTGGCTTCTATCGAGTTGCGTCGCACACCGGGCATATGGTTCTCTCCGCGTCCGCGCCCCGATAGATGATGCAGTCATTAATGCAAGCATGGTATTTCACGTGAGGTAAATCCAGAGGGCACACGACTTTCTTGGCCTCCTCGATGCTCGTTGGACACTTGTTCCCTGTGGGAAGACGGTCGTGCCAGAATGCCATGTTCTCATTGTAGCTCGCATCAGTCCATCGGTGTTTTGTCTTCATCTCGAGGGTCCTTAACGTTACGTTCAGACGAGTATCCTCGCTCACGCATCCTTCATACAATGGAGTAACCGCGTCTATCTCTAGTTGCGACAGCTTCGATTTCTCTCTAGCAGCAGCTCTGGTGTTGCTATTCTCCTTGAGAAGCAGAGCTTGAACATGAGGGTCCCGCACCCAGTCCGACGACGATGTCCCGACATCTTCATCATGATGTCCTTCGTCTTGATTATGATCATGTCCGACATCTTCATCATGATGTCCTTCGTCTTGATTATGATCATGTCCTTCATCTTGATCATGATGTCCTTCATCATGTCCGGGAGACTCTTTCTTTCATCACTTGTCGGATAAAGAGTGTAGCCATCCATGAAACCACGACGGATAAGGTGCGACTCCAAGTCACCACAATCGTATCTGATCAAGTGTTGCAGTTTGCATCTTCGACAAGGACATTTTATCTCCGTCATGTTATTTCAAAACATTTCGGCCGTCGCATGTTTCATAAATCTAGCCACGGTGCCTGTGCTTATATGCATGGTTGCCTGCATAATAAAAAAAGATCAAAGGACAATTAATTAGAATCAAATTACGTAATATATGGATGATGCATGCATGATCGTCGACGGAAAAATTCGGCTATGCTAAAAATAGGACATTCTCGGACGTGGTCGCCGAAATGGAATGAATCAACATTTTGGCACATGTCAACTCATTTTTTAGACATCCACAACTTTCATCAAAAATACGCAACACAATTTCGCATATGTATATATGCAACCATATGAATCTTTTGTGACGACGCACCGGCCGATACCGAGCGAGATCTATGAGAGAGAGCGAGATCAAGACACACACACATATATACATACAACATATCCCTCCAACAACTCACCAACTATAGATCTTGCCGACTCGAGACCGAGAGAGTACATGTGGGCTATAGGGAGTGAAAAAGATGGAAGAGAAAGTGGTAAAGTGAGATGGAGGTGGAGAGGAGTGTTTACTAGATTCCCCTCACATATATATATATCAAATAAAATAGGTTAAATAAGTTTTAAATGGTGGGAAAATGGGGGAAATGGGGTGGTGAGGAGGTGGGGGGCGACCAGATCTAAAATGGGGTGGAGATATGGGGGGATGGGAGGTGGGAGGTGGTCCCAACCACTTAAATTGCTCCCAGGTATACCCGTGACGCACCGTGCCGTTGGTGCGTCACGGCTATGCGGGATAGGCGCGGCGCACGGGACCGTGGTGCGTCACGGCTATGGTTGATGTACGTGGAACACGTAGCCGTGACGCACCGCAGTCCCGTGCGCCGCGCCTATCTCACATAGCCGTGACGCACCAGCGTCGCGGTGCGTCACGGGTATACCTCGGAGGCTCGCCACCCCGGCCCCACACATAGGCGCGACGTGCCGTCTGTTTGGTGCGCCGCGGATAAGGCCATAGGGGCGACGCACAGAATGGTGGTGCGCCACGGCTATTAGGCGTGACGCGCCGATATGCAGGTGCGTCACGGGTATCATCACTCCTATAGCTGTTTTCCTAGTAGTGATTTATGTGAATATATTTTCAACACAACAGTCGTATTCCAAGTTTATTATTTTTGGTGGATACTAGGACATATATAATGACACCACGCGAAGGTCTTGCATCATTTTGGGGTTTTTTAAATTTTCTGGAATTTTCTAAGTCGGTTTCATGAAAAAGTCAAGACGGCGGGCATGACCGTTCGTAGCTAGGGCTTGAATATTGAGAAACTCTTGATGTATCTCTGATGAAATAGGTAGTTGTGTACCTAAAAATGATTTTTTCCAAAAATCATGATCAAACTACGAGGCACCTGTATGTCGCACCCAGACTTCTAGAGGATACTCACCGTACGAACTGAACAGTATTTTGATTGGATTACGGGGCTTAAAGGCTCCCGCGTCCCCTTACGGGTAGGCCAGCACTTATGTGCGACAACCAACCGTTACTGTTCACCGTCGATGTAAACTATCCCGTAGAAATCTGGACACTACCATTGACGTACTTCATACCATACACACATGGTACGTCAACGGCTTTGAACAGAAGGATAACACAACATGCCTCTAAGACACAAAAGATCGAAATAAGTTGCAACATGCCCTCACTAGGGCAGAGAATAGCAAATACAGTCATCCAGAGGACACCTGTCCCAACATAGCATCATTACAACTCAGCGGAAGCATTCAAAGGGGGTCTGAGTACAGCCAAATCCAAATAGGCTTAAGAAGCCGGGAAAATAAAGAAGACGAAGCCCATCCACGTAGGTCCTGGATCCAGCCCTGGTCCAGCTATCTACTCGTCTGCAGTCTCGTCAAACTCCACGAAGTAGCCATCCTGGTGGTCATCGTAGCCGTAGTCGTAGTCTGCGTAAACCACAGCCCCCAAAGGAGTCAGTACAACAACGTACTGGCAAGCAAGACTCACAGTTCACAGAAGTGTTGCCCGTCAACACCAAGCACAGATGCCTTGGGTTCAACGGAAGAGAGGGATATAACAGATGCTGCAACTGGCTGCACTACCAACTACAGAACAAACTACAACTTCCGGTGTAACAGAAAGAGATAAGATAGCGTATCGTAACCAACTATCAACTAACCACCAAACAAAACCATCCTGGATCTCGCCCCTTATCCAAAGAAGCAATCCGAGGATAACTCACACAGTTGGTTAATGATGGATCAAGTTGTTGTGTCAATAAGCCTATTACTAGTCAAGTTATCATTAGTTAGGTGTAAGTTGTTCTGAGTACTTGTTAGCCAGTACTTTCACCAAGTCAACCATAACCACGGAAAACACGGCTTCTCGAGAAGATTTATCCCTGCAGGGGTGCACCAATTTGGCCGTACACGTAAGAATAACCCGCCAGATGGGAAGGCCTTTCCCACCAAGCGGGGCACTCAACACAACTCAACTCTTCTTCGCATCAAGCCCAAAGCACCACGTGCTGTGCGTGCGCGGCTAATCGAGCCCCCCGAAGAAAAGGAGGACCCTCATAGCACTGGAAGACCACACCGCCCTAAATGCCGACTACAAAAGTTCCACCCTGGCCTCGGGTTCGTACCTGCATATGCGTGCATCAAATGGAAAGCCCGAACTAAGTGTGGTGATTTGGACGAGATGCGGATCGAGTCAAATTGAGGGGGGCGCCCATACACGCTTCCCACATGCGGATAGTGCGCTCATCATGGATCAGTAGACAAGACCCTTTTCCTATTAGGGTCGACACTAGCAGGCCTCAAAACCACGCCGGGCCTCCTGCCGGTGCCTTATCAACAAATTATTATTACCTCAAATTAACAAGTGTTGTTTAACATCAAGCCCCAGAATATAACAGAATATAATAACAGAAAGTATCTGATAACAGACTCGAGCAAAAACAACCCTAAGCATGCTAGTAAGACACAGGCCCAAGCAACGGGGTTTTAGGACTGGAGGTGTGGCAATATCAGGGTTTAGGGTATCATGTGATAGGTTCGTAACAGAAACAACTACCACTATGGCTAGCAGAAAAGAACAATGGAAAGTATCGGTAACCAATGTTGAAGGGAACACAGTGGTTCATGTGAGTGATAACTTGCCTGCAAACCCAGTAGCCGGGTACTGAGCTAGATCCTTAGAAGGGGTGTCGTAAGGATCGTCGGTATCAACGTCGCCGTCTATCCGGGAAGAAGCAAACAAACAAGGCAGAAAAATAAACAATCATTATCATGGCATGGTGCACAATCAAATATGATGCATGGCAAGTTAATAGATGCATCAAAATAAACTAATTGATATGATAACACAATTTAAATGGACACATATGCAATTTTGAGTTGCATATGAAAAGCCCATGGATTTTGGTTAGATTATTTGTTTTCTAGCTAACCAACAGGTGCTATTGGATTAGTATGATGCATGTAAAAGGGAAACAGCAAGATAACAACATTAGAATCAAATTAGAATAGGGTGTAGCAATTTAGAATTTTATTATTAATTTAGGGAATTTTTGGGTGCCTTAAAGGTGACACACAAGTATTTGTTGTTTTCAACCATTTAAATTGTTCAAAACAAATAACAAAGTTTATATTGGAAAAGAACATCAAATTTTAGTTGGATTACATGTTTCAAATATTGAAATTGGAATTAGGATAATTTAATTATGAATTAAACAATATTAAACAAGTTTTAAATGAATTTAAAACAAGTTTGAATTTAATTGAATTTTTTATTTGTTCAAATCATAATTTCAATCTCATATTTGAAAAGTTCACACTTTGATGGTTTGAAAACATATTTTGCATGTTTAAAATTATTTTATTTTGAGCAAGTTATGATTTTATCAAATTTAAATGAATTAAACAAGGATTAAATTATTTAGGCAATTTAAATTATTAAAACCATGGAACAAAATTTATATTTGAATAGATTATTTGAAATAGCATTGAAAACATATTTTATTTGCATGATTTGGAATTATTATGAATTACTTATGAATTATTGCAAATTACATTTGAATTATTCAAATTTGAATTTTAAATGCATTTGGAATTGTCAAAACAGTACCCAAATAGATTATTTGGAAAGGTTATGAAATTTGGAACAGAAAACATATAAAACTTTTATTTATTGGAATTACAGAATAAAAGTTATTAAAGTTTGAAGTTTTAGATTTAAATCTGTTAATTAAATGATTTAGGAATTAACAGAAATTCGCAGAAACTTTTGGTACTGCACTGGTAGCCAGCCCCAGCCACTGCAGCGTGGGCCTGGGGGGCCAGCGTGGCGTTGCGCGCCTGCGTGGCAGGAGGAGTCGCTGACTGGTGGGCCTCCTGCGCGGGGAAGCAAAATCCCACCAAAAAGATTGGCGCTGCGGGCTCGAACCCGCGACCAGCCGCTAGGCGCAGCGCAGCGCAACGACTGCGCTACTTCGTCAGATTCGACAGAGAAGCAAACGCAGGCAAGTTATCGTTCAGTGCAAGGTTAACTGAAATTTCTGACGAACGTTTCCTTCCTCGACTGACAGAAGCAGATGGCTCGCTGGCGTTGAGATACGCGGCCGTGCATCGTTGCAGTTAGGGTGCAGTGTGGTGTTTGGGCGCGGTGGAAACGCACGGAAGCAACAGAGGGAGAGATGGGAGAGGGGTAGCACGGGGGCTCACCGGGGAGGTGTCGAGGTTGCAGAGAAACGGCGATCTCGACGGCGGCTCGGCTGAGGATGGCGGCGAGGGCACCGTGCGCCTCCGGGTGTGCTCCGGTGTCCAAGCGGTAGCGGAAGGAGTGGGCTTCCGATTCCCATGCTCAGCGAGGGGAGAGGGTGGCTACCGCGATGGCGAGCGACATGGATTCAGTCGCCGAACTCCGGCGAGGTGAAGCAGAGGAGGAATTCGATGGGGAGGTGGCGATTGGCGGCGGCGGAGAGTGGAACAGGAACCTAGGGGGGCCTAGGGTTTGACGCGGAGCCCTAGGGCGTGTTTTATAGGGGTGAGGGGCCGTGGATGGCCGTCCACGGCGCTCTGCCGTCGACGTGGCGGCACGGATTTTCGGCCGTACTCCGGGAAGACGAGGAACAGAAGGATGAACCGGTACGCGCTTAAGCTAGGTGGGCTGGGCTGCGCGCGCGGGGTGAGATGGGCTGGGTAGCGCTTAGGTGCTGCGCGCGTGGTAGGTTTTGCTTCTTTTATTTTTTTTTCCTTCTGTTTTTTTTTTTGTAGGGTTTAGTTTTGGGAGAAAAGATAGGTTTAGACTTAGTGAAAAAATTGGAGAAAATTTGGGTAACCCTTTTAGGTCATTTGCTAACAGGTTTGAACTTTTATTTTCAAAAAGTTTGAGTTTTGCTTACTGTTTGAATTTAAAACAAATTTAGGTGAAAATTTTAATATTAAAGATCACTAATAAAAACCAATATTTAAATAGGGTAACCCCTATGGTAATTAGGAAATTTGAATTGATTTGCTTTGGTATCCACATAATTTCAAAATGGTTCTGTTTGGGGGCTTGGATTTGAATTTTTAAATGTGCTTGGAAAAAAAATAATTGATTTAAAACCATCATTTTCACAAAGGATCACTATGGCATAAAATGAAACCAATTGGTTGTTTTTAGTTGTGATTTTTATTCAAAATGTTGTAACAGAGCAAGTATGAAACCATTGTTTAAATAAGGTTTGAATTTGAGTTGTGAAAACAGTGGAAAACAATTGCAACAATTAAGAAACAAATGCAACCAACATGGAAACAATATGATGACATGATGCAGTACCTTAATAAACATGCAACAAACATTCTAAGGGGATGATTTTCATACTTGGGATGTTACAAAACGCCCCCCCTTGAAGGAATCGCGCCCCGAGATTCCTACTGAGAAAGGAAAAGGTCCAGATACTTCTTGCGAAGATCCTCTTCGGTCTCCCACGTTGCCTCTTTATCAGAATGATGCGACCACTGCACTTTCAAGAACTTGGTGCTCTTGTTGCGAGTCTTACGCTCGGTCTCATCGAGAATACGAACAGGGTGCTCCTCATAAGATAGATCATCTTGCAGTTCAATGGAATCATGATCAACTGCATGATCTGGGTCTTTGAAACACTTCTTGAGCTGTGACACGTGGAACACATCGTGCACTTTGGATAGCTTTTCTGGAAGTTCAAGACGATAAGCATTTTCTGCACGCCTCGAGGGAATGTTGAAAGGACCAATGTATCTTGGTGCAAGCTTTCCTTTCACACCGAAACGATGAGTGCCTCTGAGGGGAGTTACACGGAGATATGCCTTGTCACCAGGTGCATAGATCATATCCCTGTGCTTGCTGTCATAATAGCTCTTCCATCCTTCCCCCTCGCCGCCAACTTCCATCTCATCCATCCCTCTTCTCTCTTATCACCTCTGTACCATCCTTCTGAACCCACACCATCTCCACCGCCGCCGTCAGACCTCGCCGCCCACCGTCGACCTGGCCACCTCCGGGGCCAACCGTGCCCGGGAATGGAACCGCCACGGGTTCCTCTCCCTCGCCATGCCCTCGGTCGGCCCCGAGGAGCTCCGATGCGCCGCCGACGTGCTTCCTTAACAATGTCAGGGCCTAAGAGTGAACGTTCACCAGCTCCAGACCAGTTTATTGGACTCCTGCATCTGCGGCCATACAGTGCCTCAAATGGTGCCATGCCTAGGCTTGCCTGGTAGCTGTTGTTGTAGGAGAATTCAGCATATGGAAGGCAATCCTCCCATTTCATGCCAAAGGAGAGACCACATGCTCTGAGCATATCCTCGAGAATCTGATTGACTCTTTCGACTTGCCCTTGAGACTGAGGGTGATAAGCTGTGCTGAACAGAAGTATGGTGCCCAATGCTTCTTGAAAGCTTTTCCAGAAATGAGAAGTGAAGATACTTCCACGGTCTGAGCTTATTTCCAATGGAACACCATGAAGAGGAACAATCTTTGCTGTGTAGAGTTCTGCTAACTGGCTAGCTGAGATAGTTTCCTTGACAGCAAAGAAGTGAGCTACTTTAGTGAGACGATCAATAACAACGAAGATTGCATCGTTGCCCTTTTTGGACTTTGGAAACCCAGTAACGAAGTCCATTTCAATCATGTCCCACTTCCACTCAGGAATTTTCAGAGGTTGGAGTAGACCGGCTGTTTTCTGATGGACTGCCTTAACACGTTGACAAACGTCGCATTCTGAAACGTATTGAGCAATTTCACGTTTCATGCCAGGCCACCAATACAGTGTCTTAAGATCCTGGTACATCTTTGTACTTCTAGGGTGAATGGAGAGAGGAGTTTCATGAGCCTCCTTGAGAATGATATCTTTTAGACTTTGCACTTGAGGAACTGCAATGCGTCCTTCAAAGAACACAGTTCCTTTATCATCAACTGAGAAGGACTTGAATTTCTCCTTGCCTTCCTTGATGTGCTCAACCATCTTCTTGATTTCAGTATCACGAAGTTGTTCAGAACGAATCTTGTCCTCGAGAGTTGGACTGGCTATCAATCTAGCAAGGTAGCCTTGAGGAACAAGACCAAGGTTCAGCTTCTGGAATTCTTCATGAAGTGGAGGTTGGCTTTCCATGATCATGAGATTATTGCAATAGGATTTGCGACTGAGAGCATCGGCCATAACATTAGCCTTGCCTGGAGTGTAAGAAATGGTGAGATCAAAGTCTTTAATCTTTTCAATCCATCTCCTTTGCCTGAGGTTTAGATCTGGTTGAGTGAAGATGTATTTCAGACTCTTGTGATCGGAAAAGATTTCAGTTTTGTTACCCAACAAGTATTGTCTCCATTTCTTGAGGGCAAACACAACTGCTGCAAGTTCTAGGTCATGTGTGGGATAGTTTTGCTCATGTGGGTTCAACTGACGTGAAGCATAAGCCACAACTTGACGTTCTTGCATAAGAACTGCTCCTAGGCCTTGGAGATATGCATCGCAGAATATCTGGAAAGGTTTGGTAGTATCTGGGCCAACCAGAACTGGGGTGGAAGTGAGTTTAGTCTTCAGGAGATTGAAACTCTTATCACACTGTGGAGTCCAAACGAACTTCTTGTCCTTCTTTGTGAGATCAGTGAGAGGTTTGGCAATCTTGGAAAAGTTTTGGACGAAACGACGGCAATAGCTAGCCAAGCCAAGAAAGCTTCTAACTTGTTTCACCGTCTTAGGGGGTTTCCAATCAACAATTGCCTTAACCTTTTCTGGATCAATGGCTATGCCTTTGGCAGAGATGACATGACCAAGGTAAGCAACTTCTGGAATCCAGAACTCACATTTGGAGAACTTGGCATACAAACGATGCTCGCGAAGTTTCATGAGAGTGAGACGAAGGTGTTCTCCATGCTCTTCCTCGGATTTTGAGTAGACTAGAATATCATCAAGATATACCACAACAAACTTGTCGAGGTATTCATGGAAGACAGAATTCATGAGTCTTGAGAAGGTTGCCGGTGCATTGGTGAGACCAAAGGACGTGACGGTGTATTCATATAGACCGTAACGAGTGGTGAAAGCTGTTTTTGGAATATCTTCCTTTCTGATCTTTATTTGATGGTAACCCATCCTCAAGTCCAACTTTGAGAATATTGAGGCTCCAGCAAGTTGATCAAAAAGATCATCGATACGAGGAATTGGATACTTGTTCTTGATAGTTTTCTCGTTGAGAGGACGATAGTCAACCACGAGTCTTTTTGTTTGATCCTTCTTGGCAACAAACAGAGTTGGGCAACCCCAAGCGGAGGAACTAGGCTGAATGTAACCTTTCTCCATGTACATATCAATTTGCTCCTTCAACAACTTCAGTTCAGGAGGAGCTATCTTGTATGGATGCTTAGAGATTGGAGCAGTACCTGGTTCAAGCTCGATCACGAACTCAACTGCTCTGTCCGGAGGCATCCCTGGCAACTCTTCTGGAAAGACGTCAGGGAATTCACAAACCACCGGAACATTTTCAAGCAGAGGTAGAGGTTTAGCATCCAGGGTGTACAGCTGAACAGAAATTGATTCACTTGGAGAATAGACTATCTGGCCGGAAGGGTGGAACAGAGTTATTGACTTCTTAGCACAATCAATCGTAGCTTTATTGGCCTTCAACCAATCCATGCCAAGGATGACATCAATGTCAGAATTGCCAAGCAGAATGAGGGAAGCAAGGAATATGTGACCTCCAATCAAGATCTGATTCTCGTGACTGATCTTGGAAGTTTGCATAGTTGCTCCAGGGGAGTTTACTACTAGCGGGGAACCCAAACCAACAAAAGGTAGCTTAACTGCTGTCGCAAAGATCTTTGACACGAACGAATGCGATGCTCCGGTATCAAATAACACTTTAGCTGGGTTAGAATTTACGGGGAATGTACCGAGAACGACGTCGGCAGCTTCCTCAGCTTTGTCGGCCTTGATATGATTCACCCTCGCGGTCCTCCCGACAGGCCTGTTGTTGGAGTTGAAGGCTTTAGCCGGAGGAGCACGCACCATTGCCTGGTTGGTGTTGGGGCGAGGAGGTGGTGGAGGTAGCTGCCTCTGAGTGCACTTATCAGCATAGTGCCCAGTCTCCTTGCACTTGAAGCAAGTGACGACACGAGGAGGACCTGGCCTTGGCTGCCCCATTGGAAACCTCTGACCCTGCATCTGAGATGGGTTGGGTGGGCGGGGACCAAAGCCTGGAGAAGCTTGGGCATTTGGAGCCCTAGTGACAGCACTGTTTGGCACCCAGATGCGGCGCTTCTGCGGAGGGGTGGTCATGTTGGAGGAGGAACCACCCTTACGCAAGTGCTTGTGCGACTCTTCGAACGCCTTGCGCCCATTCTCCTCATTGAGCGCGGTGTTCACGAGCTCCACGAAGTCCTTGCACTTGACGTTGGTGAGAGCGTACTTCAGTTCCGGGTTAAAACCTCGGCGGAACCTTGCCATCTTCTTGGCTTCAGTGGACACCTCGTCACCAGCGTATCGAGCGAGACGATTGAACTCGTTCTAGTAGCCGAGGACGTCCAGCTTGCCCTGTTTGAGAGAGCAGAATTCCTCACGCATCCTTTCCATGAGACCATCTGGGATGTGGTGCTTCAGGAAGGCATCCTTGAAACAACCCCAGGTGATAGGATAGCCAGCTCTCATGGTCTGGTAGTTCTCCCACCAGGTAGCTGCCTGGCCCTTCAGTAGGTAGGTGGCATACTTGACCTTATCTTCCTCAGCAACATGAGCAATCTCCAGAGCCCTGTTCATCTCCCTGATCCAGTCATCAGCATCCAGAGGCTCACGTGTTGCCACGAAAGCTCTCGGCCCCATGCTCAGAAACTCCTTGATGCTGACTCGCGGAGCATTCTGGTTGTTGTGCTGGTTAGCCTGGATCTGGGCCATCTGAGCCACGACCTGAGTCATCTGAGTCAACAGCTCCGTGAGCGGAGGTGGCTCAGGCGGGGAGTTCCTGGTTGGAGGCATCCTGAACAGAAATGCATTTTAGCACAATAACAGCAAAGAATAGACTTGGTAACCAAAAGAGAGATTATTCCGACGCATGAATAGATAACCAACAGGTACATCATCACATGTTCAAATACATCAGAATATCCAACACACCATAAATGGTTCGAAAGCCACAGGATATCTAAACATAGCTAGGAACGGATACATCGGTACTCCCATGCTCATCACGTAGGACGACGGCGAGTAGTACGACGAGAGATACGGTGAGGAGGAATCCCACGGAAGTAGGTATGACGACGATCCACGTAGAGCGGGACTGCTCTGAGAGCAACTCTCGGTGTGGTGAAGTAGAAAGCGTCGTCTCCCTGTGCTCCAAAGCGGGGAATCCCTGTGTAACCAGGACCAAGGTCGAGAAGTGGACCTCTGATCGGCTCGTAACCTCCAGCATCTGGCAGCGGTAACCCAGCTGTCTGAACGCAACGTGCAAAGCGCTCATCTCCCACAAAATCTGTGGTGTACGTCGCCAGACGAGTGAGAGCAAGGTGGAGCTGCTCCCTGACTGAGGCTAACTCCTGAGAAAGTGTGGAAGCAACTGCGTCACTGTGCCTCACGAACTGAGCAGTGGTGTGCAGCCTGGAGCTATCAGACTCGTAGGTATCCAGGTTGCCATGGAGAGTGAAGTGAACTCCCGCCGACGTGATGTAACCACGGGGGATGTGGCGATAGATAGAATCGTCAAACCCCCAGTAGTCAGCACGGAGGACGGTGAGACTCACGTAAGCTGCCTGCTGCACGGCCATATCCACTGTGGAACCTACTGCCTCGTAGCGGTGGACAACGCTCCTGCCATCATGTGACAGAATGTAGACGATAGCCCGGTAGTAGGTCTGGTCAAACTCTCGCTGCTGCTCGTAGACCTGGTACTCTGGTGCCCAATGGAACCCCAGATAAGTCACCATGTCTCTCAGCATCTCCGGATAACCGGCAGTGCTCTCACAGCGAGTCATCCGAACCACCTGCGGGAAGAACCTGAGATCCATCTGCAGATGATTTGGGAGGTTTTGATTAGACTCCGGTAGAAGAAATGAAGTGGAAAACAACAGCAAGGTTTCAACGGACGAAAGGTTCTTTAGAAGAACAGGATATCGAAGCAACATCGGGAAAACGAGACCAAAAGTCCTGAGGTACTACGGAGAACCCAAAACACGTGAAATCCTAACTTGAAAGTTTAGGTGAGAACAGAAAACAACGTTGCACTTCCTTACCAGAAAAGGGTGGGTGGGTGGGGAAAGAAGAAAAATGGCAGAATTCCTACTCTCACGTTTCATTTTTCCTATATAGCTACAAAATAGTTTCTAGACTCAACTGCGACCAGTAAAAAGGGATCCTACAGGCAGACAGGCTCTGATACCATTTGTCGCACCCAGACTTCTAGAGGATACTCACCGTACGAACTGAACAGTATTTTGATTGGATTACGGGGCTTAAAGGCTCCCGCGTCCCCTTACGGGTAGGCCAGCACTTATGTGCGACAACCAACCGTTACTGTTCACCGTCGATGTAAACTATCCCGTAGAAATCTGGACACTACCATTGACGTACTTCATACCATACACACATGGTACGTCAACGGCTTTGAACAAAAGGATAACACAACATGCCTCTAAGACACAAAAGATCGAAATAAGTTGCAACAGGCCCTCACTAGGGCAGAGAATAGCAAATACAATCATCCAGAGGACACCTGTCCCAACATAGCATCATTACAACTCAGCGGAAGCATTCAAAGGGGGTCTGAGTACAGCCAAATCCAAATAGGCTTAAGAAGCCGGGAAAATAAAGAAGACGAAGCCCATCCACGTAGGTCCTGGATCCAGCCCTGGTCCAGCTATCTACTCGTATGCAGTCTCGTCAAACTCCACGAAGTAGCCATCCTGGTGGTCATCGTAGCCGTAGTCGTAGTCTGCGTAAACCACAGCCCCCAAAGGAGTCAGTACAACAACGTACTGGCAAGCAAGACTCACAGTTCACCAAAGTGTAGCCCGTCAACACCAAGCACAGATGCCTTGGGTTCAACGGAAGAGAGGGATATAACAGATGCTGCAACTGGCTGCACTACCAACTACAGAACAAACTACAACTTCCGGTGTAACAGAAAGAGATAAGATAGCGTATCGTAACCAACTATCAACTAACCACCAAACAAAACCCATCCTAGATCTCGCCCCTTATCCAAAGAAGCAATCCGAGGATAACTCACACAGTTGGTTAATGATGGATCAAGTTGTTGTGTCAATAAGCCTATTACTAGTCAAGTTATCATTAGTTAGGTGTAAGTTGTTCTGAGTACTTGTTAGCCAGTACTTTCACCAAGTCAACCATAACCGCGGAAAACACGGCTTCTCGAGAAGATTTATCCCTGCAGGGGTGTACCAATTTGGCCGTACACGTAAGAATAACCCGCCAGATGGGAAGGCCTTTCCCACCAAGCGGGGCACTCAACACAACTCAACTCTTCTTCGCATCAAGCCCAAAGCACCACGTGCTGTGCGTGCGCGGCTAATCGAGCCCCCCGAAGAAAAGGAGGACCCTCATAGCACTGGAAGACCACGCCGCCCTAAATGCCGACTACAAAAGTTCCACCCTGGCCTTGGGTTCGTACCTGCATATGCGTGCATCAAATGGAAAGCCCGAACTAAGTGTGGTGATTTGGACGAGATGCGGATCGAGTCAAATTGAGGGGGGCGCCCATACACGCTTCCCACATGCGGATAGTGCGCTCATCATGGATCAGTAGACAAGACCCTTTTCCTATTAGGGTCGACACTAGCAGGCCTCAAAACCACGCCGGGCCTCCTGCCGGTGCCTTATCAGCAAATTATTATTACCTCAAATTAACAAGTGTTGTTTAACATCGAGCCCCAGAATATAACAGAATATAATAACAGAAAGTATCTGATAACAGACTCGAGCAAAAACAACCCTAAGCATGCTAGTAAGACACGGGCCCAAGCAACGGCGTTTTAGGACTGGAGGTGTGGCAATATCAGGGTTTAGGGTATCATGTGATAGTTTCGTAACAGAAACAACTACCACTATGGCTAGCAGAAAAGAACAACGGAAAGTATCGGTAACCAATGTTGAAGGGAACACAGTGGTTCATGTGAGTGATAACTTGCCTGCAAACCCAGTAGCCGGGTACTGAGCTAGATCCTCAGAAGGGGTGTCGTAAGGATCGTCGGTATCAACGTCGTCGTCTATCCGGGAAGAAGCAAACAAACAAGGCAGAAAAATAAACAATCATTATCATGGCATGGTGCACAATCAAATATGATGCATGGCAAGTTAATAGATGCATCAAAATAAACTAATTGATATGATAACACAATTTAAATGGACACGTATGCAATTTTGAGTTGCATATGAAAAGCCCATGGATTTTGGTTAGATTATTTGTTTTCCAGCTAACCAACAGGTGCTAGTGGATTAGTATGATGCATGCAAAAGGGAAACAGCAAGGTAACAACATTAGAATCAAATTAGAATAGGGTGTAGCAATTTAGAATTTTATTATTAATTTAGGGAATTTTTGGGTGCCTTAAAGGTGACACACAAGTATTTGTTGTTTTCAACCATTTAAATTGTTCAAAACAAATAACAAAGTTTATATTGGAAAAGAACATCAAATTTTAGTTGGATTACATGTTTCAAATATTGAAATTGGAATTAGGATAATTTAATTATGAATTAAACAATATTAAACAAGTTTTAAATGAATTTAAAACAAGTTTGAATTTAATTGAATTTTTTATTTGTTCAAATCATAATTTCAATCTCATATTTGAAAAGTTCACACTTTGATGGTTTGAAAACATATTTTGCATGTTTAAAATTATTTTATTTTGAGCAAGTTATGATTTTATCAAATTTAAATGAATTAAACAAGGATTAAATTATTTAGGCAATTTAAATTATTCAAACCATGGAACAAAATTTATGTTTGAATAGATTATTTGAAATAGCATTGAAAACATATTTTATTTGCATGATTTGGAATTATTATGAATTACTTATGAATTATTGCAAATTACATTTGAATTATTCAAATGTGATTTTATGCATTTGGAATTGTCAAAAAACAGTACCCAATAGATTATTGGAAAGGTTATGAAATTTGGAACAGAAAACATATAAAACTTTTATTTTATTGGAATTACAGAATAAAAGTTATTAAAGTTTGAAGTTTTAGGTTTAAATCTGTTAATTAAATGATTTAGGAATTAACAGAAATTCGCAGAAACTTTTGGTACTGCACTGGTAGCCAGCCCCAGCCACTGCAGCGTGGGCCTGGGGGGCCAGCGTGGCGCTGCGCGCCTGCGTGGCAGGAGGAGTCGCTGACTGGTGGGCCTCCTGCGCGGGGAAGCAAAATCCCACCAAAAAGATTGGCGCTGCGGGCTCGAACCCGCGACCAGCCGCTAGGCGCAGCGCAGCGCAACCACTGCGCTACTTCGTCAGATTCGACAGAGAAGCAAACGCAGGCAAGTTATCGTTCAGTGCAAGGTTAACTGAAATTTCTGACGAACGTTTCCTTCCTCGACTGACAGAAGCAGATGGCTCGCCGGCGTTGAGATACGCGGCCGTGCATCGTTGCAGTTAGGGTGCAGTGTGGTGTTTGGGCGCGGAAACAACAGAGGGAGAGATGGGAGAGGGGTAGCACGGGGGCTCACCGGGGAGGTGTCGAGGTTGCAGAGAAACAGCGATCTCGACGGCGGCTCGGCTGAGGATGGCGGCGAGGGCACCGTGCGCCTCCGGGTGTGCTCCGGTGTCCAAGGGGTAGCGGAAGGAGTGGGCTTCCGATTCCCGTGCTCAGCGAGGGGAGAGGGTGGCTACCGCGATGGCGAGCGACATGGATTCAGTCGCCGAACTCCGGCGAGGTGAAGCAGAGGAGGAATTCGATGGGGAGGTGGCGATTGGCGGCGGCGGAGAGTGGAACAGGAACCTAGGGGGGCCTAGGGTTTGACGCGGAGCCCTAGGGCGTGTTTTATAGGGGTGAGGGGCCGTGGATGGCCGTCCACGGCGCTCTGCCGTCGACGTGGCGGCACGGATTTTCGGCCGTACTCCGGGAAGACGAGGAACAGAAGGATGAACCGGTACGCGCTTAAGCTAGGTGGGCTGGGCTGCGCGCGCGGGGTGAGTTGGGCTGGGTAGCGCTTAGGTGCTGCGCGCGCGGTAGGTTTTGCTTCTTTTATTTTTTTTTCCTTCTGTTTTTTTTTTGTAGAGTTTAGTTTTGGGAGAAAAGATAGGTTTAGACTTAGTGAAAAAATTGGAGAAAATTTGGGTAACCCTTTTAGGTCATTTGCTAACAGGTTTGAACTTTTATTTTCAAAAAGTTTGAGTTTTGCTTACTGTTTGAATTTAAAACAAATTTAGGTGAAAATTTTAATATTAAAGATCACTAATAAAAACCAATATTTAAATAGGGTAACCCCTATGGTAATTAGGAAATTTGAATTGATTTGCTTTGGTATCCACATAATTTCAAAATGGTTCTGTTTGGGGGCTTGGATTTGAATTTTTAAATGTGCTTGGAAAATAAATAATTGATTTAAAACCATCATTTTCACAAAGGATCACTATGGCATAAAATGAAACCAATTGATTGTTTTTAGTTGTGATTTTTATTCAAAATGTTGTAACAGAGCAAGTATGAAACCATTGTTTAAATAAGGTTTGAATTTGAGTTGTGAAAACAGTGGAAAACAATTGCAACAATTAAGAAACAAATGCAACCAACATGGAAACAATATGATGACATGATGCAGTACCTTAATAAACATGCAACAAACATTCTAAGGGGATGATTTTCATACTTGGGATGTTACACTGTAGTTCAAATTTGACCCGTTTCCATCTGAATCGGCAGAAACTTGTGTTTTCCAAAAGAGGTAGATGAAAACCTTTTCAGAGGAAACAAATTGGTTATTTGTGCATATAACATGGTCTAGTATTTTCAAAAAATTCAGCTCCCAGGTTTTGCAACATATTTGTGGTTGATGCTTCACAAAAAAAGCCATTTTTCACACTCGGGAAATGGAAAATGGTTTTTTTATTCAATGAAAAGTAAAACTTTCTTCGGGAACATTGTCCGTGCTTTCAATATGCATGTTTGTGTGGAATATGGGCATATTTAAACAAACTATGCCATGGATTTGGCCATTACACCCGTCATTTGGCCCGAAACCCTAGAATGTTCGTAGGAGATAGCTCATTTATGTGAACATATTTTCAACACAACTATCATATTCCAAGTTTATTATTTTTTGTGGATACTAGGACATATATAATGACACCACGCGAAGGTCTTGTATTATTTTGGGGTTTTTTAAATTTTCTGAAATTTTCTAAGTCGGTTTCATAAAAAAGTCAAGACGGCGGGCATGACCGTTCGTAGCTAGGGCTTGAATATTGAGAAACTATTGGTCTATCTCTGATGAAATAGGTAGTTGTGTACCTAAAAATGATTCTTTCCAAAAATCATGAGCAAACTACGAGGCACCTGTAGTTCAAATTTGACCTGTTTCGAACTAAATCGGCAGAAACTTGTGTTTTTGAAAAGAGGTGGATGAAAACCTTTTCAGAGGAAACAAATTGGTTATTTGTGCATATAACATGGTTTAGTATTTTTAAAAAATTCAGCTCCCAGATTTTGCAACATATTTGTGGTTGATGCTTCACAAAAAAAGCCATTTTTCACACTCGGAAAATAGAAAATGGTTTTTTTATTCAATGAAAATGAAAACTTTCTTCGGGAACATTGTCCGTGCTTCCAATATGCATATTTGTGTGGAATATGGGCAAATTTAAACAAACTACGCGATGGATTTGGCCATTACACCCGTCATTTGGCCTGTTTCCAGCTGAATCGGCAGAAACTGTCAAAATGGCCACCATGACTATTCATCAAAAGAGTTTAATTTTTTTAAAACTATCGATGTTTTTATGATATGGATGTCATATTTGAATTTCTCTAATTTTTCTATTCGATTTAGTCATTTTATTTGTCAAATTTCGATTTACGGATTTAAAGATATAAATTATTGTATATTAAATAATTTATTCAAAAAATAAAGTAATTTCTAACATTATATTGTTATTTAGTCAATAAAGATAATTATATAATCATTGTTATTTGTTCAAATATTGTTTTAAATTTACATAATAGAAAAGTTTAACATCATTCCACACAGATTAATATGATTGATATGATACTAATATCAGTAAATTCTAACATCTCATATGGAATCTAGTTTGGAAGGAACTTAAAGGTTAAGCGTGCTTGGGCTGGAGGAATATCAGGATGGGTGATCAAACGGGAAGTTTGACTAAGTTAAGTATGTTGACTAGATTAATTGTGTAATTAGAGATTAGAGATTAAATATGTGGCTAAGTGAAAAATTCTGAAATAGAGTTTCAAAAAAAAAGTTCAAAAAAATTCGAATTTTTTCTTGAATTTTTTTTTCAATTATTTTGAAAATATTGTGCCGACGGCTTTGCCGTCGGCATAGCCCTACGCCGACTGCTTTTAGTGTGCCGACGGTCATTTGACCTATGCCGACGCGGGCATATGCCGACGGCAAGGTGCCGACGGGGTTTTAGCCTGTGCCGACGGCTGCTGGCCGTCGGCATATCGGGTGATTCCTGTAGTGAATAGATGACTTCTATTTGTATAGAAGTGGATATATTTAGACATGTTTTAGTGTCTACATGCATCCACTTGTAGACAAATATAAGTCATCTACTGTTGAATGGAGGGAGTACATCTTAGCTACAGTCAAGATGTTTATACTGTATAGTCTTGTATTGTTGTACGAGTTCTGCTATGCGTACGACGGACTATGTCCGATCCGTGTACGAGTTCTGTATAGTCATGTACCTGCCATGTAATGGAGCTACGAGCTGGCAATGGTGGCCATCTTCATCATTCCTTTGTTGCATTACACTTGCCACTCTTTTCCTGTCTTACGGAATCGCTAATATGCCGAGAATCTGCCCCCAACAATTTGGCTGTAAATTACGTGAAGGAATGATGAACACATAATGTTGCCTATTGTTGTTTCATGCAATTCCGGAGAGCACACTCTTTTGACAGCACATGATGAACACGAACCAACGAGTGCTCGCAATACGTTTCAGAATTCGTTTCGAGCTATCGCATTTTCTCCCTCAGTTTCCTACTTGTAAATCAAACATTGTTGCACACAAGCAGTGACCGAGTTTTATTGCAAGCTACTAGTTTTAAAACCAAACAAGTGCATACTCCAGCCCAAGGGAAATACTATGTATATACCAAAAATATACACTGCAGTGAACCAAACTAGACATATAACCAGGTGGTCACAAGCTATCGGTCTGGCTCTGGTAGTGTGGTTATTATTTGAGTCTCAGAATGCCCTACCAACTCAGCAAGTAATTTTGTTAAATGAACTATGTCCTTTTCTTTACGTCCATTGGAATAGCATGCTAGCGTGGTCTTCATGGAGGCTGGCTTCTCACGTGGACGTAGTGAGCCGATTGTCGCCCCCCTAGCATCGTTCGCTAAGGGGTTGGTGGCTCTTGACATGCTTCCTCTCCTTTACAGCCCGTCAGATAATGGAGCTGCCGCCTTAGATGCAATATCTGTCAACAAGGAAGATGATCAAGTTACTCACGTGGTATACAAAATAAGGTTTTTTGAGTTCGTTCATGAAATGAAGAAGCAGCAGTTCAGGATAAATAATAAACTATGTTCTGTTCTCCCTCTCATGGGATATGATCATATGAATGGAACTACCACATGGAATGGAGGCTTGGCCAGGAGGAAGAACATGATTGAAAATAACAGTCTGTTTTTTGAGAGAGATACCAATCTGATATCTGCTGGTAGCAGCTGGACAGGTAAAGATACACCAGTCTGGAACTAGGTGTTTACACACTAATTTAAATGAAACCTTGATGATAATCCTCATGAAGAGCAGAAGAAAACCAAAAAAAAAAAATTGAGTGCACCAAAATGAGGAGAACTAGAAACTGGAAAGAGACAGACAGTAACCTGTTGATGACCGCCTGGTTACTGGCTATTAAACTTGCTACGGTAAAAGTCTGTTCTTATCATGCGTAGTATCTTGCCTACTTTTCTTAAGTTTTTGCGCAACAGTGCAACTCATATATGTTCCATGACAGTTTGATGCATAAATCATTTATATTTAAACATGCTCTGAGTAGAATATCAATTTTATACGAGGCTATGCAGATCAACTTCCGCATCTGTAAAAAACAGCAGAGACAAAAAGACAATTTTATACGAGGCTATGCAGATCAATTTTATACGAGGTTATAGGATACTGATCCATTTAAAACAAAGCTTGATATGTAGTCCATAAGAGAAAATAAATAAGGCACCTTCTTTACCTAACACATGTTGCTGAGGAACAAAGGAAAGTAGATTTGCAAGATACTAGGATTGAATCAACACACCTCACGTTTAAGAAGAACAGGAAGGTTCTCTGTTGAAACAAGACTCTGAAATTCAGCTTTCAGTCTCACATCTTTTATGCCAAACCAAGTGTCCGGGTGTAATCAGCAGTAGGGACGGTTAGAATATCTGCATTTGATGGATATTTGCCAACCCATTCGCCGGGTTGAATCGCAAGGGTTTGTTCTGGACGGGGATTGGTAAATGTAGATCAACACCCTGTTCATTGCCATCAGATACCACAGTGCCTGATATAACAGTCTTTAGCCCATCACCGTTTGATTGTACGCATCTGATACATGTTTCTCTGCAGGAGAATCCATCTGTTGATACAAGGTTCCCAGCTAGGAATGCAGCTCCTTGACAGCACATAGTGGAGGCAATCCGGGCAAGGGATTCTTCATCAC